>SJYQ01000255.1:585668-602332 GCA_006410935.1 Redunca redunca | reverse complement strand
TGGTCATTTTATAATAACATTTTGATGCATGAATAGTTTTCTTTTACTATTTAAGAGATTTAGAAAGTATTCAATTTAGGAGACTTGGAAAGAAGCTATGAAGGTCTTGCTAGGATTACTTACCACAAACACCAGGGAGTTTTCCAGTCTCCCCAGGCTCTGTGGGCCACTCTTCATTCTGCCCATTTTGGGTGAAGGCCATCGTGCTTGCCTGTCAAAACACCTGTCCTGCATAAATGCAACTCTTCACATAGTCTGTACTTCCTCTGAGCCTCTTTATCATTTTTTATCATGACCACTAATATCAAGTAGGGCTTTAGTGCTACCTGGAAATCCTACTAGATTTCCCTAGTCCAGTCGACATTTATCACTTCCCTGCTCATCTATTTCATATCTATTCCTATAGTTACAAATCTGGAATCTTCTCCCAAATGTTCATCCAAGTGGTTTAGATTTGATAATGGAAGTAGTTACACTGAGATCTCATTATTCCTATAATTTCCTGCTTACCAATGCTCTAGTATATAGGTTGCTTATTCTCATATTCAGATTATGAATAAAGGGCTATTATACTAGGACAGGGTTTAAAGAAAACTGATGAATACAAAACTGAGAAAAAATTGTCTCTTTTTTTTCCCATTATTTCAAGCAAGCAGTGTAATATTCAAAGGTCTGAACCAGCATCATTAAAAAGAACTGGACAGACTTGACAAATAATAGCTGAAACTTAAACACAACACTTGTATGGACAGATATCGTTCTCCATTCAGTGACTTCATAAACTGGAAACTATTAATGTCCCCACAATCTACACTGAGAAATGGGAGTCACAGGGGAGTTAATCAACTTGCCTCTTTATAACAGTTACCAATAAGTGTTGGCAAGACTTGAACCCAGGTAGTATGGCTCTTATTCCTTCTTTGAAGGAAGGAATGAGAGGAGGAAGAGAGTGTAAGTGGTGATAAAAGGGAAATCCCTTATAGAAGTCAGGAATGAGGAAAAGAGTTGCCTTACTTTTTATTCCTATAAACACATAGGGTTTAACAAAATGGGAGCTTGTCAATTGTCTCCCAAAGTGATCAACACTGTCCATTGAAGTGATCAGCAATATGTTTGGAAAGTCTTCCATTTTCAAGATGTCACTCTTTGTACTAATTACTTCTTTTTTTGAGCATTTTCTTAGAGTCGATGTGGATGATAATCCTTTTGTTTCCAATGTCCTAAAATGGATTGAAGTCAAGTGAAGTCGCTCAGTCATGTCCGACTCTTTGCGACCCCATGGACTGTAGCCTATCAGGCTCCTCTGTCTATGGGATTTTCCAGGCAAGAGTGCTGGAGTGGATTGCCATTTCCTTCTCCAGGGGATCTTCCTGACCCAGGAATCGAACCTGGGTCTCCCGCATTGCGGGCAGTTGGTAAAATGGATTAAAATCATGTATTAACTAAACCCAATGCCACTCAGCCTCCAAAGTCTATGCTTACTTCATATTTGATTTCTTATCCAATAATATGGCCAGTCACATAACATAATATTTTAGAGATTCTTCAGTGAGATTAAATGAATTAAGATATTCCAAGATGCCAATATCCAGATGCTAACATTTGAATGCAAAGTACTAACTTCTTAGAAAGAAACTAAACATATAGCCCACTTTCATACTCAAGAAATTAAGCTCTCTTACCCTTTTAATAAAAAATTAAAAGAATAGAAATGAAAATTTCATCCTCTCCAACTTCTTCAGTTCAGACCTAGCTAGAAATACTCTTCATGCTTTGGTAGACCTGGGTTCTATCAGCAACTACAGCTTGCACTGCTTTCTTCAGGAATGGGTCAAATTCTTTTAAAGGTCTGAGAAGTTCTGTTAATTCAACCACAATTTGTAGACTCTCACTTTCTAAAGAGTTCAAAGAATTAGCAAGACACACAAAATTATCACACTATTCAAATTAAGGAATTTCAAATTAAGTTAGTTCTCTCTTCTAAAAACAGTTATTCCAGGAAAAAATATCATCAGAACCTGATATTTAATGATGCCAAAGACCAGAGAGGAAGATCCTTTTGAGAGAAGAAGAAATTGTTCTTGGTAGAAGCCTGGCCAGGGTACCACTCAGTCTGCTCCAGGTGTTCTAAATCCATGATGTGTGAATTTAAACTCACTTGGAAGAACTCTTCTAGCAAGAAGTTAACTTGGTGCTCTGCAATCATACGTCTGAGGGGATAATCCATTTATGTACCTCACCTCCAGCCTGTAAGAGTGACACTTAGCTTGCTTGCACAGTTTAGAAGTTTGCAAAGGTGGCAGCTCAGGCTCCAGGGGTCCACTCTCTTATAAGTAGGCACTTCCATTCCTGAGCTGTTGTGTATTTGCAGTGCCTCTTGCCAGGAAACCTGCCTCTTAGGTAAGTTTTCTCTCTCAACCCAGAGTTAACCAATCTACTAACTCCCTGAAACAATCAAGTGGGAAATGATTTTGAAATTTGTAGACAGTCCTCATAACTGGCTCTCCCATTCTTATTTTCTTAGCCCTACATGCAGAATGGAATTTAGCACATCTAGTCCAGAAATGTCTGGCAATAGCTTCCTAAGGCTAAACCTCACTGGTGTTTAGAAGCTTATGTAGGACTTCACCACCTGGCAGTTTTACTTATCTGTTTATTTATGGCTGTGTGAGGTCTTAGTTATAGCATGTGGGATCTTTTGTTCCTTCTCTCTAGCTGTGGCAAGCAGGCTCAGTAGCTGTGATGTGTGGGTCTAGTTGCCCTAAGGAAAGTGGCATCTTAGTTCCCCCGCAATGTTCCCTACACTGGAAGGCAGTTTCTTAACCACTGGACCAGGGAACCCACTATCTGTCAATTTAAAAGGAGCAAATACAGTTTCCCTCTAAGATCTAAGAGGCCTCTACTGTCTTCCGAGAAATGGAGCATTGACCTCAGCCATATTTCCTTAGTAAAAGCTATGCCTACAGAGGAGGTTGCAGTTTGTTCCCTGAATCAGGACCTCTGTCCTTTCCAGGCCCCAGCCCTTTGAGTCTTTGCCACTCTCTGCATATCTGCTGAGAGCTGAGTGACCTCATCCTACTTGGCTAAGATGCCCACATTCTGTCCCTCATTTTACGTTATCATTCAAAGGCTCCCTCTTATTGCCATCCTTCCTTAAGAACCTTTCTTGCAGTCCTAGGGCCTTTATTTAAATCTCTGCTTCCAGGAAAATAGTCATTTGCTTTTGGACAAAAAACTACTAAATACACTATGCTGTGTTGTACAGTCCACTCAGTTGTGTCTGACTCTTTAGGACCCCATGGATTGTAGCCCACCAGGCTCCTCTGTCCATGGGGATTCTCTAGGCAAGAATACTGGAGTGGGTTGTCATTCCCTCCTCCAGAAGATCTTCCCAACCCAGGGATCAAACTCAGGTCTTCTGCATTGCAGGTGGATTCTTTACCATCTGAGATACCAACTTATCTACCACAACCCAAAATACCATGAAGCTGGGTAAAAATATTTAAGTTTAGTCAATCACAGAATGAAAAAATTTCAATGAGACTAATACTGGCTTTTTCAAGTCACTGAAGTGAGAACAACAAGGCCCACACCACACATCTTTAAATCCCCAGCACTCCTCTATGCATATAACTTGCTGCCCATTCTGGCTGCCTGTCCTAGTTCCATCATTTTGGTTTTAATTTTCTTTGCTTTTGGTTGATACACATAATGTCAGAATATTGACCAATATGCAATTACTATTGTCCCTCTTCACCCTGGTGTGATCTGAGGAAGCTGAGAAAAAAATCAAGTCAAAATGGAGGCCGAAATAATATACTGATGGCTCAGTAGTAAGGAATCAACCTCAATTCAGGAGACACAGCAGATGCAGGTTTGATCTGTGAGTCAGGAAGATCCCATGGAGAAGCAAATGGCAACCCATTCCAGTATTCTTGCCTGGGAAATCCCGTGGACAGAGGAGTCTGGCCGGTTACAGTCTTCGAGTCACAAGAGTCAGACATGACTTAGCAGTTAAACAAAATACTATAACAACAATAAATACTATCAGAGACCAGGTTGGCAGGTATGGTTTCTCAACTGGCTAGGCAAATACTCTAATCTCAGACCTCAGAAATAGCAGATTTACCCTCCTATCCTGGACAACATAGAACGGAGGAAAACATATGATCTTTGAGGACAAGTTCATGAGTACAAGAGAAAAGAGAACCAAACATGTAGCTACTTGTCTCAAAATAACTAATGAGTTGTGTCACTTCACTTCCATTAAGGTGGAGTGAAATGAAGATGTACTGAAAGGCTAGAATGCACTAAGAGGAAATACCTGCTCTTGGAAGGCTGGAGAGGGAAATGGCTTTTCCCTCTTGACCAGAAAGCTTGATAACACACCCATGTCCTATAACTTACTAAAGGAAACTGTGGTTGTTTGTTTGGTTCTAAGACTCCCGCTGTGTTCACAATGACCTGCTGTCTTTGTCTGCCAGTAACTTAACAACTCTTTCTTACAGCCTTATTAGTTGTCATTATTGTGGTTATGAGATTACATTTCAAGTATGAAATTCTATGTATCTATTTATATCTCAAGAAATGACTTGCTAAGATGATTTCATTTCCTATAATAGCCCGCTCTGTGGCCACTGGCAAATTTTAAATCGAAAGGCAGAATTATTTTTTTCAATTTTATTATGTGTTTTTGCTCATATAATTGACTAATCATTAAAATCAATTCACTGGGGTTTGGGCAACATACTTGAGTGTCTTAACATGGTTGAAATTATTTAAATTAGAATATTCCTTATTCAAGTGTTATTTTAGGAGTCACTAAAGCTTTTCAAATTATATCAACTTTAAATTCTTAAAAATATGATTAAAATAATAATCTTATAATAATAAAGCCAAGGACTTTAAAAAGTGTGTTCATACACATCCATTTCATTTAAATTTCATGTTACCTTGTGAGATAGCTATTATTATCCTCTTTGTCAGCACTGAAAATGGAATTAAAAGGTATATGTGACTCTCCAGGGTTATACAATTAAGAAGTAGCATGTCTGAACTTAAACTGCTGTGACTTCTACGTCAGTGTTTGTTTTCAGACACAGACTTCAGACAAAGGAGGACCCACATGGACCAGCTTAACTTGATAGATCTGATTAATATCCAGCTCTGATGGAGATGAAGTATGTTTTTAAATAACATATTTCTCAAAGTTCTCTGAAAAGTTAAATTATTAAGTGATGGTTCAATATTTCCTTCAGGATTCATCAATGCCTATCTTTGTGTTTCTTCTAGAATGGCAATAATTATTTCAGCTGATTTTTATTCATATTGTGTTATATCATTAATATAACCCAAAAACCTAGACCTATGATAGGTTCTGCTCAAGGACCTGACCAATGTGGTGTCCATTTTCTTGGACACTTGCATCTAAACTTGTCCCATAGTGATGTGACTAAGGATTTTAGTACAAATAAAAGTGATCAAAATTATAGTAACAATAATCATTTGCATCATTGCTGCTAGGTAAAATGCTCTTTGACTTCTTTCTTGTTTTCAGGTTTCTTGCAGAAAGTGAACAAATTATGAAATACCAGATGTAAAATCAAGATGCATTTATCCTTTAAAAGCCTTAAAACCTGAGAGATATTTCTCACATATTACTTAAATACGAAGCTAGGGTCTTGGGTTCAGGTCTCAATTCAGCAGTCAGGAAGAAATCTGTAAAATTAAGTCATAGAACTTCATCTCTTAGGGTCATGTTCTGCTGGCTTATGACATGAAGTTAGAAGTAGTTTCATTTGATGCCCTTGAATGTCTCTTTTCTGACCCACACATGGACCTTTGCTGTCATTTGTTGGTATTTTTATCTCATACTCTATAGAGTCATGGAGGAGAATGTCATTCACCTCTGATTACTGCCTTTTTCATTTGTGCCACTTACAGGCAGAATTGCAACTATAGCTTAGCCTGATTATTGCAGAAAGATATGCACTATCTCAAGAGTCACTGAAAAGCAGATGAAAGAATGATGTGGACTTTCAATTATTCATGTAAAAAGATAGAGTTCTGGGTGTGGAAAGTTTTAATTCTGTACATGATTGTACCAGTAGCAATGAGATAGGAAGACTGAACTTCTTAGGAAGAGAGGAAAGCCCTCTTGTAAAGAACTCATCTCTGATGGTATTGAATCTGCTTCTCTTACTTGACACTTTTGATGATTGACCTCTGAATGTTTTTATCTGTTTTATGTGAGGGTACAATAAGGACATTTTTGTTAAAATGTGATTATTAGCTTGTTTGCTTTTTCCCCCTCAAATTTATTTTCTAGAAGGCCCTGCAGAAAACAAAATTTTTTACATTTCTAGAGACTGGAGAAAGGGATTGAGGGAATATTTATTTATTTCCACCTTTCTTTCCTATCTTCTTTCTCCTGATTCTACAATCTTTTCTCTCTCCAAGAAGTTTTCTCTCACTTTTTCTCAAAAACTAAATAATGAGTGAACTGATGAATAAATCCGAGGCTGTAGAATGGAATGGAGATAAAGCAACTGAGGAAAAGTTAGCTGAAAGGTAGTTGAGGGGAGAAAGTAGAGCCAGAATGCCTAGGTATTAGGAGGAAGATAATCTATCCACAGCAAAGTTATAAATCGGTTAGATCAATACAAAGTGCTGAAAGCTTCCCAGTAAAATGCAGCACCCGTAGCCCTTAGTTGCCATATATACATCCATAAAAATAACTAGAAATGACAGTCTAGCAAGCACATCATTTAATATTTATGCTTGTAGAGCCAATGATATCAACAAACACCTCTCTATTTAGCCTTCACAAATAGGTAAGGGAAGGGTCATCATTTTCCTCTCTGTGTGGGCTGTTCTCACTCAGCCTGGTTCAGCATATCTTTGTCTATTCTCTCTGGAGACAAGTTATATACCTGACCTGCATTAGAAAAGTTAGCAAGTGAAATGAGATTTCCCTTAAGACTCTAACAGTGTTCGCTGGAATATATTTGAAAGNGAGAAAGGGATTGAGGGAATATTTATTTATTTCCACCTTTCTTTCCTATCTTCTTTCTCCTGATTCTACAATCTTTTCTCTCTCCAAGAAGTTTTCTCTCACTTTTTCTCAAAAACTAAATAATGAGTGAACTGATGAATAAATCCGAGGCTGTAGAATGGAATGGAGATAAAGCAACTGAGGAAAAGTTAGCTGAAAGGTAGTTGAGGGGAGAAAGTAGAGCCAGAATGCCTAGGTATTAGGAGGAAGATAATCTATCCACAGCAAAGTTATAAATCGGTTAGATCAATACAAAGTGCTGAAAGCTTCCCAGTAAAATGCAGCACCCGTAGCCCTTAGTTGCCATATATACATCCATAAAAATAACTAGAAATGACAGTCTAGCAAGCACATCATTTAATATTTATGCTTGTAGAGCCAATGATATCAACAAACACCTCTCTATTTAGCCTCACAAATAGGTAAGGGAAGGGTCATCATTTTCCTCTCTGTGTGGGCTGTTCTCACTCAGCCTGGTTCAGCATATCTTTGTCTATTCTCTCTGGAGACAAGTTATATACCTGACCTGCATTAGAAAAGTTAGCAAGTGAAATGAGATTTCCCTTAAGACTCTAACAGTGTTCGCTGGAATATATTTGAAAGCTTATCCTTTAATATAGCAACATTCCTTTCTCTACACTTTTATTACTTTGCAATTGGATCTAATTTCCACAGTTAGCACAGAGGCACACAAGGAAACAGCATCTTGACTACCTCCTGAAGAAACTCATTGGTCCTCAGACACACACACACACACACATTTTCTATATACCATGGAGTTTGCTTGGCAAATAGAAGAAAAAGGAATAAGATCTAGACCCAGAATTTTGATGTAATTAGACCCCAGCTGCATTTACCTCACTATTTTCATTGGAGTTCAACTCACAAATTTGCACACACCATCAATCACAGATTTCCCTAATCTAGAACAACCTTCACAATCATTTCTTATTTTAAAATCTTATCTATCTTCATAAATTAACTGATATTCTTTACACCCCACAAGACAGTTCTGGACCAATCTACGCCCACATATGTTCTTTCTTTTTATAAACTTAGGCCACTTCTAATTATTATCAAAATCCATTATCTGAAAACACCCCAGGCACACACTTATGATATGTATAGAACTCTCAAATACTGTCTTATTTTATTTTAATTTGTACAAATTGGAGCTTATTGGATTCTTCTTATGTATATTAGTTTGTGAATAAGGTCCATGGCTGTAAGCCAGCTCTTATGTCATGGGTCATAGCTCCAAAAAGGAATTTTCTAAAGCTTCATGTGGTTATAAGGTTTATATTTTTCATTTGTGTATCAAAGGGGAAAGGAAAGAAGAAAATATTAATAATGTAGGAAAAGAAACAGAGGAAAAGAATAGAAATATGCTCTAAGATTCATACTTCTTGTAAAGGCAGCACTCACGAGCTCACAGCACGGAGGTGAGAATGTATGAAGGGAATGGAATCTATAATGGTTCCCAGAGAGAAAAGAATTGCATCTCAGTGAGAATGTGGTAACATAATAAGGACAGAAGTGCACTGGTAGCTCTGGAAGTAAGTTTAGTGGAAAGGGTCTCTGTCCCCAGAGACTGTAAATGTCAGGAATGAATATGTAAAACATTGAGATTTAGCAGGACTCTCAGTTTACACATATGATCTCTTAAATTGATTCCCAAAATTATTTCTGCCTTAAACTTTCTTCCACCTTATGTTGGGGCCATTCGAAAAAAGGTAAATATGGCATATTTCTCAGATATACTGTATACTGTAGGCTCAGTCTCAGGAAAATCAGTAAGTTTTCCTAAAGCTACTGGAGGGCTTTGATTCCATACAGTTATGCCTTATTTGTCTACAACCGAATAGTGAAATCCTTGAGATCAGCAACATTTTTAGTCATCTCTCTTGGACTGAATATTTGTGTCCCTCCAAAATTGATATGTTGAACCCTAATCCTGATGTGATGGTATTTGGAGGTGGGCCTTTGTAAGGTAATTAGGTCATGAGGATGAAGTTCTCATAAATAGCATTAGTGTACTTACAGGAAGAAGTCAGAAAGCTAGCTGGCTCTCTTCCCATCACGTGAAAATACAATGAGAAGTCAGTCACCTGCAAGAGAACTCTCACCAGAAACCTGCTGGCACCCTGATCTGACTTACAACACCCAGAACTATGGAAATGCAGTTTTATTGTTGATATCCAGTTTATGGTATTTTGTTATAACAGCCTGAGGTGACTAAGACATCATTCTTATATTTCCCCCAAACTTATCACAACATTTTTCACATGATATTCAATTAATATTATGTTAATAAACTTGTCCTTCTTCATTCTTCATGCTTACCATTTCAGTATTAGGAATATTCAACATTCTTTCCTAAATGATGTAAACTTGTCCAGTTAATTAAAAAAGAAGTACAAAACCAGCAACATTATTGATTTATCTTGAGTGTAATGAAAAGTCAGGCAGGTGGAACTGATAATACACCAAAGGCTTCTTTTTCACCATTATTTTTACAGCTTAGAGCTGTGTGTGGAATTGCCTTTGAAAACATTTGTGCTTCTCATTTAGATGAGCTCTATGACATGCAGAGAAAGATGAAAAACAGTCTCTGTGTGAAGTCGCATATGAAGGGTTAGCTCTAAATTTACCAGCCACTAATTCCTTTGAGTGATCATATTTGTTCTTTGATTACACATAACCTTACTGATTTCAAAGCAAAAGAGCAGGAGGAGATGAAAATGCTTGAATCACACAACAGCCTCGGGTGGTGCCTTTGGCACTGAACAACTGACATTCTATTTCCAAGTTTCAAAATATATGAGACATAACAGACTTGGGGCAAATTTGGTGCAGTAGCAACAACCCGTGGCTATTCTGGAATAAATGCCCAGTAGAAGACATAATGTCCGTGCAACCCAGACAAGGAGCATGAGGGGACGGAATAGAACTCCCTGACTTACAGTTTCTTAAGGAATGTTTAGTGGTGTCACATAGGAAGAAGCATGGAGGAAATGCCTCTGAACCTTGGGAAAGTTCTTTGCCAAACAAGATAAGACTCTTCTCTCTTGAGAGGAATTAAAACTCTTGCTTATTATTGATTGCGTAAAGCACTTTGTGCCAGAGTAGCTGGAGATAGATGCACAGCAATCGAGTAAAAGACAGGAAGTTGCAGAGCATACCAGAGATAATCATCTCCCTTAAGGAATTGACAGATGAAGACCAAATAGTTAAAGTCATAGGTTGAAAAAGCACATAAAACTATACATTAGATCATTTTATACTATAAGTATACAGTTGTTCATTTTCGTTTTTTATACGTTTATAGTTACTGAGTGATTATTATATATCAAGTATTATACTGAATATTTCACAATATTATTGTTTTTAAATATAACCAAGATATTTAACCAAATATTTATATCTTGGTTATATCCATTAACCATAGATAACCAAGAAGATATCTATCTATCTATCTGTCTATTAGCCCTAGAAAAGTCAGTGGTGGTTTCCAGTCTGAATCCGACAGCCTGAGAACTAGGATGTTAATAAAGTAAATTCCAGTCTGAGAGCAGAAGATAAAATGAGATGTCTCACTCCAGCAGTGAGGAAGACAAATAAAAGGTTGAATTCCATTTCCCTCCACTTTTTTTTCTATTCAAGCCATCAAGAGATTGGATGGTGCCCATCCACTTTGAGGAGGACAGTTTACTGATTCAAATTGATTCAAATGCTAATCTTATAGGAAACACCTTCACAGACACACTAGAAAAAATGGTTAATCTGGGCATCCCATGACAAGTCAACACCCAAAATTAACCATCAAAATGTCCTTATGTGATAATATCTGGTAGATGTCTTTTAACTCAGGTATCTATAAAGGTAATTTTTTTTTTTTTTTTTTTTTGGAGAATCACTGAACCTAAATTGGACACATTATAATTGAGTCACTTTTCACTTTCATGCACTGGAGAAGGCAATGGCAACCCACTCCAGTGTTCTTGCCTGGAGAATCCCAGGAATGGGGGAGCCTGGTGGGCTGCTGTCTATGGGGTCGCACAAAGTCGGGCACGACTGAAGTGACTTGGCAGCAGCAGCTGAGACATGTGGTGTTGGAGAAGACTCTTGAGAGTCTTTTGGATTGCAGTGAGATCCAACCAGTCAATCCTAAAGGAAATCAGTCCTGAATATTCACTGGAAGGATTGATGCTGAAGTTGAAGCTGCAATACTTTGGCTACCTGATACGAAGAACTCATTCACTGGAAGAGACCCTGATGCTGGGAAAGATTGAAGGCAGGAGGAGAAGGGGATGACAGAGGATGAGATGGTTGAATGTTATCACTGACTCAATGGACATGAGTTTGAGTAAGCTCTGGGAGTTGATGAGGGACTGGGAAGCCTGGTGTGCTGCAGTCCATGGGGTTGCAAACAGTCTGACATGACTGAGTGACTGAACTGAACTGATTCTAGACATGCTATAAACACATAGAATTAATGGAGGAGAATAAACAATAATTCCTGATTTCTGATAGAGATCTCCAATGCCATATTATTGAGAAACAAATTTTGTCCCATCTGACTTCTCTCTGGAGTGCATAGTTTTGCTGCTACCCACCACAGTCCATGATAAAATATTTGCTTCTTGTTTCAGGGATCATCAAGGTTAGTAATTTCAGAACATGTTGAAGGGAAGAAGCCAATTCTGACTCTATGTTGGAACTGTTTCTTTGACTTGCATTTGATTGCTTTTGTTATTACAATCATACAGAATGGTTTGCCTCAGAGAATCCTGCCCCTCTGCCTGACTGTTAAACTAAGAGCCTTTGTTCAGAACCCTGTCCACCTGTGGATGACAGGAAGGAAGAAATTAACACATCCCCTGCCTGAGTTTTGCCATTCTGGGAGACGTTTGCAAGATGAATGGCCCTTTTACTTTGCTTTCTTCCCTCCCCTCATCTCTAATCTATAAAATAACCTGGCATCCAGATCTCAACAAGACGATTATTTTGAATACAGAACAATCAGAATCTTCTTTGTTCTGTTTCTCTGGAGAACCCGGATTAATGCAGACAATTAGGTTAGGAGATAAAGATTCTGGTGCCCAGAGAAGATAAAGTTGAGTAAACAGCAACCTGTGCAGAATCCTGCCTTAGCAAAGTTTTTCTTGTTTTTCTCTTGGGAATGCTGTGAGCTACACCTACAAATGTAAACAGTCAGTCAATAGCATTGTAAACAAAGGCAGCTATGTTTTGTAGTTCATAGAAATTCAATTAGAAAAAAATTTCACATCTTATTTCCCCTTTTGAAAACCAATTGTCTTCACATTGCTAAATTTAAGACTGATGGGTATAAAAGTGTCTTGACATTGGTGAACTGTATTATAGTCTTCAAATCTTCTTGCCAGCACTCTGGAATACATTGTATTCATACATTAATTCATCTATTCATTCATCTAGTCATTTCAGAACAACATGTGGAATGCCTGCTCATATTCCATGTCAGACGTGTTTTACATGTTGTGAAGGAAGGGATGGGCAAACAGGAAAATTCCTATGCTGGCAAACATAAACAAACAAGCATGCAGTGTAATATCAGTTATAAGTGATAAGAGAATGAAAAAAAAATCTGGGAAAAGAAAGAGAGGGTATCTAGGGTTGGAAGTACATTTTAAAATAAAGCATTCATTTATTTATGAAATAGATCCATAGACTTAGAAAACAATCTTATGATCACCAAAGGGGAAAGGGAGGAGGACTCAATTAGCTTGAATTAACAGATGTACAAGTACTATATATAAAATAAATAAGTAACAAGGACCTACTATGTAGCGTAAGGAATTATATTCAATATCTTATAATAACTTGTAATGGAAATGAATCTGAAAAATTTAACTGAATCACTTTTCTGTACACCTGAAACTAACACAACATCATAAATCAATTACACATCTATGAAAAGATTTAAAAAATAAAAATGAAATAAGGTGTTCAGAGATGGGCTTTGCTGAGGAAGTAGCAGTTGAATAGCATAAGGAATAAGGTACAGGAGTAAGGCAGCATATTTCTGGGGTGTGAACATTCCAGGATAAACAAAAAACCACAAAAACTCTGAAAAGAAGCCCTACTAAGTATATGTAAGGTTCTGTGAGGAATCTGGAGTACTAGGGCAAAGCAAAGAATAAGAAATGAAGTCAGAGTAATGACCCGGGGCCAGATTATGAACAGCCTTGCTTACTGTGGGTTCTGTTCTAAGAGTGACATAAGTCATGGGGAATTTGGAGTTGAATATGGAAAGATCTGATTTGTGCTTCAAAAAGTTTATGTTTATCGTGTAGGATAGATTGTATTCTGTATAAACTAGGACTCTATAATTCTTATGTTAAAGATAAATAGACTCATCACTTGTCCTTTGGAAGGATATCAGTGTTATTTTTCGGAGAAGGCAATGGCACCCCACTCCAGTACTCTTGCCTGGAAAATCCCATGGATGGAGGAGCCTGGTGGGCTGCAGTCCATGGGGTCGCGAAGAGTCAGACACGACTGAGCGACTTCACTTTTACTTTTCACTTTCATGTATTGGAGAAGGCAATGGCAACCCACTCCAGTGTTCTTGCCTGAAGAATCCCAGGGATGGGGGAGCCTGGTGGGGTGCTGTCTATGGGGTCGCACAGAGTCGGACACGACTGAAGTGACTTAGCAGCAGCAGCAGTGTTATTTTTAAGTAGCATTTTGTATACATCAATATCATAGTCAGTTGCTCTGTGGTTAAATTTTTTTCCTTTCAATTTTATTGACTATAACACCCTTACAGAAAAATGCATAAATCAGAATGTATAGCTTAATGAATTATCAGTAAATAAAGCTTCATAGTTATTATCTAGGTCAGGAAATAAAGTATTTTCATTACTTTCAGAAACTCCATTTGTAACCTCTACCAATCATACTCTTTCCTTTCTCCCAGTGGGACTACGATCCTGACTTCTAAAATCATAGATTTGATCTGTCCATTTTGAAAGTATGTAGAGATGGAATCACTTATCATGCACTATTTGGGCCCTGGCTTCTTTTGCTCAACATTGTATTTGTAGGAACCTGGCTTTGTAAAGCCATCTCCAGTGCATATTTATTTTCTATTTTATTAGTTTATCTTATCATTAGCATTTTTCTTCTATATTATCTTTTTGATGTCAGAAGATCTGTTTCCTTTTCTCTCTCATTTCTACAATGACATTCTTTGGGTCCTGAACTAAAACCTGGTGTGCCTGCCACATCCTCTTATCCTTACTGGGCTTCGGAATCTAAGTTTTGTCTTTGTTGTACATGAACCTGTTAAATGCTACACTTGGTTTCTCAGTTTCTCAGTAATATCCTCTATAATTGTTGTTTGCCCCTGGAGAATATATGGCCCCATATTCTGGGTTTATCTCCATGGTGTTTCCTTTTTTTTTTCTTTTATCTTGGTCTTGCAGTTCCTCTCTACTTGAGAGTTCTTCAGTTCAGTTCAGTTCAGTTCAGTCGCTCAGTCGTGTCCAACTCTTTGTGACCCCATGAATTGCCACATGCCAGGCCTCCCTGTCCATCACCAACTCCCGGAGTTTACTCAGAATCATGTCCATCGAGTCCGTGATGCCATCCAACCATCTCATCC
The DNA here is from genome assembly GCA_006410935.1 of Redunca redunca. Taxonomy (NCBI): domain Eukaryota; kingdom Metazoa; phylum Chordata; class Mammalia; order Artiodactyla; family Bovidae; genus Redunca; species Redunca redunca. The sequence continues at coordinate 587,630 of SJYQ01000255.1, read as the reverse complement.
TCTGTCATCCCCTTTTCTTCCTGCCCTCAACCCCTCCCAGCATCAGAATCTTTTCCAATAAGTCAGCTTTTCGCATGAGGTGGCCAAAGTACTGGAGTTTCAGCTTTAGCATCATTCCTTCCAAAGAAATCCCAGGACTGATATCCTTTAGAATGGACTGGTTGGATCTCCTTGCAGTCCAAGGGACTCTCAAGAGTCTTCTCCAACACCACAGTTCAAAAGCATCAATTCTTTGGCACTCAGCTTTCCTCACAGTCCAACTCTCACATCCATACATGACTACTGGAAAAACCATAGCCTTGACTAGACGGACCTTTGTTGGCAAAGTAATGTCTCTGCTTTTGAATATGCTATCCAGGTTGGTCATAACTTTCCTTCCAAGGAGTAAGCATCTTTTAATTTCATGGCTGCAATCACCATCTGTAGTGATTTTGGAGCCCCAAAAAATAAATTCTGACACTGTTTCCACTGTTTCTCCATCTATTTGCCATGAAGTGATGGGACCAGATGCCATGATCTTAATTTTCTGGATGTTGAGCTTTAAGCCAAATTTTTCACTCTCCTCTTTCACTTTCATAAGAGGCTTTTTAGTTCCTCTTCGCTTTCTGCCGTAAGGATGGTGTTATCTGCATATCTGAGGTTATTGATATTTCTCCCGGCAATCTTGATTCCAACTTGTGCTTCTTGCAACCTAGCGTTGAGAGTTCTTAGGTATCACCATATAGATTATTTTTTTGTTGGTCTAAATTTTCTCATTCTCTTTCATGAGAATGTAGATATGAACAAGTGGGTTCACCTTTACCACAATATTTTGATAAAGTTTTGATCATTTTTAAAAATAGGTAATATTATCAATACCTTGAATTTGCTATAACTATTGTCATCAGTTTGAAATTCTCTAGATCATCCATAAATGGAAACTCTTCATTNTAGTATCTTTACCAACCAATTACAAACTTAAAAAACAAATGTTATAAATGTTTATCTTCATGAATTCTTTTCCAGAATTTCTCTAGGAAATCACATACAGGATTTCTAAATGCTAAATTTAAAATTATGTTTCCTTGAAAAGAAATGCAGACTCTTAGCACATACTGCAAAGAGTTTACCACTCAGAAATAAACAAATACTGACTAAAGCAATGTGACATGAAGAAAGGTAAATCTTGTACACTAGCAACAAAGAAAATATCTTGGATAAATTATTCCTATTTAGATGAATTGTGTTTATAAAGTTATTTCACTCCCATTATTAATGGTGGCTCAGATAGTAAAGAATCCACCTGCAATGCAGGAGACCTGAGTTTAATCCCTGGGTTAGGAAGATCCCCTGGAGGAGGGCATGGTAACCCAATCCTGTATTCTTACCTGGAGAATCCCCATGGACAGAGGTGCCTGGTGGGTTACAGTCTATAAGATCACAAAGAGTTGGACATGACTGAATGACTAAACACACATTAATTTTTTAAATTACTTTATATCTAAGGGAGGATGTGACTTCCCTATGTCACACAGCAAATAAGTAACAGAAACAGACTTCAAGCTCTCTTGACTGATGTAGATATTCTCACACCTTCCCCGGCCCTTCTTTCTCTCTTAGTTTGTGTCTAGTTACTATGTTCTCCCCTCCCTATAAAATTTCTTAAAAGTAAAAGAGCAAAGATTATTTTCTGAACTTCCTCAATCTCTGTTTTCACATTCTAAACTACTAAGTATTGCTTATATTTCCAAGTTTTTGGCATTTTATAAAGCTAAACAGACAATACATAACCTTATCAAGATATTGAAAAATGAATTTCTGCATTAACTGAACGGTTGAACAAAATCACTTCAAAATTACCTTCCAAGTTTAATACTGTGTAATGTTATAATTATCTTCAAAGTGTTTTATTATCTAAAAAAACTTAAAATAATTTTAAAACATTTAAAATATTTTACAATAGTGATTATTTTATTCAAATAT
>SJYQ01000255.1:573920-585619 GCA_006410935.1 Redunca redunca | reverse complement strand
CATCAAACCTTTTGTGAGATGGATATAAAGACACTATAAAGCTCTATGACTAGTGTCTTTATTTGCCACTTATGTTTCTCTTTCAAAATATATGTAATTTTTCTATAAATAGTCTATCTTCTGAGCTCAGTCAATATGGTATCTAAAAATGGCTCTCTGACATCAATCAGTGGTGCCTTTTCTCACGGAAATGATGTAGTCCCTGTGAAATCCCTATTGTCTGTTTGTGGTGCACAGTGTCTATGTGGTAATTAAAGCAAGAAACTAGAGCAATCATGAGTTATTAGGAGGAAATGCTTATGATTAGAATAAAAGATGATTGTTGTATTAATATTTCAGGTGGCAGAATCTGTCTGAAGGGAAGCTATTTCTGGAAGGACTCTAGGACTATCTTTTAGATGCATATGCTAATTCAAAATCCCATAACTAAAAACCTGACTCTTGTTTTTTTACTATATTTATCCAATATGAACCTGATCGACTTTTCCCACAGACTTCTTGAGACTCTTTGGACATAGAGAGAAGAAGGAGAAAGGGTAGAATATAATACTGTAAGAGGAACATCGGATCAATCAAATAAATACTGAACCCTTCCCACTGTATGGAAAGCAACATATTAGCAAGCAAAGCTATAGTTTATGAACAGAGGTATCAAATGGTCTTCCTGACCTCAGAGAGCCTGTATTATTAATAGCAAGGAGGCAAGACTATGCACATGTTTTTTAATTGGACATCACTGTATAATATCATATTAGTTTTCCATTGCTGCTGTGACAAATTACCACCAACAGTGGCTTAAAACAACACTAATTTATTGTCTTTCAGTTCTATAGCTTCAAAGTCTCACCAGGCTAAAATAAAGAAATCTCCAAGGCTTCATTCCTTCCTGGAAAGTCTAGGGCAGAGTTTATTTCCTTGCTTTTTCTAGCTTTCAGAGCTGTCCATATACATCTGCTGGAAGCTCCGTACTCTGTCTTCCAAGTTAACAACAGCAGATTTCTCTCTGACCGTTCCGCCACCATTGTATCTCATCTGACATCACAGGAGAAAGATTCTTCACTTTTAAGGACTCATGTGGTAAGACTGGGCTCACCTGAAAAGTCCAAGATAATCTTTCTCAGTGTTCTTAACCTTCAAACTCACTTTTGCTATGTAAGGTAACATATTCACAGGTTTCAGTGATTAGTTCATGGACATCTTTGGGGACCATTATTCTTCCTACCGTAAATGCTGAAAAGATAGTTTAGACATAAAACCTAAACGAAGATTCAGAGAAAAAGAGAAAGAGATTATGTGGGTAAGATACTATGGGAAGCTTTATCAATAAGGTGGGGAATACACTGATCTTTGAAAAGTAGGTTATTTGCTTCTTGATGTTTTATGCCTCTTGAATCAATTTTACTTCCAGAAAATCAGTTATGTCCCAAAGGTTTGCCAAGTTGTTTGCGTAAATGATAACATTATTTGTCATCTCAATTTATTCTCAAAACAACCTCATTAGGGAGGTATTATTATTATCCCTGTTTCATAAATGAAGAAAAATTGTTACCCCAAATCACATTCTTTGTATATATTGAAACTCAATATGAATCTATGTAATCGACACCTATGCATATACTTAACCACCATATCTCTTGTTTTATGCTTTCTTAGCATTTGTAAGGAGGAAGCAATGGCAACCCACTCCAGTACTCTTGCCTGAAAAATCCCATGGATGGAGGAGTCTGGTAGCTGCGGTCCATGTGGTTGCAGAGTCAGACATGACTGAAGCAACTTAGCAGCAGCAGCAGCAGCATTTATAACATTTTGTTGTAGTATTTTCCTTTTCAAAGATAGGTTTATGTTTATAAGTTAACACTTAGATTATTACATTTTATAGTTTGTTTGCTATTTNATAGTTTTGTTTGCTATTTTTTAATTAATTATTTTTATTGAAGGATAATTGCCTTACAGAATTTTGTTGTTTTCTGTCAAACCTCAACATGAATCAGCCATAGGTATACATACATCCTCTCTCTTTTGAACCTCCCTCCCATCTCCTGCCCCATCCCACCCCTTTAGATTGATACAAAGCCCCTGTTTGAGTTTCCTGAGCCATATAGCAAATTTCCATTGGCTACCTATTTTACATATGGTAGTGTAAGTTTCTATGTTACTCTTTCCATATATATCATCCTCTCTTCCCCTCTCCCCATGTCCATAAGTCTATTCTCTATGTCTGTTTTTCCATTGCTGCTGTATAAATAAATTCTTCAGTACCACTTTTCTAGAGTCCATATGTATGCATTCAGTTCAGTTCAGTCACTCAGTCGTGTCCGACTCTTTGCGACCCCATGAATCGCAACACGCCAGGCCTCCCTGTCCATCACCAACTCCCGGAGTTCACTCAGACTCATGTCTGTCGAGTCGGTGATGCCATCCAGCCATCTCATCCTCTGTCATCCCCTTCTTCTCCTGCCCCCAATCCCTCCCAGCATCAGAGTCTTTTCCAATGAGTCAACTCTTCTCATGAGGTGGCCAAAGTACTGGAGGTTCATCTTTAGCATCATTCCTTCCAAAGAAATCCCAGGATTCATCTCCTTCAGAATGGACTGGTGGGATCTCCTTGCAGTCCAAGAGACTCTCAAGAGTCTTCTCCAACACCACACTTCAAAAGCATCAATTCTTTGGCGCTCAGCCTTCTTCACAGTCCAACTCTCACATCCATACATGACCACAGGAAAAACCATAGCCTTGACTAGATGGACCTTAGTCGGCAAAGTAATGTCTCTGCTTTTGAATATGCTATCTAGGTTGGTCATAACTTTTCTTCCAAGGAGTAAACGTCTTTTAATTTCATGGCTGCAGTCACCATCTGCAGTGATTTTGGAGCCCCCCAAAATAAAGTCTGCCACTGTTTCCACTGTTTCCCCATCTATTTCCCATGAAGTGATGGGACCGGATGCCATGATCTTCGTTTTCTGAATGTATGTATGCGTTAGAATATATTTATCTTTCTCTTTCTGACTAACTTCACTCTGTATAATTAGGTACATCCACACCATCAGAACTGACTCAAATGTGTTCCTTTTTATGGCTGAGTAATGTTCCATTGTGTATATGTACCACTGTTGATGGATATCTAGGTTGCTTCCAAGTTCTAGCTTTTGTAAATAGTGTTGCAATGAACAATGGGATAAATGTGTCATTTTCAATTTTGATTTTCCTTAGGGTATATGCCTAGGAGTGGGGTTGCTGGGTCATATGATGGTTTTATTCCTAGTTTTTTAAGGAATCTCCATATCGTCTTCCATAGTGGCTGTATCAATTTACATTCCCACCAACAGTGTAAGAGCATTCCCTTTTCTCCACACCCTCTTCAGCATTCATTGTTTGTAGACTTTGATGATGGCCATTCTGACCTGTGTGAGGTGATATCTCATTGTTGTTTTTATTTGCATTTCTCTAATAACAAGAGATGTTGAGCATCTTTTCACATGTTTGTTAGCCATCTGTATGTCTTCCTTGGAGAAATGTGTGTTTAAGTCTTTTTCCCAGTTTTTGATGGGTTGTTTGTGTTTCTGGTATTGAGTTTTATGAGCTGCTTATATATTTTGGAAGTTAATCTTTTGTCAGTTGTTTAATTTGCTATAATTTTCTCCCATTCTGAGGACTGTCTTTTCACCTTGCTTATAGTTTCCTTTGCTGTGAAAAAGCTTTTAAGTTTAATCAGGTCCCACTTGTTTACTTTTGTTTCTATTTCCATTACTCTAGAAGGTTGGTCATAGAAGATCTTGCTTTGATTTATGTCATCAAGTCTTCTGTCTATGTTTTCCTCTAAGAGTTATATGGTTTCTGGTCTCAAATTTAGGTCTTTAATCCATTTTGAGTTTATCTTTGTGTATGGTGTTAGGGAGTGTTCTAATTTAATTTTTTTACATGGAGCTGTCCAGTTTTCCCAGTATCATTTATTGAAGAGGCTGTCTCTGCCCCATTATATATTCTTGCCTCCTTTGTCAAAAATAAGGTACGCATAGGTCCATGGGTTTATTTCTCAGCTTACTAACTTATTCCATTGATCTATATCTCTGTTTTTGTGCCAGTACCATACTGTCTTGATGACTGTAGCTTGTTGTATAATCTGAAGTCAGGAAGGTTGATTCTTCCAGCTGCATTCTTATTTCTTAGGACTGCATGGCTATTTGGGGTCTTTTGTGTTTCCACATGAATTGTGAAATTTTTTGTTCTGTGAAAAATGCCATTGGTAATCTGATAGGGAGCACATTGAATATGTAGGTTGCATTTGGTGGTATAATCATTTTTACAATATTGATTCTTCCTACCCAGGAACATGGAATATCTCTCCATCTATTTATGTTATCTTTGATTTCTTTCATTAATGTCTTATAATTTTCTGTGTACAGTTCTTTTGTCTCCATAGGTAAATTTATTCCTATATATTTAATTATTATTATGCAATGGTGAATGGGATTGATTCCTTGATTTCTCTTTCTGAATTTTTATTGTTAGTATATAGAAATGCAAGTGATTTCCGTGTATTGATTTTGTATCCTGCAACTTTGCTAAATTCACTGATTAGCTCTAGCCATTTTCTGAAACTAACTTTAGGGTTTTCTACGTACAGTATTATGTCATCTGCAAACAGTGAGAGGTTTAATTCTTCTTATCTGACCTGGATTCCTTTTATTTCTTTTTGTTCTCTGATTGCTATAGCTAGGACTTCCAGAACTATGTTGAATAATAGTGGTGAAAGTGGACACCCTTGTCTTGTTCTTGACCTTAGGGGGAGTGCTTTCAATGTTTCACCATTGAGAATAATGTTTGCTATAAACTTATCATATATGGCCTTTACTATGTTGAGATAGGTTTCTTCTATGACCATTTTTTGAAGAGTTTTAATCGTAAATGAGTGCTGAATTTTGTCAAAGGCTTTTGCTGCATCTATTGAGATGATCTGTATGGATCACAACAAACTGTGGAAAATTCTTAAATGGCTTAGAATACCAGACCACCTGAACTGCCTCCTGAGAAGTATGTATGCAGGTCAAGAAGCAACAGTTGAAACTGGACATGGAACAACAGACTGGTTCCAAATCAGAAAAGGAATACATCAAGGTTATAGTTTGTCACCCTACTTATTTAACTTATATGCAGAGAACATCATGAGAAATGCCATGCTGGATGAAGCACAAGCTGGAATCAAGATTTCCAGGAGAAATATCAATAACCTCAGATACGCAGATGACACCAAACTTATGGCAGAAAGAGAAGAATAACTAAAGAGCCTCTTGATGAAAGTGAAAGAGGAGAGTGAAAAGGTTGGCTTAAAACTCAACATTCAGAAAACTAAAATCATGGCATCCAGTTCCACCACTTCATGGTAAATAGATGGGGAAACAATGGAAACAGTGGGAAACTACTTTTGGGGCTCCAAAATCATTGCAGATGGTGATTGCAGCCATGAAATTAAAAGACTCTTGCTCTGTGGAAGAAAAGGTTTGACCAACCTAGACAGCATGTTAAAAAGTAGAGACATTACTTTGCCAACAAAGGTCTGTCTACTCCAAGCTATGGTTTTTCCAGTAGTCATGTATGGATGTGATATTTGGACCATAAACAAAGCTGAGTGTCAAAGAACTGATGCTTTAGAACTGTGGTGTTGGAGAAGACTCTTGAGAGTCCCTTGGACTGCAAGGAGATACAACCAGTCCATCCTAAAGGAGATCAATCCTGAGTATTCATTGAAAGGTTTGATGCTGAAGCTGAAACTCCAATACTTTGGTCACCTGATGTGAAGAACCAACTCATTGGAAAAGACCCTAATGCTGGGAATGATTGAAGGCAGGAGGAGAAGGGGATGAAAGAGGATGAGATGGTTGGATGGCATCACAGACTCAATGGACATGAGTTTGAGTAAACTCTGGGTTTGGTGATGGACAGAGAAGCCTGATGTGCTGCAGTCCATGGGGTCACAAAGAGTTGGACATGACTGATCGACTAAACTGAACTGAGATGATCATATGGTTTTTATCATTCAGTTTGTTAATATAGGGTATCACACTGACTGCTTTGCATACAGTGAAGAATCCTTGCATTCCTGAAATAAACCCAACTTGATCATGGTGTATGAGCTTTTTATGTATTTCTGAATTCTGTTTGTTAAAATTTTGTTAAGGATTTTCGCATGTATATTCGTATATTCATCAGTGATATTTGGAGTTTTCTTTTTGTGTGTTGTCTTTGACTGGTTTTGGTATTGGGATGATGGTGGCCTCATTGAATGTGTTTGGGTGTGTTCGTTCCTCTGCAATTTTTGAAAGAGTTTTAGAAGGATAGGCATTAGCTCTTCTCTAAATGTTTGATGGAATTCTTCTGTGAAGCCAAATGGTCCTGGGCTTTTGTTTTTTGGGAGATTTTTGATCACAGCTTCAATTTCAGTGCTTGTAATTGGGTTGTTCATTATTTCTATATCTTCCTGGTCCGGTCTTGAAACATTGAACTTTTCCAAGAATATGTTCATTTTTTCCAAGTTATCCATTTTATCGCCATATAGTTGTTCATAATAGTCTCTTATAATCCTTTGTATTTCTTCATTGTCAGTTGTAACCTCTTCTTTTTCATTTTAATTTTGTTGATTTGATTCTTTTCCTTTTTTCTTGGTGAGTCTGGCTGAAGATTTGTCAATTTTGTTTATGTTCTCAAAGAACCAGCTTTTAGTTTTATTGTCTTTACTATGGTTTCTTTCATTTGTTTTTCATTTACTTCTGCTAGGATCTTTATGATTTCTTTCCTTCTACTAATTTTGGGGCTTTTTTTGTTCTTCTTTTTCCAGTTGTTTTAGGTGTAAAGTTAGGTTGTCTATTTGATGTTTTTCTTGTTTCTTGAGGTAGGATTATATTGCTACAAACTTCCTTCTTAGAACTGCTTTTGCTGCATCCCATAGGCTTTGAGTTGTGTTTTCACTGTCATTTGTTTCTAGAAATTTTTTATTTTCCTTTTGATTTCTTCAGTAACCCGATGGTTACCCAGAAATGTGTTGTTTAATCTCCATGTGTTTGTGTTTCTTGCAGTTTTTTTCTTGTAATTGATATTTGGTTGCATAGCATTGTGGTCAGAGAAGATGCTTGATACAATTTTAATTTTCTTAAATTTACTGAGGTTTGATTTGTGACTCAAGATGTGGTCTAGCCTGGAGAATGTTCCATGTGCACTTGAAAAGGTGGATTATTCTGCATTTGGATGGAATGTCCTGAAGATATCAATGAGAGCCATCTCATCTGATTTAAGGCTTGTGTTTCCTTATTAATTTTTTGTTTTGATGATCTGTCCATTGGTGTGACTGGGGTGTTAAAGTCTCTTGCTATTATTGTGTTCCTGTCAGTTTCTCCTTTAATGTCTGTTAGTGTTTGTCTTATGTATTGAGCTGCTCCTATGTTGGGTGCATGAAAGTGAAAGAAAGTGAAGTCGCTCAGTCATGTCTGACTTTTTGAGATCCCATGAACTGTTCTCTGTCCATGGGATTTTCCAGGCAAGAGTACTGGAGTGGATTGCCATTTCCTTCTCCAGGGGATCTTCCTGACCGAGGGATCGAACCCAGTTCTCCTGCATTACAGGCAGACGCTTTACCCTCTGAGCCACCAGGGAAGATATCTACAATTGTTATGTCTTCCTCTTGGATTGTTCTCTTGATCATTATGTAGTGTCCTTCCTTATCTCTTGTAATCTTCTTTATTTTCAGGTCTATTTTGTCTGATATGAGGATTGCTATTCCAGATTTATTTTGCTTCCCATTTGCATGAAATATATTTTTCCATTCTCTCACTTTCAGTCTATATGTGCCTTGAAATCTGAAGTAGGTTTCTTACAGACAACATATATATATATANGGGTCTTGTTTTTTTTATCCATTCAGCCAATCTGTGTCTTTTGGTAGGAGCATTTAATCCACTTATATTTAAAGTAATTATTGATATATGTGTTCCCATTGTCATTTTCTTAATTGTTTGGGATTGATTTTGTAGATTTTTTTTTCTTCTCTTGTATTTCTTTAACATTTGTTGTAAAGCTGGTGTGGTGGTACTGAATTCTCTTACTTTTGCTTGTCTGAAAAGCTTTTCATTTCTCCATCAATTTTGAATGAGATCCTTTCCAGGTAGCGTAACCTTGGTTGTAGATTTTTCACTTTCAGTAGTTTAAATATATCCTGCCATTCCCTTATGGCCTGCAGAGTTTCTGCTGAAAGATCAGCTGTTAAGTGTATGGGATTTTCCCTTGTATGTACTTGTTGCTTTTCCCTTGCTTTTTAAATATTATTTATTTGTATTTAGTCTTTGTTAGTTTGGCTAGTATGTGTCTTGGTGTGTTTCTCCTTGAGTTTATCCTGTATGGGCCTCTTTCTGCCTCTTGGACTTGATTGACTGTTTCCTTTTCCATATTGGGGAAATTTTCAGCTATAATCTCCAGCAATTATCTCATACCCTTTCTTTTTCTCTTCTTCTTCTTCTAGGACCCTTATTATTTGATTGTTGGTGCATTTGATATTGTCCCAGAGGTTTCTAAGACTATCCTCAGTTTGTCTCATTCTTTTTACTTTATTCTGCTCTTCAGAAGTTATTTCTACCATTTTATCTTCCAGCTCACTGATCCATTCTCCTGCTTCAGATATTCTGCTATTGATTCCTTCTAGAGTATTTTTAATTTCAGTAATTGCATTGTCTCTATATGTTTATTCTTTAATTATTCTTGGTCTTTGTTAGTTAATTCTTGCATTTTGTTGCATTCTCTATTTTGTTTTCAAGGTTTTTGATCCTTTATACTATCATTATTCTGAATTCTTTTATAGGTAGTTTGCCTGTTTCCTCTTCATTTATTGGCACTTCTGTGTTTCTAGTTTTTTCCTTCATTTGTGTAGTATTTCTCTGCCTTTTCATTTTTTTTTATAACATGATGTTTGATATCTCTTTTCCCCAGGCTTCAAGGAAAGTTGAATTCTTTCTTTGAAGAAGGTTGAATTCTTTCTTCCTTATGATTTCTGCCCTCCTGAGGTTGGTCCTGCCTCTTGAGAAACCTGTATGCAGGTCAGGAAGCAACAGTTAGAACTGGACATGGAACAACAGATTGATTCCACATAGGAAAAGGAGTACATCAAGGCTGTATACTGTCACCCTATTTATTTAACTTATATGCAGAGTACATCATGAGAAACGCTGGGCTGGAGGAAGCACAAGCTGGAATCAAGATTGCTGGGAGAAGTATCAATAACCTCAGATATGCCGATGACACCACCCCTATGGCAGAAAGTGAAGAAGAACTAAAGAGCCTCTTGATGAAAGTGAAAGAGAAGAGTGAAAAAGTTGGCTTAAAGCTCAACATTTAGAAAACAAAGATCATGGCATCCAGTCCCACCACTTCACAGCAAATAGATGGGGAAACAGTGGAAATGGTGTTTGACTTTATCTTTCTGGGCTTCAAAATCAGTGCATATGGTGACTGCAACCATGAAATTAAAAGACACTTACTCCTTAGAAGGAAAGTTATGTCCAACCTAGACAGCACATTCAAAAGCAGAGACATTACTTTGCCAACAAAGGTCTGTCTAGTCAAGGCTATGGTTTTTCCAGTAGTCATGTATGGATGTGAGAGCTGGCTATAAAGAAAGCTGAGTGCTAAAAAATTGATGCTTTTGAACCACAGTGTTGGAGAAGACTCTTGAGAGTCGTTTGGACTGCAAGGAGATCCAACCAGTCAATCCTAAAGGAAATCAGTCCTGGGTGTTCATTGAAGGACTGATGTTGAAGCTGAAACTCCAGTTTTGGCCACCTGACGTGAAGAGCTGACTCATTTAAAAAGACCCTGAAGTTGGGAAAGATTGAATGCAGGAGGAGAAGGGGATGGTAGAGGACGAGATGGGGTTAGATGGCATCACTGACTCAATGGACATGAGTTTGGGTAAATTCTGGGAGTTGGTGATAGACAGGGAGACCTGGCATGCTGTGGCTCATGGGGTCACAAAGAATCAGACATGACTGAGCAACCAAACTGAACTGAACTGAAGGTTGGTCCAGTGATTTGTGTGAGCTTCCTTATAGGGTGAGATTTGTGCTAAGTTTTTGTTTGTTTTTCCTCTGATGGGCAAGGCTGAGTGAGGTGGTAATCCTGTCTTCTGTTGATTGGGTATTTTGTTTTGTTTGTTGTTTAGATGAGGCATCCTGCACAGGGTGCTACTGGTGATTGGGTTATGTGTGGTCTTGTATTCAAGTGGTTTCCTTTGTATGAGTTCTCACTATTTGATACTCCCTAGGGTTAGTTGTCTGGTATAGTAGGGTCTTGGAGTCAGTGCTCCCACTCCAATGGCTCAGGGCTTGATCTCTGCATTTCTGAGGAGGAGGAGGAGGTTGGAGCATGGTACACTGGGGCAATGTTGGAGCTGGGTGGGTGCAAGTAGGAGTCTTAGGAAAGGAAATTAACCCCATCAGCAGACACCGAATCCTTTTGCTATTTTTTGTCATTTCAAATATACCAATTTCTCCCTTTATGTTTATAATTATCTTGCTCATGTTTTCCTAAAAATTAGTTTTTACTTCTAACATCTGGTGCTGAATTCTTAATTATTTTCTTCAAAAAGTGTTAGTCATAGAATTAGCTTCTACATGTAAATTGTGTCATATCTCAAAAATATTGAAATTCAGTATTTTTGTTTTAATTATTTTAAGAAAGTTGGTAATTGAGTTTTTGAAGTTTTATCTCTATAGAAAGTCACGACTATTGCAGAAAAATTTAAAATCAGCAAAGAACTAACTAAGAAAATGAATGATTTTCACCTAGACACCTAGAGATCTTGATAGTTATGATGAGATGTTTGGTAAACAGCTTCTAGAACTCCAGGACTCTTTTATATATATATATATCTACAAAAATAAGTTAACAAGATATAAACTCCCTGCAATTTTTAATTTTTCTTGCAGAATTACATTAAGGATGTGTTGTGTCAACAAATCTATCTTTTATATCATTATTTTTGCTGATTGCATAGCAGGCCTTTGATGAGGATAGAATAATATATTTAACTAATTCTCTATACCAAGACTTTTTCCTAATTTTGGATTATAATAAATTACATGGCAATGAATATCTATATATTCTAGCTCAATCCACCTATCTGTCAACCTACTGATGTGTCTATCTAGCCTCTCCATATGTATTATTTGTGTCTCTGATTATATTCTTTGTAAGGAGCATAATATGTTGTTAAGTATTTGAGCTTTTGTCTCAGTTTTCCTGGAATTGAATCTCTTCTCCACTACTCACTCAGTACATGAGTTTGGGCTAGCCATTTAGCCCCTCTGTGGCTTGATTTTCTTCATTTATGACCAAGGAACAGAATTGACCTCATGGGATTGTGCTGAATATTAAGCATAACAAACCACTTACAAAAGCACCTGACATATATTGTTACTAAATAATAGCTCATTGTTATTTGGATATGTTGTTGGAAATGAAATGTCTAGATCAAAGGTAACTCACATTTTATGGTAATAAAGACTGCTAATATTATAGATTTAAATTCATAAAAATTTAAAAGATAGCTTCTCCTAAAGCAAACAAGCTTCTTCTTAAAAACAAAAAGTCATTTGAAGACTTTTAAAAAATCATCTCCTGATTTTAGACATTGAATCAAGAGAACAATTCTGAGGTAATCA
>SJYQ01000255.1:525772-573722 GCA_006410935.1 Redunca redunca | reverse complement strand
TATGTGTGTAAATGTTATCTTATAGTCATTTGATTGTCTTTGAACAAATATTATGAGAAATTAAAATGTAAAAATAAAGCTTTACTTCAATTAATAGAATCACTGCAGTATAAAGGAGACATGTTAAAGAGGTGTAAAAAATGCCATCTGTCTTTATTTTAATACTGTCAATACAATCAGTTAGCCTTTGGATATTCCACTGGCTAGCTGTTCTTTTAAGAAAAGGTAAAATCATTTCTGTAGTTAGAATATGATGCTTTCAGAAAAATCATGCCATGCATGAGTCCTACCTAGTAATCTAAATAAAGATTTCTTGGATTGAATATAATTCTTTGCAAAATGGTCTATTGGTCTGACACTATGTGTGAACTCTGGACTACTTCTGGGGACAGAGTGATTTATTGACACTGGGCATGTTGTGTACCTAGACACCATATCTGTATGTAGGTTCTCATCAATTTCAGCATATGCTAAATGATAACATGATTGAAAATCTTTGTGGTTAGACTAGGGTTTAATTCAATTTTACTTAACTAACTAAACATGAAGAAGAAACATACTGTGAAATGGAAGACATTTAAGTCAAAAGTATAATCAAAAAGCATTGAAAGGAAGCTTAAATTTGCTAACTAAATAGCACAAGAGAACTTTGAATGTAGATCTAAGGTTTTTCTGTGTCGTCGTCTTCATGTTAACATTGGATGAGTGAGGTATAATGAATCTATGAAAATAACCATCTCTTTTATTCCTTAGTATAAAATGAACTACCGTTGTTGGCTTTGATGAACTTAATATATCCAGGTGGAGCTGATACCCAAGGCTTATGGGCCTTAATGGCTACTGGGCCATTATATGTTACCATCAGCAATGCCACATGGTCTGAAACGCTGAGATCATGTGACTGCCACCAGCTGGGATGCAGTAACAGGGGACTGTACTTACCCTGTCATTTGAAACAATTGAATAGTGGACAATATATATGAAATGACAGCTTTCCTAATTATGTATCAGGCAATAAAGGAGAGTGATCCTTGAGTGTGGTAAGCCCTAAAATTGGCCCAGGATAATGCTTGGAGTTTCCTAGTTGAAGTATAGGGTTTCCCCTTCCTGTGATCTCTCTGCATTAAGAAAGTGGGGCTGGAAATTTGGTTTTACTCATTTAATGAAGAGCAGGTGGCATTCATGGACTTCCCAGGTGGCTCAGTGGTCAAGAATCTGCCTGCGAAGGCCGGAGATGGAGGTTCAGTCCCTGGGTCAGGAAGATCCCCTGGAGAAGGAAATGGCAACCCACTCCAGTATTCTTGCCTGGGCAATCCCATGGACAGAGGAGCCTAGTGAGCTCTGGTCCATGCGGTCGCAAAGAATCTGACATGACTTAGAGGTCAAACTACCACCACCACCAGGTAGCATTCATAGTGCACAGGAGTAGAGAGGAGAGCTGCACAGAGAGAGCTGAGGTGATCTGCTGAAGGTCAGAACTCTTGAGTCTTCATCTGAGCTCTAAGCAGGGCAGGTGTGTGAAGAAATTGCCCAAGGCTGGGAGTAAAAAAGAAACCACATGAAACAACAAGAGAACAGTAATAGGAACTCACAAGGGCCAGGAAAATTATGTTCCCAACAACCAGAGTGGGAAAGCCACAAAATTCATGAACCACTGAGTAGTGGACTCAGACAAATTTTGCCTTAGTAATAGGGCAAAATTAGCCTTAAAATAAATGCCTCCTTGGCTCTGTCAAACAAAGATCAAAAGCAAGATTTAAAATGACAAACCTTTTTTTTTAAATTAACTGTATTGTGAAATAAATCTCAAGAATATTTATAACTAAGTCTAAAAATATACCACAATATGAGTTACAAGCCAGAATCAAGGTAGGCGAGAGAAACATCAACAAGTTCAGATATGTGGATGATACTACTCTAATGGCAGAAAGCGAAGAGGAACTAAAGAACCTCTGCTGAGGGTGAAGGAAGAGAGTGAAAAAGCCAGCTTAAGGCTAAATATTAAAAAAACAAAAAACAAAAAAGATCATGGCATCCAGCCTCATTAGTGAAAGTGAAAGTGAAATCAGTCAGTCGTGTCCAACTCTGTGACCCCATTGACCGTAGCCTACCGGGCTCCTCTGTCCGTGGGATTTTCTGGGCAAGGTACTGGAGTGGGTTGCCATTTCATAGGAAAAGGTGGAAGGAGTGACAGAATTCCTCTTCTTGGGCTCCAAAATCACTGTGGATGGTGACTGCAACTATGAAATCAGAAGATGATTGCTTCTTGGAAGGAAATCGATGACAAATCTAGACTGTGTTGAAAAGCAGAGACATTACTCTGCCGACAAAGGTCCATATAGTCAAGGCTGTGGTCTTCTAAGGGTCACAAACAGTTGTGAGAGCTGGTCTGTGAAGAAGGCAGAACACCAAAGAATTGATGCCTTCAAACTGTGGTGCTAGAGAAGACTCCTGAAAGTTGCTTGGACACCAAGGAGATCAAACCAGTCAATCTTAAGAGAGATCAACCCTGAATTTTCACTGGAAAGATGGATGCTGAAGCTGAAGCTCCAATATTTTGGTCATCTGATGCAAACAAATGACGCATTGGAAAAGTCTCTGATGCTGGGAAAGATAGAGGCAGAAGGAGAAGAGGGCATCAGAGGATGAAATGGCTAGACAGCATCACTGATGAAATGAACATGAACTTGGGCAAACTCTGAGAGATGGTGAGTGACAGGGAGGCCTGGCGTGTTGCACTCCATGGGGTTGCAAAGAGATGGACATGCCTGGGTGACTGAACAACAATATATATTCATGCACACAGACATATATACATATATGTATCCATACTATAAACATTGGGCTTCCCTGGTGTCTCAGCTGGTAAAGAATCCACCTGCAATGCAGGAGACCCATGTTAGATTCCTGGGTCAGGAAGATCCCCTGGAAAAGGGATAGGCTACCCCCTCCAGTATTCATGGGCTTCCCTGGTGGCTCAGATGGTAAAGAATCTGCCTGCAATGTGGGAGACCTGGGTTGGATCCCGGGGTTTGGAAGATCCCCTGGAGGAGGATATGGCAACCTATTCCAATATTCTTGCCTGGAAAATCCCCATGGACAGAGAAACCTAGAGGGCTACAGTCTATGGGGTCACAAAGAGTAGGACATGACCGACTAAGGACAACACAGCACTATAAACATTATCCATAGATAATGTACATATATATACACATATGTGTATATATATGGATGTTTATAGACAACTGATGTTGCATATTTTGATAATTCATTAGAATTATGCCTGTGTTTGAATGTGGCTTTATTAGTACTGATTAATCAACTTCTACAATCATGAGAAAAAAGAGAAAGACTACATATGCAAACCATACTTTCACACAAAGTGACATCATGCTACATAACATAAAGAATTTATAATATAAGATGTATTTTGGTAGAATTATATCTTCATCTGGCACATTGAAACAGGGCCAAATTTATTTCGACAGATCATTTCATATTGTGCCATCCTCAGAATTTGTCACATTCAATTAATTATTTGCATTATAAACTTAATTGGGCCTATAGTTTTCTTTGCATTCAATTAAAAAATGATCTTACTTTTATAATTTTATAGCAGCAGTAACCATAGTGAGTATATCACTAGTTATATTTGTACATATCAAATAATTTAACCAGGACAACATGAGACTTTTTTTTTTTAAAGGAACACATATAACATTTAACCTAGAAATTTACAGGTTTATTTTATTAGAAAAGAAAAATTTTAACACACTTAGTGGATCCACCGGAGAAGGCAATGGCACCCCACTCCAGTACTCTTGCCTGGGAAACCCCATGGACGGAGGAGCCTGGTGGGCTACAGTCCATGGGGTCGCACAGAGTCGGACACGACTGAGCGACTTCACTTTCACTTTTCCCTTTCATGCATTGGAGAAGGAAATGGCAACCCACTCCAGTGTTCTTGCCTGGAGAATCCCAGGGACAGGGGAGCCTGGTGGGCTTCGGTCTATGGGGTCGCACAGAGTCGGACACGACTGATGCGACTTAGCAGCAGCAGCAGCAGTAGCAGTGGATCCACATTTTTTCTGGGAACATTTCAAATATTAACTTTGAAGGCAAGTTGGATTCAAAGTGCAAGAAATGATATGTAATATGTTGTTTTTATAATTTTCTTCTTTTCTTCCATTTAAATGCAGTTGTTCTCTTTCATTTATTTTAGCTATCTGTGCAATCTAAAGTAAAACAAAAACAAAAACAAAAACTGTATCTTGCTAGAAATTTCAGTTCAGTGTCTGCAAGGGATGGAGGTTTTGAGATGGAAGGTCTCTTGTTTCCATTGCTAGAAGGATGCTTCCTGGCTGGTATATTTCACTGGTACAGTATCAGTATAAAGGGATACACATAAACTTGTATACATTGCAGCAACCTTAAGAAAGTTAAATGAAAACATGATGTATTAGGAGTTCAAGAGATGACTAAAAGCTAAAAATCTGACTTTAGGGGAAAAAAAAAAAAAGGGAATAGCACCCAGGATCTAGGCAAGGAGTGGGAGCAATAACTTCTGAGAATCTCATTTAAATTGAATGGGCTATAATCATGTCTTTCCTTCTGGCTCAGCTAGTAAAGAATCTGCCTGCAATGAGGGAGACCTGGGTTGGATCCCTGGGTTGGGAAGATATCCTGGAGAAGAGAAAGGCTACCCACTCCAGTATTCCGGCCTGGAGAATTCCATGGACTGTATAGTCCTTGAGGACGCAAAGAATCAGAAACAACTGATCGACTTTCACTTTCAATCATGTTCTGGTATTATATCTTCATTTAAAAAATATGCTAATGCTTAACATTTAAAAATCATTTTATCATACTTGTGAATTCTGCATGTCAGGAATCCAGATAGAAGTCCTTAGATTGAGACCCTAGCTGGAAAATCTCAACAATAGGTTGAGGCACTCTGCATCTGGGTGCTGAAACTGTCTGCAGGCATCTTTATTCTCAACTGACAGCTGCTGTCAGCTATAGGCTAGGACCTTAGCTAGACTTGTCAACTGGAGCACCATCATAAGTTCCTTCCATGATGGCCTCAGGAGAGTCAGAATTTTAATGTGGGCTTTCAGGGTGCCATAACATATGTCCCACACAACAAGGCAGAAGTTTCACTGCTTTTCAGGACCTAATATTAGGAGTCATATGGACTTCCCAGTGGCTCAGTAGCAAAAGAATCCAACGTGGGTTTGATTTCTATGTCTGGAAAATCCCCTGAAATAAGAAATGGCAACTCTTTCCAGTGTCCTTGTCTGGAAACTCTCATGGACAGAGGAGCCTGCATGGAGTTGCAAAGAGTCAGACATGACTTAGATGCTCACAGAATGCAGTGATTAGGAGTCATGTAATATCATTTCTGCCATATTCTATTGATTGAGTTAGTCACAAATGCATTCAGATGCAAGGGAAGAAGATCCATTTCTCAAAGGTAGTGTGGCCACCTTATCTATTAATGTAGATTATGTGAATTGAGAGATGTTTACAGTTACCTTTGGAGAATATTATCTGTCAACCTTTAACCTTTCTTATTTATATTCAAGCACATTCCTATTTACATGCAAGCACATGTTTGATTCCAATGGACATCAGAATAGACAGGTTTCACCTCTGTATTTCTGCCTGGGATCTCACCTTCTTCACTAGGCAGAAGGTGTCTTGTGGAGAAGAGCGTCTTCAGATTAAAAGAAGAAGATGCATCTGAGAAATAGTTACTGGACAAAACACCAAAGAAGAGAGCTGGAGTCTAATATGCCTTCTGGAATCATAAATGTCACAGCAGCAGACAAAACAGACTAGGGACAGTGATTCTAAGAATGCCGTGAGATTTTTTTAAAACTCTGATTTTCTCTATGTTTGTTATTTTGTTCTTCTGTTTCCCCAGAGGGATTTGAAGAAAGAACTTTAAAACCAAAAAGGCAAGTACTTGTCTTTGAGCCTACCAAGAAAATGTTGAACTGGAGAAAAGATAAACCACTGAGGAGGAGGCACATGTGGGAAGGAAAGGGGCCCCATGAGAACGGGTGTGTAGCATCAACTGTTAAAGTGGAAAAATAAAAGCAGTCTGGGTCCACAGGGACCACACAGGCAGAAAAGCAAAGCACAGGAAACTGGCCTTCACATTAGATGTAGCCCTGGGGATTTTACCACCTGAAATTCCTAGAAAATTGATAGCAAACCTGCTGCTCACTCTGCCAGCTGCATCAAGACTAGACCCAAAGTTTTTAAAAATGAAAAATATCAGATGTAAGCCACGAACTGTTCAAAAGGGCCAATCTGTGATTATGATTCTTTTCTCTTGGGTCCTTCCGTTGGCTCTGTTTTCTCCTTTCCCTCTCTCTTTTCTAAACCCCACACTACTTTTGTTTATTCTTAAATCATTTTTAATATCTGTTCTCCTTTTATACTTAGTGAAGATGGAAAGGAAAAAGAAAAATATTGAAGATCATGTACTTCAACACTCTCATTTAACAAAAAGAAAACAGCCCCAGGGAGGCAGTGACAGGCTCAGTCAACACGGATTATTGGTAACAGCAGAGTTGCAACTGCAAGCAGCTCTACTGACCCTCCTGTGTTTCTCTGTATACGAGTCTGCCTTTCCAGCTTCACTTGCTGCTGAAGTCCTAGACAAGGAAAAGTGTCAGTTTGAGTTATGTGGAAGGCTGATGCCAAAACACAAGGGAAAGGGCACGAGAATTTTGAGGGAGGTGCCATGAAGAATAACTAAGAATAAATGAGAGGGATTCAGGTCACAATGCCAATCTGACACTGTGAAGGGNGCAGTGACAGGCTCAGTCAACACGGATTATTGGTAACAGCAGAGTTGCAACTGCAAGCAGCTCTACTGACCCTCCTGTGTTTCTCTGTATACGAGTCTGCCTTTCCAGCTTCACTTGCTGCTGAAGTCCTAGACAAGGAAAAGTGTCAATTTGAGTTATGTGGAAGGCTGATGCCAAAACACAAGGGAAAGGGCACGAGAATTTTGAGGGAGGTGCCATGAAGAATAAGAATAAATGAGAGGGATTCAGGTCACAATGCCAATCTGACACTGTGAAGGGGGAGGGGGGGGGACAGAAGGAAGAGACTTCCAAGTGCTATAGAGTTGTGAGAAAATGGCAACGAGATGGATGGAGTGCTTGGAGCAAAGATTAACCATGTGAGCTAGAGGAGGCCCACACTGGGCAGAAATGTCTCAGCTTTAATATTACCAGGCACTATTCAGTCAGCGTCTGAGAGGAGCCTGGGGTGGTAGAGGCTAGGGAAGTGAGGGTTTGCTGTGGGAGGTGGAGAAGAGAGGTGAGAGCAATGCAATGGATCCTCAGCCATAGGCTTTTGGTTAATTACACTCCTTGCAGCTGACTCTTTTTAAGCAGATCTGAGTCATACCCACCTAAGACCACCTCAGTTCATTTCTGTATGTGTGCATTCTTCAGTAAGTATATACAAGTCACTTCAGTCATGTCCAACTCTTTGCAACCCCATGGACTGTAGCCTACCAGGCTCCCCTGTCCATGGGATTCTCCAAGTAAAATTCTGGAGTGGGTTGCCATATCCTCCTCCAGGGGATCTTCCTGACGCAGGGATTGAACCCAAGTCTCCTGTATTGCAGGCAAATCATATCTTACTTCAAATAGAGGAACCAGAGATCAAATTGCCAACATCAACTAGATCATGGAAAAAGCAAGAGAGTTCCAGAAAAACATCTATTTCTGCTTTCTTGACTATGCCAAAGCCTTTGACTTGTGGATGACAATAAACTGTGGAAAATTCTGAGAGAGATGGGAATACCAGACCACCTGACCTGCCTATTGAGAAATCTATATGCAGGTCAGGAAGCAACAGTTAGAACTGGACATGGAACAACAGACTGGTTCCAAATAGGAAAAGGAGTATGTCAAGCCTGTATATTATCACCCTGCTTACTTAACTTCTATGCAGAGTACATCATGAGAAACGCTGGACTGGAAGAAACACAAGCTGGAATCAAGATTGCCAGGAGAAATATCAATAACCTCAGATATGCAGATGACACCACCCTTATGGCAGAAAGTGAAGAGGAGCTAAAAAGCCTCTTGATGAAAGTGAAAGTGGAGAGTGAAAAAGTTGGCTTAAAGCTCAACATTCAGAAAACGAAGATCATGGCATCTGGTCCCATCACTTCATGGGAAATAGATGGGGACACAGTGCAAACAGTGTCAGACTTTATTTTGGGGGCTCCAAAATCACTGCAGATGGTGACTGCAGCCATGAAATTAAAAGATGCTTACTCCTTGGACGAAATGTTATGACCAACCTAGATAGCATATTCAAAAGAAGAGACATTACTTTGCCGACTAAGGTCCGTCTAGTCAAGGCTATGGATTTTCCTCTGGTCATGTATGGATGTTAGAGTTGGACTGTGAAGAAGGCTGAGTGCCGAAGAATTGATGCTTTTGAAGTGTGGTGTTGGAGAAGACTCTTGAGAGTCCCTTGGACTGCAAGGAGATCCCACCAGTCCATTCTGAAGGAGATCAATCCTGGGATTTCTTTGGAAGGAATGATGCTACAGCTGAAGCTCCAGTACTTTGGCCACCTCATGCAAAGAGTTGACTCATTGGAAAAGACTCTGATGCTGGGAGGGATTGGGGGCAGGAGGAGAAGGGAAAGACAGAGGATGAGATGGCTGGATGGCATCACCGACTCGATGGACGTGAGTCTGAGTGAACTCCGGGAGATGGTGATGGACAGGGAGGCCTGGCGTGCTGCGTTTCATGGGGTTGCAAAGACTCGGACACGACTGAGCAACTGAACTGAACTGAACTGAACTGAAGGTAGATAAATTCATTAGTTGTCTATTGCTGTGTACAAGTGACCACAAACTGTGGTTTAAAGCCGCGTATATTCGTTATCTCATTGCTTCTGTGTATTGAGTCTGCACACAGCTTACTTTGATCAAATGCAAGGCTGCAGTCTAAGCATTGACTTGGGCTGAGTTCTTATCTAGGGTTCCAATGGCAGAGGATCTCCTTCCAAGTTTATGCATTGTTGGCAGAATCCATGTCCTTATAGGTTTTTAGAGTAAAAGCCTCACTTTCTAGCTGACTGTTGACTAGACACTATACACTTGAGGTAGGAGATAAATTGACCACAGGCTAGGCATTTACAACTGGCCTTCTGTTTGCATTTCCTGAAACAGGGGCTAGGTGTGCTCCAGATTATATATTTACAACCAGTCTTCTGTTTGTTCTTCAAAATGGAAGTAACAATTGAAACAGCATAAAGAGCAGGCTTTGTCTTCCGTGGACACCTTCAGATAATAGTCATGGCAGGAAAAGAGAGCATCTAAACCTTGCTTAAGTAAATGATCAGGAGGTCATATATTGTCCATCTCTGGAAAAGGGAGACATTTTGCATGTGCAGAAAAGACTCCTTGAGGGTCAGAAAGAGGGGGCACCACCCCATAATATGTGATTCTAATACGTGGTCCCGTAGGCCTCTGGGCTGGAATCCAGCTTGGAAAATGGTGTGTACACTTGTCAGGGAGGGTCCCAGGAAAGGTGAGGTGTGGAAAACAAAACCAACAATTGACCAAAGGGAAGACAAAGACCCAGAAGAACTGTCCTGTATAAATTTGTTAACACTTCTTTACTACACTCCTCTTGACTTGGGGTGGGGGGAGGACACCCACACCCCTTCTTTCTGGGTGTGCATCTCTTTCTTGCTTCTATCTTAACTAAACAAACTGTTTTTCTCCAAAGTATCTTACTTGTTGTTATGCTATGTCTCTAATAATAAACTTTGTACCTGCATTTACAGTTTTTGCCTCCATGATAATTGCACTTTTCACTGGGGTAAGATTCAGGAAAAAATAGCTTTTAGCTTCTAGTCCTGGCTGGTCTGGTGACTAGGATCCCTGGGATTCATCCAGGCTACCCAGGTTCTATTCCTGGGCAGGGAATTAAGAGCTCTCTTCACATCTGTACTCATTCCTGACTATCCAAGATTAGCCTCTGGTCCTTGTACTGTGGCTTTTTCCACAAGGCAGCTCTCAACAAGGCAGCTCACCTTTTCAAAGCCAGCAAGGGATAAATTCCTCCAGCAAGATGGACAGCAGAGTCTTTTGTAATATGATCATGTACATGTAATCACACGCAGCCCATCATCTTTGCTGTATTCTACTGAACAGAAGCAAATCACAGGTCCCACACAGGCTCACGGGGAAGAATACAGAAGGACATGAGTATGAGGTGCGGATAACTGGAGTCATCTTAGAATCTGAGTGCAGCATGGGGAGGTTCTGTTTATTGTCTATTGAGCATTTGTACACATGAGCATTTGGATTCTCCCCTCTAAGACTAAAACCTTGAGAAATTCAAACGTAGCAGTGCTAATGATCTCAAGTTATTTTAAACATTCGCTAATGGAACTAGTTCATTACTTATTGTAAGTTATATATATATTTTAGGGTGAATCTGGTGGGAAACTTAAGAGACACTGAGTATGTGAGTTTGCTAAGGACTGAACATGCTTTTTTCCCAGCCTGCAAAATACTCTTTCTCTTAGATTCACCCAAACTCAAGCACATCACTTAATGTTTTTGAGCTTCAGTTTCCTCTCTTCTGCTCCCATCTGAGGAGACTTGGCAACTGAAGTTAGTTGTCCTCTTAGCCATAAATGCTTTCCTCAGATACAAGCATGACTTTGCAGTCTCCTTCTTGACGGCATTGCTCAGTTACCAGTTCTCCAGAAACTTAAGCTCAGAATTTATAGAAAAGTGCAACTTAATAGCAAATGGCAACTTCCCTGGCATCCAGTGGTTAAAGATCCACACTTCCAGAGTGGGTGCACAGGTTCAGTCGCTGGATGGGAAACTAAGATCCCACATGCCATGCACTGTAGCCAGTATGATCCTGTCACATGGATGCCTATCATACTTTTAAGCACCATTAAGTTTTCCTCCAAATAATATAAGCAACATTTTCCTCTAGAATTCTAACATTTTTCCTTAGCAACTGCAAATCTGAACACAGTAAAGAAAGTAAATGTTATTATATTTGCTTTATAAATTATTATTTATAAAGCAAATATTATTATTATTTATAAAGCAAATATTATTGTTAATGTTCCTTTTAGTGGCTCTTACTAGATGACTCCTTAGCAAGGAGAGTGCTGAGCAGATTTAAGTAAATGACTGTTCGGAGATTCCAAGGTAGTTTGTAGATCTCAGTATTTGGGCTAGTTTACCACACTTAATGGATCTTCCTCTCTTTCAATAAAATACTCCTTTTCAGTTAAATTTGACATCAAAATCTGGGTCAAAATTATCTCAGATTGACCTTGAAAAAAACTGTAAAAATAATGGACATGATCTAAACAGGGAATTCCTGAAGCTGGTTACAATTAAGAAAGCTTTCACTAAAAGTGTTTCACAGGATTGATTTCCTAATCCTGAGAAATCATGGGAGTCACAATAGAAGAATTCTGTGTTCAGAGCCAAGAGACCCAGCCCTACTGCTGCCATTGTCTTATAATGTACATGATATAAATAATTTTCCTCTCTGGACCTGCAATATTTCCTCCATTGGAAATAGTTACAGTCTTTACTATGACTTCTAACCCTAATAAGACCTATGA
The DNA here is from genome assembly GCA_006410935.1 of Redunca redunca. Taxonomy (NCBI): domain Eukaryota; kingdom Metazoa; phylum Chordata; class Mammalia; order Artiodactyla; family Bovidae; genus Redunca; species Redunca redunca. Next base: position 562,067 of record SJYQ01000255.1, on the reverse strand, counting down.
ATTTGTGAGATGTGAAAAATCCACCTTTAATAGTGAAGGTACATGAAACAGCATTCTTTCCCGAGACTGTGATTTGAATTCTGCTATCCTGGAATCCTGAATTTCAGGGTGTCTGAAGAATTTGTGTCTATTTGTTTTATTTATGTTACAAGGATAATGGAAGGAACCTCAAGGAGGAACATTTTGTGCACCTTCCCTAGACACTGACTTGCTGCTACTGCTATGTCACTTCAGTTGTGTCCGACTCTGTTTGACTCCATAGATGGCAGCCCACCAGGCTCCCCCATCCCTGGGATTCTCCAGGCAAGAGCACTGGAGTGGGTTGCCATTTCCTTCTCCAGTGCAGGAAAATGAAAAGTGAAAGTGAAGTCACTGAGTCGTGTCCAACTCTCAGCCACCCCATGGACTGCAGCCTACCAAGCTCCTCCGTCCATGGGATTTTCCAGGCAAGAGCACTGGAGTGGGTTGCCATTTCCTTCTTCAATGCATGAAAGTGAAAAGTGAAAGTGAAGTCGCTCAGTTGTGTCTGACTCTTTGCCACCCCATGGACTGCAGCCCTTCAGGCTCCTCTATCTATCAGGTTATTTCAGCAAGAATATTGGATTGGTTGGCCATTTCATACTCCAATCAACAATAACACCATATAACAAAATGCCAAAATATAATTATTTACAACAAAAAATATAAAGTCACATATTCACAAGCAAGGAAATTGGATGCAGGCCGAGCTGCTCCATTGGGTGGTCTAACTCAGGCTGTGGATAAGCTGAACCTCCCTGCAGGTTATCAGCTGGACTCAGATCTACTCTATGTGCTTTGATCTAGGGACCAGGTTGATGGCACGCCAGTTACTAGGAAAAATTCTTACAGCAGATTTCCAGGGCACAATAGACAAGTCAAACCATGCAAGGCCGTTTAACAGTTCTCCCTCTACTACTTATGCCAATATCAACGCAAATCATGTGACCAAGTCTAGATTCACCAGGAAGGGAAATATACCCTGACCACCAGGAAATGGATGAAGATGTAGGGTTGAGTAGATGGATGTATTAATAGATGCAAGGTAAGCAAAGAATTGACAAGAATAGCTCAATCTATATCAGGGGCAAGATGAAGGGGGACACATATTCCCGAGGCTAGCTTTGTGGACTAGTTCGGATCCTATGGAAGGAGCAAATCTTTCCTAACTTTGACAAATCTCACAGGATTCATCAGGATTCAGTCCTTAGTAGGGACTAGAGGACCACAGTGCTGTTTCATGCATGAGAAGATTTTTATCTGTTGCAGAACTGCTTGGGGGTCACCACTGTGGCCTGGGAAACTGTGTCACGTGGGGCAAGAGCAGTGTCAAAAGCCCTGGTGATCTGTGGGTCTCAAGTGCCTGTTTAGGTACTAGGGATCACTGTGGAACACAAGGATTTGAGTAGATTTGTTCATAAACAGATACCGCATTTCCTGGGGGCTTTAAAAACTACATGAAAAGAATGTGAAGTGTTAAGGGTGAAATTGTTTTTGTTGCTGTTGTTGAGTTGCTAAGTCCTGTCTCAGTCTTTGTGACCTCATTGACTGCAGCACCCCAGCCTTCCCAATTCTTCACTATCTTTCAGAGTTTGCTCAAACTTATGTCCATTGAGTCGGTGATAACATCTAATAATCTCATCCTCTGTTGCTCCTGTCTCCATTTGCCTTCAATCTTTCCCAGCATCAGGGTCTTTTCCAATGAATGTGCTTGTGAAGATCAGGTTGCCAAAGTATTGGAGCTTGAGCTTCAGCTTCAGCATCAGTCCTTCCAATAAATATTTAGGATTGAAATTCTTTGGAATTGATTTGTTTGATCTCCTTACAGTCCAAGGGACTCTCAAGAGTCTTCTCCAGCACCACAGTTCAAAAGCATTGATTCTTCAGTGCTCAGCTTTCTTTATGGTCCCACTCTCACATCCATACATGACTACTGAAAAAACATTAGCTTTGATTATATGGACCTTTGTCAACAAAGTGATGTCTCTGATTTTTAATACACTGTTGACGTTTGTAATAGCTTTCCTTCCAAGGAGAAAGTGTCTTTTAATTTCATAGCTGAAGTCACCATCCACAGTGATTTTGGAGCCCAAGAAAATAAAGTCTGTCATTGTTTCCATTTTTTCCCCATCTATTTGTCATAAAGAGATGGGACCGGATGCCATGATCTTAGTTTTTTTTTTTTTAATTTTTATTTTAACTTTAGTTTACTTTACAATACTGTATTGGTTTTGCCAAACATTGACATGAATTCACCATGAGTGTACATGCATTCCCAAACATGAATCCCCTCCCACCTCCCACCCCACAACATCTCTCTGGGTCCTCTCCATGCACCAGCCCCAAGCATCCTGCATCCTGCATTGGACATAGACTGGCAATTCGTTTCTTACATGATAGTATACATGTTTCAATGCCATTCTCCCATTTCATCCCACCCTCTCCCTCTCCCCCAGAGTCCAAAAGTTCACTCTATAGATCTGAGTCTCTTTTGTTGTCTCGCATACAGGGTCATCATCACCATCTTTCTAAATTCCATATATATGTGTTAGTATACTGTATTGGTGTTTTTCTTTCTGGCTTACTTCACTCTGTATAATTGGTTCCAGTTCCATCCATCTCCTTAGAACTGATTCAAATGTATTCTTTTTGATGGCTGAGTAATACTCCATTGTGTATATGTACCACAGCTTTCTTATCCATTCATCTGCTGATGGACATCTAGGTTGTTTCCGTGTTCTGGCTATTATAAACAGTGCTGCAATGAACATTGGGGTACATGTGTCTCTTTCTATTCTGGTTTCCTCGGTGTGTATTTAAGCTAGCTTTTTCACTCTCCTCTTTTACCTTCATCAAGAGGCTCTTTAGTTCTTCTTCACTTTATGCCATTAGAGTGCTATCATCTGCATATTTGAGGTTGATATTTCTCCTGGAAATCTTAATTCAAGCTTGTGATTCATCCAGCCCAGCATTTTGGTGATGTATCTTCATATAAGTTAATTGAAAGGTGAAAATATATAGCTTTGTTGTACTCCTTTCCAATTTTGAACCAGTCCATTGTTCCATGTTTGGTTCTAATTGTTGTTTCTTGACCTACATACAGGTTCCTCAAGAGACAGCTAAGGTAGTCTGGTATTCACATCACTTTAAGAATTTTCTAGAATTTATTGTGATCCACACAATGGCTTCCCTTGTGTCTAAGCTGGTAAAGAATCTGCTTGCAATGTAGAGACCTGCATTTGATCACTGGGTTGGGAAGATCCCCTGGTGAAGGGAAAGGCTACCTACTCCAGTATTCTGGCTTTGAGAATTCCATGGGCTGTATAGTGGTTCCATGAACTGTGGTCCATGGGATCACAAAGAGTTAGAAATTACTGAGTGACTTTCACTTTCAGTTTCACACAGTCATAGGCTTTAGCATAGTCAATGCAGCAGAGGGAGATGTTTTTCTGGAATTCCCTTGCTTTCTGTATGATCCAATGGATATTGGCAGTTTGATCTCTGGTTTCTCTGTGTTATCTAAATCCAGCTTGTACATCTGGAAGTTCTTGATTGGTGAAGCCTAGCTTGAAGGATTTTCAGCACTACCTTGCTAGCATGTGAAAGGAGTACAATTGTATGGTAGTTTGAACAATCTTCGGCATTATACTTCTTTGGGATTGGAATGAAAACTGAACTTTTCCAGCGGCCACTATTGAGTTTTACAAATTTGCTGACATATTGAATAGAGCACTTTAACAGCATTACTTTTCAGGATTTGGAATAGCTCAGCTAGAATTCCATCACCTCCACTAGCTGTGTTTAAATTATGTCCCATGAAATTCATATGCTGCAGTCCTAGCCTTCAATGTATCTCAAAATGTGACTGTTTTTCTAGATAGAGCCTCTACAAGAGTGATTGAGGTAAAATGTGGTCATAAGGGTGGGGCCTTAATCCAGTAAGAAAGATGTCCTTATAAAAAGAGGTAGAGACATCAAGGATGTATATATACATAAAAAGAAAGGCAATATGAGGACACCCAAGAAGATGCCCTCTACAAACCAGGAGGAAGAATGTCAGGAGAAACCCAACCTGCTGGCACCTTGATCTTGGACTTTCAGGCACCTGAATTATGAAGAAAATAAAATTCTGTTGTTTAAGTAACTCAGTCTCTAGCATTTTGTTATAGTAAACTTAGCAAACGAATATAGATTTTGGTATCTAGAAGAGAGCGCTGCTATAACAAATATCAAAAAATGTGAAAGTGATTTGGGGAAAAGTGGATAATGGGAAAAGGCTGGAAGAGTTTTGATGTACATGTTGGAAAAAACCTAGATTATTTCAAAGAGACTGTTTCTAGAAAAATAAAAGTTTCAAAGTGATTCTTATGAGGTCTCAAGTGGAAATAGGAATAGCTTTTGGAAACTGAAGAAAGTTGATCCTTGTTATAGAGTGGCAAAACTCTTGGCTGAATTTCATTTAGTGTTTTGTAGAAAGTAAAACCTGTTTGAGATTAACTGGGGTATTTAACAGATGAAATTTCTAAGCAAAGTGTTGAACATGCAGGCTTGGCTTCTCTTTACTGTTTCTAGTAAATGCAAGAGGAGAGAGATGAGTTGAAGAAGGAATTGTTAAGCCTATAAAAAACAGAATATGAATATTCAGAAAATTCTGTCTATCCACATTTTAAAATACTAGAAAATATGTTCTGGAGAGAACATCAAGGACATGGCTGAAAAAAAATACTTTAATGAAAAAATTATGAGTATGACTCTTGGTCACAAAGGAAAGAGTTGAACTGGGACTTGAACCTAGTGATCCCAGGTCTAGAATTTGAGTCTTCAATCCAAGTCTCCCATAATTGGAGCTTCCCAGGGGTTGCTAGCAGTAAACAACCTGCCTGCCAGTGCAAGGAATGTGAGCCTTGTGCTTGATCCTTGGGTTGGGAAGATCCCTTGGAGAAAGGCATGGCAACCTACTTTAGTATTCATGCCCGGAGAATCCCACGGAAGGAGGGGCCTGGCAGGTAAACGTCACAGGGTCACCAAGAGTCCAATATGACTGCAGCGATTTAGCATGCACGCACACTCCCACAACTCGTCATATTTTAAAGACTTTGATGAGTTCAAAAGCAGAGACATTACTTTGCCGACTAAGGTCCGTCTAGTCAAGGCTATGGATTTTCCTGTGGTCATGTATGGATGTGAGAATTGGACTGTGAATAAGGCTGAGCGCCGAAGAATTGATGCGTTTGAACTGTGGTGTTGGAGAAGACTCTTGAGAGTCCCTTGGACTGCAAGGAGATCCAACCAGTCCATTCTGAAGGAGGTCAGCCCTGGGATTTCTTTGGAAGGAATGATGCTAAGCTGAAACTCCAGTACTTTGGACACCTGATGTGAAGAGTTGATTCATTGGAAAAGACTCTGATGCTGGGAGGGATTGGGGGCAGGAGGAGAAGGGAACGACAGGATGAGATGGCTGGATGGCATCACGGATACGATGGATGTGAGTCTGAGTGAACTCCAGGAGATGGTGATGGACCGGGAGGCCTGGCATGCTGTGATTCATGGGGTCGCAAAGAGTCGGACACGACTGAGCGACTGAACTGATGAGTTCTTTTGAAATCGATTCACTTTTGTTTAAAATCTTCTCAAATTTATTTATCACCTTTTGTTATACATAGAATACATAAGTATATGATTCTATGGGATACATATATGGAGATTTAACAAGAGATTTTGGAAGACAAGAGAGTTTTTATAAGTTACAGGGTTATAAATGTAATAATACTAGTACTAGTGGTGAGGAATTTTGGAGGGACACTTGGTCAGCATTAAAATGTGTATCTATATTAGTAGTGTGGACAGCTTTGGGATCTTTTGTTTCCTGGAATGAATTGAGCGGTAACTTATATTTGGTAAAAAGAAGAGGGAGGGCCAGGTGGTGCAGTGGCTAAAATTCTGCACTCCAAATGCAGTGGCCCAGGTTTGATCCCTGGTCAGGGGACTAGATTCCACATACCACAACTAAGACCTCAAACAGCCAAATAAAATATATATCTTTAAAAGAACATTGTTAAAAAACAAAAAAAAGGAAGTCCCCATGTCCCATTGTGAAAATTTAACAAGAGTTTTAATATATAGGGACTGAGTATCATTGGAAAATACTCTAGATGTCAAGAATTAATTGAAAACTGGGACAAAACTTTCGTTTTTGTCAGTAGTAAGCTCACTGGCAGCTAAGAAAGGCATTTCTGTAGAGTGGTAAGAAAGTTCCAGCTTATTATACTCATGCATTAGGAGAATGTACTCTTGCCAGATTTTCCTTTTTTGGTTTGCTTTTGGTTTTTGAGATTTTATGCCTCTCAGTTTTTATGTAAAGTTGTCATTTTTAAATTTGGGAAAGTACTTAAAAATTAAATACCATAAAACAAAGAAAAGCATCTATATCTTGAATTAAGACCCAAGACCTCTTGTTTGTAATATCTAGCCTGACAGTCAAACAGTGATGAAAATAAAGGATGAGCAACAGTCTCATTATGGACCAGCTAAGACTGAATAGCAGAAATCTACAGTGTAGCTGAAAAGCTTGGTCATATTTAGCAATATTGGTGGAAATACTGGAGGAAAGGAAATAGATAGCTCTAGTTAACACAGAAGTCTTGTTCTGTGGGTTTGGCAAGAGAACAAGAGAGAGAAAGGACTCTGTATACAGAGGGAGGGGCATTCATGAAGACTATGATTACAAGTTGAGAGAATCTGGAGAGGCCTCCTTTGCTCCTTCCAGGATAGGTTTATAGAAAGAATAAATAGATCAATCACTAGAACCACTAGGGCGAGACAAGTGACAACAATGGAGTACAACATTCAAGGAAGCATCATTCCCAGGGCCGTGCAGGTTTGGGTTGCAGGTTTGCACAAATCTGGGAGTGACTGACTCTTTATATTGTATGCCTTAGATGCATCATTCACCAGTTCTGCTTCTTGTGCTGACCTTACTTCAAAATCACGTATGTGTTCTCTTCTTCGGTGATATGGCTATGTTTCAAGATTCAGAAGAGCAAATCTCAATTTAAAAAAGGCAAAGATGGGCACAATAAAGGACAGAAAGGGTATGGACCTAACAGAAGCAGAAGATATTAAGAATACACAGAAGAACTATACAAAAAAGGTTTTAATGACATGATGGTGTGATCATTTATCTAGAAGCAGACATCCTGGAGTGTGAAGTCAAGTGGACCTTAGGAAGCATCACTGTGAACAGTTAGTGGAGATGATGGCATTCCAGCTGAGCTATTCCAAATCTTAAAATTTGATGCTGTTAAAGTGCTGCACTCAATATGCCAGCAAATTTGGAAAACTCAGCAGAGGCCATGTGACTGGAAAAAGTCAGTTTTCATTCCAAAACCAAAGAAAGACAATGCCAAAGAATGTTCAAACTGCCATACAATTGCACTCATTTCACATGCTAACAAAGTAATGCCTAAAATTCTCCAAGCTAGGCTTCAACTGTCCATGAACTGAGAACTTCCAGATGTACAAGTTGGATTTAGAAAAGGCAGAGGAACCAGAGATCAAATTGCCAACATCTGTTATTTGGAGAAAAAGCAAAAGAATTCCAGAAAAACATTTAATTCTGCTTTATTGACTATACTAAAGCCTTTGATTGTGTGAATCGCAACAAAATGTGGGAAATTCTTCAAGAGATGGGAATACCAGAACACCTTACCTGCCTCCGGAGAAACCTGTATGCAGGTCAAGAAGCAACAGTTAGAACCAGACATGGAACAACAGACCAGTACCAAATTGGGAAAGGAGTACCTAAGGCTGTATATTGTAGGCATTATTTAAATTATATGCTTATTTAACTTCTATGCAGAGTACATCATGCAAACTGCTGGGCTGGATGAAGCACAAGATAGAATCAAGATATCTGGGAGAAATATAAAAAATCTCAGATATGCAGATGACACCACCTTTATGGCAGAAAATGAAGAGCTAAAGAGTCTCTTGATGAAGGTGAAAGAGGAGAATGTAAAAGCTGGTTTAAAACTCAGTACCCCAAAACAAAGATCATGGCATCTGGTCCCATCACTTCATGGCAAATAGATGGGGAAACAATAGAAACAGTGACAGACTCTTTTCTTGAGCTCCAAAATCACTGCAAATGGTGACCGCAGCCATGATATTAAAAGATGCTTGTTATTGCAAGAAAAGCTATAACAAACCTAGATAGCATGTTATAAAGCAGAGACACTACTGTGCCAACAAAGGTCCATCTACTCTAAGCTATGGCTTTTTCAGTGGCCTGTTGCAGGGTTGGGGACAGTGAGTATAGCAGTAAATGCATGGGATCTTTTGAAAGAGGTCACCATTATCTTCATTACCTTCAGCATAGTTTCAGTTCAGTTCAGTTCAGTTGCTCAGTTGTGTCCGACTTTTTGTGATCCCATGCACACTAGGTCTCTCTGTCCATTACCAACTCCCAGAGTTCATTCAGACTCATGTCCATTGAGTTGGTGATGCCATCCAGCCATCTCATCCTCTGTCATCCCCCCTCCCATCTTACATGAGGTGGCCAAAGTATTGGAGTTTCAGCTTCAGTGTCAGTCCTTCCAATGAACACCCAGGACTGATCTTTAGGATGGACTGGTGGGATCTCCTTGCAGTCCAAGGGACTCTCAAGAGTCTTCTCCAACACCACAGTTCAAAAGCATCAATTCTTCGGTGCTCAGCCTTCTTCACACTCCAGCTCTCACATCCATACATGACAACTGGAAAAACCATAGCCTTGACTAGATGGACTTTGTTGGCAAAGTAATGTCTCTGGTTTTGAATATGCTATCTAGGTTGGTCAAAACTTTCCTTCCAAGGAGTAAGAATCTTTTAATTTCATGGCTGCAATCACCATCTGCAGTGATTTTGGAGCCCAAAAATATAAAGTCTGACACTCTTTCCACTGTTTCTCCATCTATTTGCCATGAAGTGATGGGACCAGATGCCATGATCTTAGTTTTTGAATGTTGAGTTTTAAGCTAGCTTTTTCACTCTCCTCTTTTACCTTCATCAAGAGGCTCTTTAGTTCTTCTTCACTTTATGCCTTTAGAGTGGTATCATCTGCATATCTGAGGTTGATATTTCTCCTGGAAATCTTGATTCAAGCTTGTGATTCATCCAGCCCAGCATTTTCATAAGTTAACTAAAAGGTGAAAATACACAGCCTTGTTGTACTCCTTTCCAATTTTGAACCAGTCCATTGTTCCATGTTTGGTTCTAATTGTTGTTTCTTGACCCACATACAGGTTCCTCAAGAGACAGCTAAGGTAGTCTGGTATTCCCATCACTTTAAGAATTTTCTAGAATTTGTTGTGATCCACACAATAGCTTCCCTTGTGTCTAAGCTGGTAAAGAATCTGCCTGCAATGTAGAGACCTGTGTTTGATCACTGGGTTGGGAAGATCCCCTGGTGAAGGGAAAGGCTACCCACTCCAGTATTCTGGCTTTGAGAATTCCATGGGCTGTATAGTGGTTCCATGGACTGTGGTCCATGGGATCACAAAGAGTTAGAAATTACTGAGTGACTTTCACTTTCACACAGTCATAAGCTTTAGCATAGTCAATGCAGCAGAAGGAGATGTTTTTCTGGAATTCCCTTGCTTTCTCTATGATCCAATGGATATTGGCAGTTTGATCTCTGGTTTCTCTGCCTTACCTAAATCCAGCTTGTACATCTGGGAGTTCTTGATTGGTGAAGCCTAGCTTGAAGGATTTTGAGCTTTCATCAAGAGGCTTTTTAGTTCCTCTTCACTTTCTGCCATAAGGGTGGTGTCATCTGCATATCTGAGGTTATTGATATTTCTCCAGGTAATCTTGATTCCAGTTTGTGCTTCTTCCAGCCCAGCGTTTCTCATGATGTACTCTGCATATAAGTTAAATAAGCAGGGTGATAATATATAGCCTTGACATACTCCTTTTCCTATTTGGAACCAGTCTGTTGTTCCATGTCCAGTTCTAATTGTTGCTTTCTGACTGCATATAGGTTTCTTAAGAGGCAGGTCAGCATAGTTTGGCCCCAGGTAAATAGCAGGGAGGGAACACAGCTCCACCCATCAATACAAAATTGGATTAAAGTTTTACTGAACATGGCTCCGCCCATCAGAACAAGACCCAATTTACTTCTTAGTCAGTCTCTCCCATCAGGAAGCTTCCATAAGGCTCTGATCCTTCTCCATCAGTGGGGAGAGAGACTGAAAACCACAATCACAGAAAACTAAACAATCTGATCACATGGACCACAGCCTTGTCTAACTCAATGAAATTACGAGCCATGCTGTGTAGGACCACCCAAGACGAATGGGTCATGGTGAAGAATTCTGAGAAAATGTGTTGCACTGGAGAAGGGAATGACAAACCACTTCAGTAATCTTGCCTTGAGAACCCCATGAACAGTATGAAAAGTCAAATAGATAGAACACTAAAAGATGAACTCCCCAGGTCAATAGGTGCCCAATATGCTACTGGAGATCAGTGGAGAAATAACACCAGAAAGAATGAAGAGACAGAGCCAAAGAAAAAACAACACCCAGTTGTGGATGGGACTGGTGATAGAAGCAAAGTCCAATGCTGTAAAGAGCAATATGGCATAGGAACCTGGAATGTTAGGTCCGTGAATCAAGCCAAATTGGAAGTGGTCAAACAGAAGATGGCAAGAGTGAACGTTGATGTTTTGGGAATCAGCAAACTAAAATGGGCTGGTATGGGTGAATTTAACTCAGATGACCATTATATCTACTACTGTGGGCAAGAATCTCTTAGAAGAAATGGAGTAGCCCTCATAGTCAACAAAAGAGTCCAAAGTGCAGTACTTGAATGCTGTCTCAAAAATGACAGCTTGATCTCTATTCATTTCTGAGGCAAACCATTCAATATCACTGTAATCCAAGTCTATGCCCAAACCAGTAATGCTGAAGAAGCTGAAGTTGAACAATTCTATGAAGACCTACAAGACCTTCTAGAACTAACACGCAAAAAAGATGTCCTTTTCATTTTAGGGGACAGGAATGCAAAAGTAGGAAGTCAAGAAACACCTGGAATAACAGGCACATTTGGCCTTGGAGTACAGTATGAAGCAGGGCAAAGGCTAATACAGTTTTGCCAAGAGAATGCACTGGTCATAGCAAACACCCTCTTCCAACAACACAAGAGAAGACTCTCCATGTGGACATCACCAGATGGTCAAAATCCAAAATCAGATTGATTATATTCTTTGCAGCCAAATATGGAGAAGCTCTATACAGTCAGCAAAAATAAGACATGGAGCTAACTATTGCTCAGATCATGAACTCCTTATTGCCAAATTCAGACTTAAATTGAAGAAAGTAGGGAAAACAACTAGACCATTCAGGTATGACCTAAATCAAATCCCTTTTGATTACACAGTGGAAGTGAGAAATAGATTTAAGGGATTAGATCTGATAGAGAGAGTGCCTAATTAACTATGAATGGAGGTTTATGACCTTGCACAGGAGACAGGGGTCAAGACCATCCCTGAGAAAAAGAAATGTAAAAAAGTGAAATAACTGTCTGAGGAGGCCTTACAAATTGCTGTGAAAAGAAGAGAAGCGAAAAGCAAAGGAGAAAAGGAAAGATGTAACAATTTGAATGCACAGTTCCAAAGAATAACAAGGAGAGATATGAAAACCTTCCTAAATGATCAATGCAAAAAAATAGAGGAAAACCACAGATTGGAAAAGACTAGAAAATTATAGATACCAAGGGAAAATTTCATGCAAAGATGGGCAAAAAAAGGACAGAAATGCTATGGACCTAACAGAAGCAGGAGATATTAAGAAGAGGTGGCAAGAATACACAGAAGAACTATACAAAAAAGATCTTCATGACCCAGATAATCATAATGGTGTGATCACTCACCTAGTGCCAGACATCCTGAATGTGAAGTCAAGTGGGCCTTAGGAAGCATCACTAGCAACAAAGTTAGTGGAAGTAATGGAATTCCAGGTGAGCTATTCAGTTCAGTTCAGTTCAGTCGCTCAGTCGTGTCCGACTCTTTGCAACCCCATGAACTGCAGCAACGCCAGGCCTCCCTATCCATCACCAACTTTTGGAGTCCACCCAAACCCATGTCCATCAAGTCGGTGATGCCATCCAGCCATCTCATCCTTTGTCATCCCCTTCTCCTTTGGCCCTCAATCTTTCCCAGCATCAGGGTCTTTTCAAATGAGTCAGTTCTTTGCTCAGGTGGCCGAAGTATTGATCTATTTCAAAGACTAAAAATGATGCTGTGAAAGTGCTGTGCTCAATATGCCAGCAAATTTGGAAAACTCAGCAGTGGCCACAGGACTGGAAAAGGTCAGTTTTCATTCCAATCTCAAAGAAAGGCAATGCCAAAGAATGCTCCGACTATTGCACCATTGCATTCATGTAACACATTAGCAGTGTAATGCTCAAAATTCTCCAAGCCAGGCTTCAACAATATGTGATCCAAGAACTTCCAAATGTTCAACCTGGATTTAGAGAAGGCAGAGGAACAAGAGATCAAATTGCCAATATCTGCTGGATTATTAAAAAAGCAAAAGTGTTCCAGAAAAACATCTATTTCTGCTTTATTGACTATGCCAAAGCCTTAGACTATGTGCATCACCACAAACCATGGAAAATTCTGAAAGAGTTGAGAATACCAGACCACCTGACCTGCCTCTTGAGAAATCTGTATGCAGGTCAGGAAGCAACAGTTAAAACTGGACTTGGAACCACAGACTGGTTCCAAATAGGGAAAGGAGTACGTCAAGGCAGTATATTTTCACTTGCTTATTTAACTCATATGCAGAGTACATCATGAGAAATGCTGGGCTGGATTTATTGAGTGCCTAATGTAGTGTTTTTATGGTAGGCAATGACAATGTATTGGTAAATAAAACATAATCGATCACTGCCATCTTGGAGTTTATGGTAAATGAAGAAGAAAGAGACCATTAACATGTATGTAAGTAAATAATTACATACTTATCAGTGTGGCAAGACAGATAAAATATGGGAATATTTACTATTAGTGGGTTCTATGAGGTAGCACAGTCAAGGATCACCTCTAAGATCTGAATAATGGGGAGATCAATCACGTACAAAATGTTTGGGGAATGTAGTGTTGTTAGGGAATATTCCTGCCTCAACACTTGAGACATTTGAGAAAGTAAACTGTATAACATCTTTTCCTTTTAAATATTAAAAAATAAAGTTAAATAATTCATGTGTGCTGAAAAAGATTGGAAATTAATTTTTAAATATTATGGAATAAAACTCAAACACATATGATCATACCAGTATGATACTACTGTTAAAAGTGTTTCTATTTATTCTACTTTTTCCCCATGTTAATTCTAATTAAATACTTGTTGGTCTGATTACTCATCTCTCTCCTTTTCCTCTTCCTGCTTTTTATTCTTATGCATTTAGTATTTATTTAATTTAACTTAAAATTTTTTCTCATTTATGCTACTCTTGTACACTTTAAGTTTTTGTTGTGGGCAACATCTCATCTCCATATTTACTTTTCATAATTTTCACAGTTTCTTAGTCTAAATGTTTAACTGTGGAGAAATCTAAAAATAGAGAAAATTCTAAAGGAGGAAAAAATCACACAAAATGTGATATCTGGTTGATGTTTTCAGTGTAATTTTCCAGGTCTATGACTACATATATAAAATAATATTGTTTTTTTGAGCATATGTAGAATATATTGTATAATTATTGTTTACTTATATAAAAGAAAGTATGAACTTATCTGTATGTAGCTTGCATATGACATTATCTTATTGTAGTTAATCACTAAGATTTTAGAATCAAATGCTTTATCTTATTTATTGAAATAATTGGGCTTCCCTGGTAGCTCAGTAGGTAAAGAATTCACCTGCAATGTGGGAGACCTAGGTTTGATCCCTGGATTAGGAAGATATCCTGGAGGAAGGCATGGCAACACACTCCAGTGTTCTGGCCTGGAGAATCCGCTGGATGGAAAAGTCTGGCAGGCTGCAGTCCATAGGGTCGCAAAGAGTCAGATATGACTGAGTGACTAAGCACAGCACAGCATTAAAATAATAATAATTTTTATATTCTGTGTCATGCTTTAGTCGCTCAGTCATGACTGACTCTTTGTGACCTCATGGACTGTAGCCCCCCAGGCTCCTCTGTCCATGGATTCTCCAGGCAAGAATACTGGAGTGCATTGCCATGCTCTCCTACCAATTGATTAATACGAGTAGATTTATAGATTTTCTTGAAATAGAAATGGCTTTGGGGGTTGGGTATAGAATGTATTTATTCTTAGCAGGTTATTTCTATTTAATTTGTACAAATTTACATAGATATTTAAAATTTACAGTTCAGTTCAGTTCAGTAACTCAGTCATGTCCAATGCTTTGCAACCCCATGGACTGCAGCATGCCAGGCCTCCCTGTCCATCACCAACTCCTGGAGTTTACCCAAACTCATGTCCGTTGAGTTGGTGATGCCATCCAACCATCTCATCCTCTGCCATCCCCTTCTCCTCTTGTCTTCAATCTTTCCCAGCATGAGGGTCTTTTCAAATGAGTCAGCTCTTCACATCAGGTGGCCAAAGTGTTGGAGTTTCAGCTTCAACATCAGTCCTTCCAGTGAACACCCAGGACTGATCTCCTTTAGGATGGACTGGTGGGATCTCCTTGCAGTCCAAGGGACCCTCAAGAGTCTTCTTCAACACCACAGTTCAAAAGCATCAATTCTTTCACACACAGCTTTCTTTATAGTCCAACTCTCATATCTGTACATGACTACGGGAAAAGCCATAGCTTTGACTAGACAGACCTTTGTTGGCAAAGTAATGTCTCTGTTTTTTTAATATGCTGTCTATGTTGGTCATAACTTTCCTTCCAAGGAGTAAGTGTCTTTTAATTTCATGGCTGCAGTCACCATCTGCAGTGATTTTGGAGCCACCAAAAATAAAGTCAGCCAGTGTTTCCACTGTTTTCCCATCTATTTGCCATGTTGCAGATTCCATATATATTTTATGGCAAAATACTGTTTATCTTTATGAGAATCTTCTGGTAGAACCCAGTAATTCCTCTATTTTTATTATTTTCATTCAAAGGCTGTTATTTCTTTGACCTTTTGACATCTTACTCCAAAGTACATTTATTTAAAATTAAAAGCAATTTTATATTTTTAGCTACATTAATGGGCTTCCCTGGTGGCTCAGTGGTAAAGAATCCACCTGCCAATGCAGAAGGCGTGGGTTCCATTCCTGGGTCAGGAAGATTCCCTGGAGAAGAAAATAGCAATCCATTCCAGTATTCTTGCCTGGAAAATCCCATGGACAGAAGAGACTGGTGGGCTACAGCGCATGGGGTGAAAAAAGGGTCAAAAAAGACTTAGCAACTCAACAACGACAACAAACTACATTAATAGTGAAATTGTATATAATTTACTATACACGGTGATGTGCTGGTAAATGTTTATCAATCAACTCTCCAGAAAAGGGTGGAGGGAGCCTTGATTTATTGCATTAGCTCATTTCCATGGAGTAAATACTCTCACCGTGGCTGTTTTCAAACTGCCAGTGTGACATCACTGAACATGCACTTGAGAAGTGATGCACATAATTGACTTTTATGAACTTGTAGGATTGAGTTCCAGTGCATCACTGAAACTGGTGATGCAGGAATTAGTCACTGAGAGGATGAATACAAGAAAAGTCTTAATATCTATAAATGGAAATGGCCTTATGCAATAAGATAGGATTGTCCATATTTCATATGAATAATTCAATAAGCTTTTGAAGGCTTCGTCACCCAACACATTGCAGTAAAATGTACTGAAACAGAAGCAGGAGACCTAGATAGCAATTTCAGCTTTACCACTGACTGGTTGTTCAGTACCTGAACAGGCAACCTCTGTTCTGGAGAGAAGGGGAGGTGCCAGGGGACATTGTGTATGTATATATTCTTAACTCCAAATTTCTGTGAGTGAGTCACAAAGGAATTTACCCCTTCATAAAGTATACAAATCCACCTTTCCTCAGCTGTTTTTTTAGAAACTATAACTACCTTTCAAGATCATAATTGAGTTCCTAGGCCTTTTATCAAGCCTTTCCTGACTATGTTAAATTTTCATCTTCACTCATTTCTTTCTTAATTCCTATACATTCATTCTCTCTACCACACGGGTCCACATGTATATGTGATTTACATTATTCACACCTTCATGTGTCCTGGTCGTTTCCCTTTCAGATAGATTCAAACTCCTAAATGATTGGAATTGCGATGTACTCAAAAAATGTAGCTTAAAGAATATTGCCACATAGAGAAGCGTCCAAGTAATACCTGTTCACTAAATAAAAAATAAAATGTTACTGTGAACTTGAAAGATGAAGAAAATAAAAACAAATCCTTGGGCAATGATAATTTAGACCTGTGTGGTATTTTTGAACTTGAATAGTTGCCATGTTTATTATTGATTGCTTAATGTAAGTGTCTGACAAATGATTATACCTATAATTTATTAGGGGCTTTCTACATGCCAAGAACCCTACTAGAAACTTTTATTATCTTATTTTTGAATCTTTATATTAGCTCTAACTAGAAGGTTACTTTATTTCTTATTTTTGAAACAAAGAAAATGTGCCTTAGAAATATTAACACTGTCAAGATTATGAAATGGTATTAAATGATAGATCTAGAAATCATATTCAGGTGTGCCTGACACCAAAGTCCATGTCTTAAAGTACAGCACTACAAATGCTCAAAGTATTTGCAGAAGTTCACCTAGAAAGTAAGAGCATATTCAAATATATGGAAGAGAGAAATGAAATTATGTAGGTCTAAATAATACTAACGGTTAGTCATATAGGAAATCACAAGACAGCTCCTTAAATTTAACCTTACCCTAGAAAGAACTCTAATTCTAGCCAGCAAAATTGAATCAGCCATTAATAATGCAAGATGACATGCAGAGAAAGACTCTATGCCCATAAAAGTGATTCATTCACCCTCCTTCCGGAAACAACATTCCATTGGGGCAAATCAATGCCGCAAGCTGCTACTGAACACACTATCTACACAAACCCAAACTCACTGAAGTTCACTTATATTCTTTGATTGTGATTCTAAAAGGTACTTGGCAAATACTGCAGGATGTTCTGTACAAGAAGGCAAATGGTAATAACTGGGGAAAACTGGGTATTGTACATGAGTGGACTTCTGAAGGATCTCTGGCATTAATTTTTTAATTCTCTTTTATAAGTTTTAATTGAAGATTAGCAATAAAACAATTTTTTTGCAAAAATAGGTTGTGTTGCCCTATATTCTAAACACAAATACCTGGAGGAAAGATAAAATAAGAATTATAATAAGATATATATATACATATATATATACACACACATTAATATATTAGTTCTATATTAATGCTATATTATACTTCCCGGGTAGTTCATATGGTAAAGAATCTGCCCACAATGTGGGAGACCTGGGTTTGATCCCTGGGACAGGAAGATTCCCCTGAAGAAGGGCATAGCAACCCACTCCAGTATTCTTGCCTGGAGAATTCCATCTTCAGAGGAGCCTGGTGGGTCACAGTCCATAGGGTCGCGAAGAGTTGGACACAACTGAGCAACTAACACTTTCACTTTGGTATAATGCTTAATTCCTTTGCATAAACAAAGAATTCTGTTACACATAAGATTAGCATCGAGATTTGTTGGTCCAAATTTTTGATAAATTTTGGGCTTACAGAAGTTAGAGCCAGATTCACATTTGAAAGTCAGATAATAAAGCATCTGCCTGCAACGTGGGAGACCCAGGTTCGATTCCTGGGTCAGGAAGATCCTCTGGAGAAGGAAATGGTGATCCACTCCAGTGCTCTTGCCTGGAAAATCCCATGGAAGGAGGAGCCTGATAAGCTACAGTCCATGGGGTCCGCAAAGAGTCGGACACAACTGAGTGACTTCACTTCACACCTTGCCTACATGTATCCATTATTTAACATGTATTTGTTAAATGAGTAAATGTACTTCTGTTTGTGAATATATGCAATCAATTACACTGAGTAGTTTTCTTATATGATTAAAGTGGGTGGGGAGAAGAAAAGGAAAATGAAGTTTTTGTTTACTTTTCTGTATCAGACACTCCGGTAGGCTTATCTGCTACATTCATCTCAATAAATCTGTAAAGGTAGGCAAAAATGTGAACTGACAGACAACTGGCACTTAGAAAAAGATAAACTGCCGGAGGTTAGATTGGATAACAGTAGAACTAGGATTCAAAGTCGTGTGTGTTTACCCAAAAAGTTTGTTCTTCCCGTATAGCAAAGAGTACACAATAGGCAAGTATTTAGAATATTTCTAACTTAGGTTCTATATTTTAATAACAGGTGCATGCAGATATATATATTTATGTCTGTGCATATATCTATTTCTATGTTTCTCTATCTATCTATATATATGTATGCACCCTTTGTGAGTATATGTGTGATTATAACTCTTCCTGTGAAAATATATACATACCTTGCTGCTGCTGCTGTTAAGTTGCTTCAGTCGTGTCCGACTCTGTGCGACACCATAGACGGCAGCCCACCAGGCTCCCCCGTCCCTGGGGTTCTCCAGGCAAGAATACTGGAGTGGCTTGCCATTTCCTTCTCCAATGCATGAAAGTGAAAAGTGAAAGTGAAGTCACTGAGTCGTGTCCAACTCTCATTAACCCCATGGACTGCAGCCCACCAGGCTCCTCTGTCCATGGGATTTTCCAGGCAAGACTACTGGAGTGGGATGCCATTGCCTTCTCCGGAGGGGGGATAGATGTATATATATATATATGTGTGTGTGTGTGTGCACACATTCGTGGTTATTTCAACCATTAGATTAGGGTCTGACACTTGGACTTGACCATTTAGCACACATTCCTAGAACAATGTATGCTGTCAGCAAGATACGTGCCATATGGGAAAAATTCAGTACATTATCAATTTTAGTTTTGACAATCGTTGGCAAATAACCTACAGTCAGCATTTATACTTTCCTTTTGTCATGACAACAGAATTTCAAACATGAAGTATAAAATAATCTAGATGACCTCAACATTTTAATGTTACGTGCTTTGCATCTTTCAAGAATGTCATGGTATTGTATGATTCTTCCTATAATGGTATTTTTGATGAAACAAATATAGTATCATGATGACATGAAAAAGTCAAGTCTTGAATACATCAATATAACTGAAATGTTATCTTCACTTTAGAATCTCAAACATAGATTATCACTTTATGGCCTAGATTTATATTGTTTATTTTAAGATACATAAACTCACTTTCTTGCTTCTTTGGTTTGCACACAACCCAGTTAAGTTCAGACATAATTTCCTTTTTTAATATTCATGAATTAATTAAGTTGTTTTTCTGCTAGGGTTTAGCCTGTTTTTATTTTGTTTTATAATAGAGTGTGATTCCAGACATTCTATTAAATTAAATGGATTTGAAGAGAAATCAAATGTATAATTCAATGGGAAAAAATATTTAAAGATAATCTAAAAGATCTTATAATTTTATGAATAAAGTAGCACCCACTCCAATATTCTTGCCTAGAGAATTCCACAGACAGAAGAGCCTGACAGGCTACAGTCCATAGGGCTGGAAAGATTCAGACACGGATGAAGCAACTTATCACAGTACAACACAGCAGAAGTTTAGAACCAATAAGTACATCCCATGATTTCCATTATAGAAAATTGGAAATAATATAAACACTAACTTTAATTTTTAATTGGACAATAAAAATTTTCTTAATCTTTTATTATGAATAACTGTAGCATTTGTTAGGTTGGTGCAAAAGTACTTGTGTTTTCAGACCTTGAACTTTAAATCATTATAACTAGGCACAAACACGTTTTTATTAGTCAAAATAGAAACCATTATAATCAATACCCTTTTGCTAACAAGAAATAAATTTGTTTATTCCTGTAGCATAAAAATCCATGCTTTGGGATTTGATGAAATCTTGGGAAAGAATTTCTGCATTCTGTTGGTTGTGGAAGCATTTTTCCCAGCAAAAAGTTGTCAAGATACTTGAAGAAGTGGGAGTCATTTGGTGAGATGCCAGGTGAATATGGCAGATGAGGCAAAACTTTGTAGCCCAATTCATTCAACTTTTGAAGTTTTGGTTGTGTGACATGTGGTCAGGCATTGTTGTGGATAAAAATTGGGCCCATTCTGTTGATCAATATAGCTGCAGGCTTTGCAGTTTTCAGTGAACCTCATAGATTTGCTGAGCATACTTCTCAGATGTAATGGTTTCACCAGGATTCGGAAAGCTGTAGTGGATCAGACAGGCAGCAGACCACCAAACAGTGACCATGATCTTTTTGGGTGCAAGTTTGGCTTTGGGAAGTCTTTGGAGCGTCTTCTCAGTCCAGTCATTGAGCTGGTCATACCACGTTGTATAAAATCCACTTTTCATCCCACGTCACAATCCGATTGAGAAATGATTTGTTGTTGCATAGAATAATTGACGATGACAGTTCAGAATGCCATGTTTTTGTTTGGTCAGCTCAGGAGGTACCCACAAATAGAGGTTTTTCACCTTTCCAATGTGCTTCAAATGCTGAATGACCATAGAATGGTTGACACTGAGTTCTTCAGCAACTTCCTGTGTAGTTGAAAAAGGATCAGTTTTGATGATGGCTCTCAATTAGTCATTGTCACCTTCTGATGGCTGGCCACTACACTGCTCATCTTCAAGGCTCTCCTTTCCTTTGCCAAACTTCTTGAACCACAACTGCACTATATGTTCATTAGCAGTTCCTGAGCCAAATGCATTATTGAGGCTGCAAGTTGTCTCCTCTCCTTTAGGACCCATTTTAAACTTGAATAAGAAAATTGCTCCAATTTGCTTTTTGTCTACATCATTTCCATAGACTAAAATAAATATAAAATAAACAGCAAGTATCAAGTCATTAGCAAAAAAACAAAAACAAAACCATAAAGCAAGAAGTGAGTATTAAAATAATGTGTAATACAGTTCAGTTGAGTTTATTAATACAGTCGTGTCTACTCTTTGCAACCCCACGGTCTACAGCATGACAGGCCTCCCTGTCCATCACCAACTCCCGGAGTTTACTCAAACTCATATCCATTGAGTCAGTGATGCCATCCAACCATCTCATCCTCTGTCGACCCATTCTCCTCCTGCCTTCAATTTTTCCCAACTTCAGGGTCTTTTCAAATGAGTCAGTTCTTCGCATCAGGTGGCCAAAGCATTGGAGTTTCAGCTTCAGCATCAGTCATTCCAATGAATATTCAAGACTGTTTTCCTTTTGGATCTCCTTGCAATCCAAGGGACTCTGAAGAGTCTTCTCCAACACCACAGTTCAAAAGCATCAATTCTTCAGTGCTCAGCTTTCTTTATAGTCCAACTCTCACATCCATACATGACTACTGGAAAAACCATAGCTTTGAATAGATGGACCTTTGTTAGAAAAGTAATATCTCTGCTTTTTAATATGCTGTCTAGGTTGGTCCTAACTTTTCTTCTAAGCAGTAAGCCTCTTTTAATTTCATGGCTGCAGTCACCATCTGCAGTGATTTTTGGATCCCCCCAAAATAAAGTCTGTCACTGTTTCCATTATTTCCCCACCTTTTGCCATGAAGTGATGGAATGATCTTAGTTTTCTGAATGTTGAGTTTTAAATCAAAGTTTTTACTCTCCTTTTCCACTTTCATCAAGAAGCTCTTTTGTTCTTCACATTCTGCCATAAGGGTAGTGTCATCTGCATATCTGAGGTTATTGATATTTCTCTTAGCAATCTTGATTCCAGCTTGTTTTTCATCCAGCCCAGCATTTCTCATGATGTACAATGCACATAAGTTAAATAAGCAGGGTGACAATATACAGCCTTGAGATACTCCTTTCCCAATCTGGAACCAATTGGTTGTTCTATGTCCAGTTCTAACTGTTGCTTCCTGACCTGCATACAGGTTTCCAATGCCACAGGTCAGGTGGTCCGGTATTCCCATCTCTTTAAGAATTTTCCAGTTTGTGATCCACACAGTCAAAGGCTTTGGCATAGTCAAGAAAGCAGAAATAGATGTTTTTCTGGAACTCTCTTACTTTTTCGATGATCCAGCAGATGTTGGCAATTCGATCTCTGGTTCCTCTGCCTTTTCTAAAGCTAGCTTGAACATCTGGAAGTTCATGGTTCATGTATTGCTGAAGTCTAGCTTGGAGAATTATGAGCATTATATTGTTAGCGTGTGAGATGAATGCAATTGCACAGTAGTTTGAACATTCTTTGACTTTGTCTTTCTTTAGGATTGGAATGAAAACTGACCTTTTCCAGTCCTGTGGCTACTGCTGAGTTTTCCAGATTTGCTGGCATATTGAGATTAGCACTTTCAAAGCATCATCTTTGAGGATTTGAATAGCTCCACTGGAATTCCATCACCTCCACTAGCTTTGTTCATACTGATGCTTCCTAAGGCCCACTTCACTTTGCATTCCAGATATCTGGTTCTAGGTGAGTGATCACACCATTGTGATTACCTGGGTCATGAGGATCTTTTTTGTATAGTTCTTCTGTGTATTCCTGCCATCTCTTCTTAATATCTTCTGCTTCTGTTAGGTCCATACCATGTTTGTCCTTAATTATGCCCATCTTTGCATGAAATATTCCCTTGGTATCTCTAATTTTCTTAAAGAGATCTCTAGTCTTAACCATTCTATTTTTTTCCTCTATGTCTTTGCGTTGATCACTGAGGAAGGCTTTCTTATCTTTCCTTTCTATTCTTTGGAACTCTGCATTCAAATGGGTATATCTTTCCTTTTCTCTTTTACCTTTAGCTTCTCTTCTTTTCACAGCTATTTGTAAGACCTCCTCAGACAACCATTTTGCCTTTTTACATTTCTTTTTCTTGGAGATGGTCTTGATCCCTGCCTCCTGTACAATGTTGCAAACTTCCACGCATAGTTCTTCAGGCACTCTGTCTATCAGATGTAATCCTTTCAATCTATTTCTCACTTCCAGTGTATAATCGGGAGGGATTTGATTTAGGTCATACCTGAATGATCTAGTGGTTTTTCCCTACTTTCTTCAATACAAGTCTGAATTTGGCAATAAGGAATTCATGATCTGAGCCACAGTCAGCTCTTGGTCTTGTTTTTGCTGACCGTATAGAGCTTCTCCATATTTGGCTGCAAATAATATAATCAACCTGATTTCTGTATTGAACATCTGGTGATGTCCATGTGTAGAGTCTTCTCTTGTGTTGTCAGAAGAGTGCGTTTGCTATGACCAGTGCATTCTCTTGGCAAAACTGTGTTAGCCTTTGATCTGCTTCATTTTGTACTCCAAGGCTAAATTTGCCTGTTACTTCAGGTATATCTTGATTCCTACTTTTGCATTCCAGCCCCCTGTAATGAAAAGGACATGTTTTTTTGGTGTTACTTCTAGAAGGTCTTGTTCAGTTCAGTTCAGTTCAGTTCAGTCACTCAGTCGTGTCCACAAATCACAGCACGCCAGGCCTCCCTGTCCATCACCAACTCCTGGAGTTCACTCAAACTCATGTCCATTGAGTCGGTGATGCCATCCAGCCATCTCATCCTCTGTCGTCCCCTTCTCCTCCTGCCCCCAATCCCTCCCAGCATCAGAGTCTTTTCCAGTGAGTCAACTGGAAAATCCCATGGATGGAGGAGCCTGGAAGGCTGCAGTCCATAGGGTCGCTGAGGATTGCACACGACTGAGCGACTTCACTTTCACTTTTCACTTTCATTCATTGGAGAAGGAAATGGCAACCCACTCCAGTGTTCTTGCCTGGAGAATCCCAGGGACTGGGGAACCTGGTGGGTTGCCGTCTATGGGGTCGCACAGAGTCAGACACGACTGAAGTGACTTAGCAATAGCAGTAGCAACTCTTCACATGAGGTGGCCAGAGTACTGGAGTTTCAGCTTTAGCATTATTCCTTCCAAAGAACACCCAGGACTGCTCTCCTTTAGAATGGACTGGTTGGATCTCCTTGCAGTCCAAGGAACTCTCAAGAGAAGGTCTGGTAGATCTTCATAGAACCATTCACTTTCAGCTTCTTCAGCGTTACTGGTCCGGGCCTAAACTTGAATTACTCTGATATTGAATGGTTTGCCCTGGAAATGAACAGATCATTCTGTCGTTATTGAGATTGCAACCAAGTACTGCATTTCAGACTCTTTTGTTGACTATGAGGACTACTCCATTTCTTCTAAGGAATTCTTGCTCACGGTAGTAGATATAATGGTCATCTGAGTTAAATTCACCCATTCCAGTTCATTTTAGTTCATTGATTCTTAAACTGTCAATGTTCACTCTTGCCATCTTCTGTTTGACCACTTCCAATTTGCCTTGATTTGTGGTTATGTATTATACAACCACACTTATTTAGGAATGTATTCCTATGTCATATGGCAAAGTTCAACAATGCAAAAACTAAAATTGTGTTTGCACCAAACTAATGTAAAGCTCTTATTCTCATTATATTTTATGAATCATTTGCAGGTGTATGTATAGTTTTCTTTAAATTTCTAATTCCAGAGTAGTAGCACTCATGCTACATCCCACCCCCATGTCTGTCAAACTTGGAAACAATAGCATTATAATAAATATAATTAAATATATATCACACTGAAAGTAAGACAAAGGAAATATCAAGAAACTGAAATGAATCCTCCACAAAAGAGTAAAGTACAGGGAATAGCACCTGTACTTCTTGACTACTATTAGAAAAAGACATCCTCTACAGGTAACTGATGTCACTTGGTTCTGCTACAAAAAGCTGCAGTTCAAAAATTTCAGAAGATACTACAAAATATGTTGCAATAAACTTAATCACCATATATTTAAGGAAATCCAAGTTTATGAAAGAAGAAGAAATTAAACAAGTAGAACTTTCACTTGAAGAAACAGAATAGAACAGTTGGACTCTGCCTTTACAATTAGTACATTTAATGTGTTAGAGAAGCAACATGAGGACTTATACTCTTGGAAATTAAAAAAAAAAAAACTGTGTTAAACATCAAAAAGATGAATCTGCTAAACAGATCAAGTCAATGCATGTAATTCTTAAAATTAATTCTTATAGTTTTGAAGGAAATATCACAGAAAATGGTGGTCACTAGGCTTCATTCTCTTTCTTTTTACCCTTCTTCTTCTAAATTCCAAGTGTCTCTTTGTTGTTTTGGTTTTCATTATTATTTTTGCCTGAAATTTAAATCCTTTTTATTCATTCATTAGGGAATTCCGTTCTCTAAGAGCTATACAGATTTTGGCTCTGTTACTCTGAATTCTGAATGCATAAATAAGCAAAGGCTAAATATAGCAAATCAGACTCAAATGCTTTAGGTTGAACATTCTACTTCCTATGGCTACAATACAATCATCTAAATCTTTGATGTGAGCCTCAATTTTAGTAGTCATTAAAGTTCTCCATTTCTTATACTTTGGTTCTTCTGCAGTCCCCTTAAGCAGGTAAGTTACAAGAAAACAGATTCCACTTCAGACTAATTCTCACCTATGGGCTTGGGAAATCTCTATTTTCCTAGCTTAACTACCCTGCATGCCTTCTTCTGTATAGTATTAACTCATCTTGTGGAATCCATATTCAGTACAGACTTTTGTGCCTGGTCCTCTGAATCTTCCATTCCTACTACATCTCAATGCAAATGATATCTTCTTCAGTATGACTCATCCATTTAATCATACTCTCATACAGTCACCTGTAGGCCTAGCAGTTACCCCAACTCACTCCTTTCCAAAAAAGTATTCATTGAAACTTCCCCTTTTCCAGCCCCTACTATTTTCCTTTCCAGACTATTCATTTGATCATTTCCACAAAAACTTTTTTTTCTTTGACCTTATTGGAAATTTAAACTAACTTCTCATTTTTCTAATTAGCCATCATTGCTTCCCTTCTTTACTTCCTTCTGTTTCATTTAGATTGGTTTAGATTGCATATTCCTCTATCTCATTCATGCTCCTCCAAACCTGAAACTTTCCTACATCCTACAACAATTCCAGTCCATGGGGTCGCTAAGAGTTGGACATGACTGAGCAACTTCACTTTCACTTTTCACTTGAATGCATTGGAGAAGGAAATGGCAAGCCACTCCATTGTTCTTGCCTGGAGAATCCCAGGGACAGTGGAGCCTGGTGGGCTGCCATCTATGGGGTCGCACAGAGTCGGACACGACTGAAGCGACTTAGCGACTTAGCGACAATTCCAACCATTCTCTGCATCTCCACCTGGGCAAATGAGCATTGCCAAAGGAATTTACACATCTAGATTGAAATGATATTATTGTCGATTTTTTTCACCGATACAAACACTGCTTAAACTTCAAAGAGTAGTCTCCTATTCAGCCAATTGTCTTGTATTCCACAATAACAATTTCAGATCTTTCTATTCCACCCAGACTTCCAGTCTCTTTTGCTTCACCACAATCAGCAGAGTTACAGAAGTCTCTTACTTCCTATAGAAAATAAAAGTCAGAATTTTGGAACTCCTTCAACCTCCCACCACTAAACATAAATACCTCCCTGAATCCTCAGCCATCCTCCTTTTTCCCATGTTTAAAATAGAGGAAACATTTTTTCTCAAGAGCAGCCTAGAACTTTCATTTTCTTTATATTTCCTGATTCTTTAACCCACTCCAGTCCAATATATTGAACTGAAAGTGATAGAGACACCTGTGTAAAACTATGCTACCTAAGGAAACCTGTGGGATCCCAATTCACTACGCTAATTTTTCAGCAGTATGAGCCTTTGCTTTATTATATTCTAACATCTCTTTACTACTCAGCCTTGTTGTTTGGCCCATTTTTCCTTCAAGACCTAAGTATTTTCCCCTTCTTTCCTCAATCTGCATGCATGCTAAGTTGCTCCAGTCATGTCTGATTCTTTGTGACGCTATGGACTGTAGCCATCCAAGCTCCTCTGACCATAGGTTTCTCCATACAAGAAAACTGGAATGGGTTGCCATCTCCCTCTCCAAGGGATCTTCAAGACCCAGGAATCAAACATGTGTATCTTACATCTCCTGTATTGGCAGGCAGATTCTAGCACCACCTAACTGCTTCATGTGACCTCATATATTTCTAAGACTTCAATCAATATCCACAAAATGAACATTTCATATTTGTATGTCCAGCCAAGACCTTTTTCTGAGTTATAGATCCATACAATTATTTGCTTATTTGACATTTACACTTAGATTTTTCAGAAACACTTCAAGTTTCATGTGGTCAAAAGTGAACCTGAAGCTTCTTACTTTCCACATTCTCCTGTTACCTCCAAACAGGTCCTCAAGTCAGAACTGTAGAAGTCTTTATTGATACTGGTTCCTAAAAGAGAATTATCATGTCCAATCTGTTTTACTTCCCTTTTCACTGGAAGTCATCGTCTCCCCATTTCCACTTTCCTCACGTATCTTCTGAATTATCTCAACAGCCTTTCAACCAGTCTGCCTTCATTCACATATGTGTTCAATTAATGAGTTAATAATTGAAAGAATGAATGAGTTCCAATTATCCCTGTTGAAACAGTTTACTTCCTACCTGGAAATTAACTCCTACTCTATGATCTGGGACCAATTTATTTTTTTGGATGCTTAACCCGATACTATGAATCTCTTGGGATTCTTTCTGGATTGATTCATGGATTTCTCTCTCATAACTTCACACAGTATTACAGTATGAGACATAGGCATTGAAATCTCTCTAGTACTAGGATGGGGGCATTCAGTAACTGTCTAGGTCCACCACTCTAAGCTTTAGGATACAGTCCATAGGGTCACAAAGAGTCGGTCTCTACTGAAGCGACTTAGCACACACGCACGCCTTCTTATTTCAGAGAAATGAGTTTCAACACCAAGATTAGAGAATAGGTCCAGTGGAAACTGTTTAAGCAAGTAATATCCTCTACATAAGTGTCATTTTCTCATCAATTCCAGGATTTTCTATATCGGTATATGGAACTGATAATTTACTTGTCTTTTCTATGGAGATAACTGATACTCTTGGCAGAACATGATTCTGCAATTTGGGGATGTGGGATTTGTGTATCTCTGACAATTTGAAATTTATAAAAAATCTTCTCCTTATCCATGCCTAGTTTCTATAACTGTCTGATTCTTTTTCCGTCTTGATTGGAGTATGCTGTCCTGGGGCAATTCTTGAAACAAGGGACCTGCTTACCCAGTCCTTCCTCACTCTGATAAATGGAGTCACCTCTGAGACCCACTGTTGGTGTTGTGTCTGTGACACCTGCTGGACATTTCCTCCACTAAACTGCTGGCAGGCTGCCTTTATATTCCACTGTCCTGCTTGAGTAGTCTGCCTTTATTTACTGCTGGAAGCTTGCTTCAGACATTTTTCTGGACCTGGGGATGTTAACATTATTCCTTTCATACTGAGCCTAGGTGGCAACATGAAGAGCCAATGCATTTTGCCTTTGTTCATTTTGATCTGATTAAAAAGATAATACTTACCCAATACAGAAAACTGTAAGATCTAGAAAAGCACTCAGTCACAAGTCACACAACACGAATGTACACACAAACTCACAGTCGCTTGTTAAAGGACTAGCATTGTACTGAAGCCAAAATATTAAAATCTTGAATTCAGAGAAGAGTTTTGAATCACCTGATGCTTTGCTATGCTTTGAATATACTGACACGCAGTCTGACACATCTTTATTATAGTTGTATATTGATCAAATGAATATTATGGAAGTAATTAAATCAGCGGAGGGGAAAAAAGGAACTCACTTGGTAAACTAGCTAATAGATGGATTATAAAATTATCACAAATATTACTCACGTCTTATCTTATTTAAACATTTTTCAACTTTGTGTTCTTTCATTTTTCACTAAATCAAAAAAATATCTATATCTTACAAAGATGGGCTTAATAGAATACATGTCAGTAGAGTTCGAAGTTTGAGATGCAGGTAAAACAGAATAATAAAATCCAAGTGAAAAAAAAAAATAGGCCAATATATAATCAGTTCAGTTCAGTAGCTCAGCCTTGTCTGACTCTTTACAAACTATGGACTTCAGTACACTAAGCTTCTTAAGTTGTCCATCACCAACTCCCTGAGCCTACTCAAACTCATGTTCATTGAGTCAGTGATACCATCCAATCATCTCATTTTCTGTTGTCCCCTTCTCCTCCCGCCTTCAACTTTCCCAGCATCAGGGTCTTTTCTAATCAGTCAGTTCTTTATATCAGGTAGCTAAATATTGGAGTTTCAGCTTCAGCATCAGTCCTTCTGATGAATATTCAGGACTGATTTCCTTTAGGAATGATAGGTTGGATCTCCTTGCAGTCCAAGGGACTCTCAAGAGTCTTCTCCAACACCACAGTTTAAAAACATCAATTCTTCAAGTGCTCAGTTTTCTTCACAGTCCAACTCTCACATCCATACATGACCACTGGTAAAACCATAGCTTTGACTAGATGGATCTTTGTTGGCAAAGTAATAGCTCTGCTTTTTAATACGCTGTCCAGGTTGGTCATAGCTTTTCTTCCAAGAAGCAAGTGTCTTTTAATTTCATGGCTGCAGTCACCATCTGTAGTGATTTTGGAGCCCCTCCAAAATAAAGTCTGTCACAGTTTCATTTGTTTCCCCATCTATTTGCCATGAAGTGATGGGAACAGATGCCATGATCTTAATTTTCTGAATGTTGAGTTTTAAGCCAACTTTTTCACTCATCTCTTTCACTTTCATCAAGAGGCTCTTTAGTTCTTTACTTTCTGCCATAAGGGTGGTGTCATCTGCATAACTGAGGTTATTGATATTTCTCTGAGCAATCTTGATTTCAGTCTGTACATATTTCGCATTATGTACTCTGCATATAAGTTAAATAAGCAGGGTGACAATATACAGCCTCGATATACTCCTTTCCTTATTTGGACCAGTCTGTTGTTCAGTGTTCAGTTCTAACTATTGCTTCTTGACCTGCATACAGATTTCTCAGGTTGGGTGGTCTGGTATTCCCATTTCTTGAAGAGTTTTCCACAGTTTGTTGTGATCCACACAGTCAAATGCTTTGGCATAGTCAATAAAGAGAGGTAGATGTTTTTCTGGAACTCTCTTGCTCTTTCAATGATTCAGCAGATGTTGGCAATTTGATCTCTGGTTCCTCTGCCTTTTCTAAATCCAGGTTGAACATCTGGAAGTTCACGGTTCACATACTGTTGAAGCCTGGCTTAGAGAATTTTGAGCATTACATTGCTAGCATGTGACAGGAGTGCAATTTCACAGTAGGTTGAACACTCTTTGACATTGCGTTTCTTTAGGACTGGAATGAAAACTGACCTTTTCCAGTCCTGTGGCCACTGCTGAGTTTTCCAGGTTTGCTGGTATATTGAATGCAGTACTTTAACAGCGTCGTCTTTTAGGATTTGATATAGCTCAACTGAATTCTATTACCTCCACTAGCTTTGCTCGTACTGATATTTCCTAAGCCCCAGTTCACTTCACATTCCAGATATCTGGCTCTAGGTGAGTGATCACACCATTGTAATTATATGGGTCATGAAGATCTTTTTTGTATAGGTCTTCTGTGTATTCTTGCTACCTCTTGTTATTATCTTCTGCTTCTGTTAGGTCCATACCATTTCTGTCCTTTATTGAGCCCATCTTGGCATGAAATGTTCCCTTGGTATCTCAAATTTTCTTGAGGAGATCTCTAGTCTTTCTCATTCGATTGTTTTCCTCTATTTCTTTGCATTGATCACTGAGGAAGGCTTTCTTATCTCTCCTTTCTAGTCTTCGGAACTCTGAATTCAGATGGGTATATCTTACCTTTTCTCCTTTGCCTTTAGCTTCTCTTCTTTTCTCAGCTATTTGTAAGGCTCCCTCAGACAATCATTTTGCCTTCTTGCATTTATTTTTCTTGGGGTTGGTCTTGATCACTGCCTCCTGCAAAATGTTACAAACCTTCAAACATAGTTCCTCAGGCATTCTATCAGATCTTATCCCTTGAATCTATTTCTCACTTCCACTGTGTAGTCATAAGGGATTTGATTTGGGTCATATCTAAGTGGTCTAGTGGTTTTCCCTACTTTCTTCAATTTAAGTATGAATTTGGCAATAAGAAATTCATGATCTGAGCTACAGTTAGGTCCAGGTCTTGTTTTTGCTGACTTATAGCATTTCTCTATATTTGGCTGCAAATAATATAATCAGTCTGATTTCTGTATTGACCATCTGGTGATGATCACGTGTAGTCTTCCCTTGTGTTGTTGGAAGAACGTGTTTGCTATGACCAGTGCGTTCTCTTGGCAAAAATGTTAGCGTTTGACCTGCTTCATTTTGTAGTCCAAGGCTAGATTTGCCTGTTACCCTAGGTATTTCTTGACTTCCTACTTTTGCATTCCAGTCCCCTGTAATGAAGAGGACATCTTTGTTGGTTATTAGTTCTAGAATGAAAACCACAATCACAGAATACTAACCATTATATAATAGGAAAATTCAAATGATTCAAAGGTACTATATGTAAATCTAGCCAACATGTTGATATTGTATTTTTATTTAAAGTACAAAAAGGTGTTTTTAAGTGATTCAATGGGTTAGGAAGAAATTTATGTGAAAATGAAATATTTAGTAGTGGAAAATTTACTTAAGGCCAAAGTTTATTTATTGAAAGAATGCTGATTTTCTTTTCAGTGCTGTCACATTCCTTAACTAACATGGAAGAAAAATTACTGGTTTATTTCCTGCATTTTCTTATAGAGTGGATAGCCAATCCCTTCTTCAGCAGATCTTCCCAACCCAGGAATCAAACCAGGGTTCCTGCATTGAAGACAGATTCGTACCAATTGAGCTATCAGGGTAGCACTTCTTGTAGAACAGAGAATCCAATTTTTTTCCTACAAGACTAGATCACAAGTAGGTATCAGAGTCTAAGTGATGAAAGAGGTCTGCTTCCTAATAGAAGTAGCACATATTTTAGCAATCTCTCTTCTATTGTATTTTTCTTCCAAGATCCAGCTTCCTCATTACATTTTCTGGATCACTTTACTACTTATCTGCCCTGCTGAAAAATGACTCACCTATTTCTTGGGGTAAATTATATTGCCTTTCTTACTTCATTGATGAGAATAACTGAACAGTGAGTAAAATATTCCAAATGGAACTTTCAACTTGAATACTGCTTTGGAATTACGCCAGGTCTTTCTGAGTGTTAACTGTTCTACTAATGGTTGTTTAATTCTTTAAACTGCAGTTTGAATTCTAGCTATTTTAGACCCACAGATAGAAAAATTCAGATTTCACAGGAATTTGGAGAACTAATTTTTCATGCTAATATGATGTGCTATATCCTAGAAAAGGAAATAAGTTAATTATCATGTGTGGTTTAATAAAACTCAAAGAAGAGAAAGGGAATGATTAATGATATTTACACAGAAACTTCTTATAATAGTCATTAGAAATGTAGTTTGATCCTTAATTTCTTCAGCAGTTTAATTTGCCTTATCTTGCTTCCAGTCACTAGAAGAGTAATGTCTAATCCACTGCAGTTGTCTTTAGGACCAAGTTTAGTGATGGGGAGGAAACAAGACTTCTGTCATATTTGCTGGGAATCTCAGAACAGCTTCATTTGAATTCAGTCATGGTTCCAAGTTCATTTTATTTCTTTAAGACATAGAGTAAAATATAAAATGGGGCATGCTTCTCTCTCAATGGAATTTTTAACAGATAAATACCACACTAATTTTGTTTTCTTTCTACCCTTGGAGGAATGACCTAAGAACAGGGAAGAATCTGTAACTTGATCTCATTAAACCCAGGAAAAGAGCTCGCCATTGACCTCAGCTTTCTTCTTCTTCTTCTTCTTCTTTTTTTTTTTTTTTTGGCTCTCTGCTGATGCTCTGTGGGATCGGAGTAGAGAGGTGCCAGCACAAAATATGACTTCAGACTTCATTTTCTCTAATGGCTTAATCTCCTTATTCTAAAAAGTAACCAAATTGCTAAAATAAAATTTTAAAAATGTGCTGACCAAGATTTGTAGCATGTTCAGCAAACTTTTAATTGATGTGTGATAGCATATTAAAGATGCTGAGTACATAATCCTGCATATTCTCTTTTTCATAATGGTAATATTAAACTTTAGCCTGACAGAGCATTCTCTTTCAAAAGCACTCAGTGTGAACCTCACCTCTTCCCAGCAACTCCACACAGAGAAAGGTGATTTTCTACTTATCAGCTGATTACCTAACAAGCTACATATTTAAGTAGCATGACCACGTGGTTTCTTGTCCAAATAGAGACACTTTGGAGAGGAAAATGGGATGCTATTAATAATTAAACCAGATATAAATGTCTCAAGAAAGGCAAGACTTGAAATGACACTAGAAATTGGAACAAAGATAGAACAAATAAATGACTGAATTTAGATTTTGGTAAGTGAAACTTGACTTTTAAGATTACCAGAACTCTATAGAGATTAGCAACATGAAGCTCCAATTTTACTATTCAATACTTTCATCTAATAAAAACTGTATTCTGAAGTTGTCAAGGAATATATCATACTTTCACTTGACACACAAGTTTTTCCTTGCTCTTTTCCAAAATATTTCTTTGTTTTGTTTGTTTAAATCAGGATTATGGAGGTATCATTTACATACAGGAAAATATATGCTTTTTAGGTACACAGTTGCATGAATTTTCCTACCAGCATCGTCAAGATATACAACACATCCATCACCCACAGAGTTTCTTTATGTCCTTTTGTAGTCACTTTCTTTTGCCTAAAGTCAGAAACTGACAACTACTTAGCTATATCTTTTCTAGAATGTCATAGAAATGAAATTATATAGTATGCAACTTTCTGAGTCTGGCTTTTTCTGTTTATATAATGCATTTAAGATTTATCTATATTGCATGGATCACTAGTTTGCTGCTTTTTATTGATTTTTTTTTTTTTTTTTGCTAAGTGGTACTCCACTGTATGGTCTTCCCTGGTGACTCAGCTGTAAAGTATTTGCCTACAATGCAAGAGACACAGGAGACGTGGGTTCGATCTTTCCGGGGGAAAGATCCTCGGGAGGAAGGCATGGCAACCCACTCCAGTATTCTTCCTGGAGAATCCCATGAACAGAGGCTACAGTCTATGGAGTTGCAAAGGGTCAGACATGACTGCGCTACTGACACTTTCACTTCCGTAGACGTGTGGTAGTACCTTATCGTGGTTTTACCTTGTTTTCCCTATTGGTGGTACTGTTGAACATCTTTG
Source organism: Redunca redunca (assembly GCA_006410935.1). Classification (NCBI taxonomy): domain Eukaryota; kingdom Metazoa; phylum Chordata; class Mammalia; order Artiodactyla; family Bovidae; genus Redunca; species Redunca redunca. Next base: position 527,772 of record SJYQ01000255.1, on the reverse strand, counting down.
CATGTGCTCTTCTGTCATCTATACGTTTTCTTTTGCAATGCATCTGTCCAAACTTTTTGACTACTTTCAATTGTGACCTTGTTTTCTTATTGTTGAATTAAGAGATTCTTCATGTATTTTGGACACCAATCCTTTATAAGACGTATTTTGTAAATATCTTCTTCAAATCTGTGGTTTGTCCTTTTATTTTCTTACTAGTGCCTTTTGAAGGGGAGAAAAGTTAGGTCTGATGAATCTAATTTATCCTTTTTTTTTTCTTCATGATTCATGCTGTGGTGTCCTATCTGGGAAATCTTTGGTTAAGCCAAGATCGAAAACAATTCTCTCATTTCTCAAGAAACTTTAGATTTTATGTTTTACATTTTTGTCTATTTACCAGTTTATGTTAATTTTTGTATGAGGTACACAGTATGAGTTGAAGTGAGTTGTTTATTTTGAATGCCCAATTATTCCAGCACCATTTGTTGAAAATACCATCTTTTCTCCATTTAGTTGCCTTGGAACCTTTATTAATTGACCATGTATGTGAGTATCTATTTTTTGAACCCCTCTATTCTTTTGATATATGAGTCTATGCTTTTGCTACTCTCTTACTTATAGTCTTATCCAGTCTAAAATAATAGCCATCCTCCTCAGTATCACATCTGTTCTGCTACATAGTTGTTTGGTTTTCCTCAGAGTGTATTACAAAATGACATTTTATATATATATTTCACCAAGCAATGTGAAATGTGTTTATTTTTAACATGATTCTGTGTGTCAGAAGAAAGAGAGTAATTTTTTTCACAAATGGAACTGATTACAAAAAACAATGGCAAAACAAACTGGTATTTAATGTGAATCCATGGGAACTGAAATTTCAACTCCAGTCAAAAAGTTTGTTACAATCTCTTTTAGCTTTGCATTTGACCCTTCTGAGCTCTTTTCCTTCAGTCCAGCTCCAACTGGACCAGATGTTGTCAGACAGCATGAGAGAGCGTGAAGCACTCTCAAACACTGAGATCTTGCCAGACTCCAGTCTATCGAGATACATCTATACCAGTAGAGACGACAGCCACTTATTCCTGACCAGCCATAGAAAGATACTGTGCTGGCTTCAGGAACTCACGACACAATGGGACCCAAGACTTCTGAGTGACAGCATCAAAGACTGAAACGAAATGGGCAAAAGTAGCGACTTCATGATACTGATGCAATCTGTAATGCTTGCTAGCTGTTTCATAACCCTGGTTAGGGCAGCAGACTCAATATATACAATAGACAAACCAACATTAATGAAAGCATGAATACTTTTGAGGAACAATTATGTCTCAGTTACAAGAATTGAATTTAAGGTTAGAATTTTCTAGTGCACATTGATGTACTCTGATGGTGGGACAGATGCTTAAAAGGTATTTCCAGAATGAAAGAAACCAGGTACAATTCTTAGTCAAATTCATAGAATTAAAACCTTATTTTTAAAATGTATAGGGAGGTTCCCTGGTGGCTCAGTTGTAAAAAGTCCATCTGCCAGTGCTGGAGATATGGGTTCCATCCTTGGTTCAATCCCAGGAGGATCCCACATGCCACAAAACAGCTAAAGCCCATGAACCACAATTATTGAGCCTGTGCTCTAGAGCGTAGGAACTGCAGCTACCAAGCCCACATGCCGCAATTACTGAAGCCCGCGCACCTAGCGCCCGTGCTCCGCAGCAAGAGAAGCCACTGCAACTAGAAGCCCGCAAACAGCACCTAGAGAGCAGCCCCTGCTCGCCGCAGCTAAGCAAATCGCCCCACCCCTCACAGACGAGAAGACTCAGTGCAACCAAAAATCAATCAATAATTAAAATTATATTAAAGAAATCAGTCTGTCTCTTAAAATAAATAAATAAATTGTATAACAGCAATAAATCATCAGCTGGCATATGAATCTAATGAGTCCCTTTTCTATATAATTAATTCCCAACATTTTAAATATTCTTCATTTTACTTATTATTGGTGAAGCTGTGCCGATTTCTTT
>SJYQ01000255.1:505459-520066 GCA_006410935.1 Redunca redunca | reverse complement strand
ATATGTATATGTAAATTTATATACACACATACATATATACAAGGGCTTTCCAGGCGACACTAGTGGTTAAGACCCTGACTGCCAGGTGGGAGACATAAAAGACATGAGTTCAGTCCTTTCTGGGCAGGGACGATCCCCTGAAGGAGGGCACAGCAAGCAGTCCATTCCAGTATTCTTGCCTGGAGAATCATGGACAGAGGAGCCTGGCAGGCTATACTCCATAGACACAAGAAGTCAAACATGACTGAAGTGACTTAGCATATATAAATATCTAAATCAGACTAAAACTGAGGAATATCTTTAAGATATAACAAAACTAGGAGATATGAGCTTTATGAAGATACCAAATTGGAACAAAGAAGAGGGAGAAAATTTAGATTCACAATCCATCTGCCTTTCAGGGCAGTTCACTCTAAATTCTACTGAATGGTATGGCACCAGTTGCTAATATTAGGTCTTTGCACTATTAGTAATTCTTGACATCTATCTCATAGGATTGTGTTAGGAGATATTTTTCTTTGTTATCTGAGAGTCAAGTGTTGTTGGTGGTATTCTTGAGGGAGTCATGAATGGCCCCTTGTCCTAAAACATCTCTCCAGCAATAATTACTTTTAATTTCATATAACTGCATAGGGAGACAAAATAACTCTCTTTTCTAACTTTATATAAGTGCACAGAGAGACAAACAGGCCACAGCAAACTGGAATATTCTTAAAGAGCTGGGAATACTAGACTACCTTACCTGTCTCCTGAGAAATCTGTATGCACGTCAAGAAGCAGCAGTTAGAACTGGACATGGAACAACTGACTTATTCCAAATTGGGAAAGGAGTATGTCAAAGATGTGTATTGTCACCCTGTTTATTTAACTTATACACAGAGTACATCACGTGAAATGCCAGGTTAAATGAATCACAAGCTGGAGTCATGATTGCTGGGAGAGAGATCAACAACCTCAGATATGCAAATGATACCACTCTAATGGCAGAAAGTGAAGAGAAAGAAAACAGCTTCTTGAAGAGGGTGAAAGAGAAGAGTGAAAAAGCTGGCTTAAAATTCAACATTCAAAAAGTAAAGATCATGGCATCTGGTCCCACCACTTCAGGGCAAATAGAAGAGGGGAAAGTAAAAGCAGTGACAAATTTTATTTTCTTGTGCTCCAAAATCTCTGTGGGTGGTGACTGCAGTCATGAAATTAAAAGACACTTAGGGAAACTATGACAAACCTACAGAGCATATTATAAAGCCGAGGCATCAGTCTGTATGGTCAAAGCTATGGTTTTTCCAGTAGTTTATGTGTGAATGCGAGAGTTGGACCATCAAGAAGGCTGAGCACAGAAGAATTGATGCTTTCAAATTGTGGTGCTGGAGAAGACTCTTCAGAGTCCTTTGGACTGCAAGGTGATCAAACCAGTCAATCTAAAAGGAAATTAATCCTGAATATTCACTGGAAGGGCTGATGATGAAGTTGAAACTCCAGTACCAGAGAGCTGACTCATTGGAAAGTATCCTCATGCTGGGAAAGATTGAGAGCAAGTGGAGAAGGGGGTGAGAGAGGATGAGATGGTTGGATGCATCACTAACTCAATGGACATAAATTTGAGAAAACTCTGGGAGATGGTGAAGGACAGGGAAGCCTGGTGTGATGCAGTCCATGGAGCCATGAAGAGTCAGATACAACTTAGCAACTGAACAACAACAATAGAGCAACAAAAGAACTTCAGGACACAGGACACACTTGCTTATTTCATGGCTTTATCTATGCATGTCTTGAATCACAGGAATAAAGTTTTCTTTACTACAAACTCAAAACAGTTGACCTTGTCACCTCAAGTATTCTCATGACACCCTTGGAACAATGAAGAGCAGAGTATTTTTTTTTTCTCTGATCGACAATAAGAGGCCTAGATAAAGTTATCACAGTGTCAAAGTCACATCGCAGGATGAAGGCCAGGCAAGTACTAGAACAGCTGTCTGTTGTTGTTTTACTGAATTCTCTAAGAACTTCCCTGGGCCAATAATGTTGCCATAATAAATATAGAAACAAAACCTAAACCTATAAAAGATGCATGAAATCAAGTAAATATCCAGATGGCCATGGCTGCACTTAAGTATCTGTGAACGTCAACCTATTGGATGAAACTTCAGGCTGTTTCTTAAATATATGTCTCATAAAGTTGTTATTGAAATCTCTTTTGTGGACCAGCTTATCCTTGTGAAGGGTTAGCTTGAATCAGATGGTTCTTATTACTTATGGTATTATAAGTATCTAAATACTTATGGTATTTTAAATAATTTTTCCCAATTGCTATCACATGCATAATAATGCATTTGCTGGAAATACTGAAAAGATTCAATCTCCCTAAATAAGGGAATTTACAAATTGTTTGGAGGGATTAAATAAAATACATAAAATAATTTCAGAATGTTTAAAACAAATATATAAGATGTATTAGAACTCCATGAATTCTTAAAATGGCAATTTAAAAAATTATTTCATAGAAGAGGAAGATCAGTGAGTTTTGGAGAAGATGGGAGAACAGCAGGCTGGGACACTGCTTTGGAGGAGGTCAACCTAGGCTCTGATTAAGAATACACTTCCTGTCCCAGATAGCATTCTCAGAAATCCCTGTAACAACTTTAGAGCATGACTGTCAACCCATCATTGCCATGTGCCACCTATCCTTGTTCTTTCCAAATGTGAATAATTACTAGTATTGTGTCCCTGTACTAGCATTGTCTGTTGAGTATGTGGTGGGCATATAATTTGTCTTTTTAGTTCACAAATATATAACTCAAGAGGAGTTATATTTTGACTTGATATAGATATAGAATATTGTAAGATCAGTGTTTGGTCGTGTGTGTCGTGTAGGGGATAAGTGTATTTTGTAGGCAGAAGGGAGGAAAGTAAATATTTGTGACAAAGAGAGTGGACTGTAGTAGACTTCATCAATTTTCAAAATATTAGCTGTTCCTCTTTATGGAAGTGTTATACATCCTGGTTCTGTTGACATCAGGCTTAGCCATGGGATTTCCTGTACCTCTCCATATGAGGAAAAGATTCACTCCCATCTGACTGATACCAAGCTTCACCAAGTGACTTACTTTGTATGAAATGTTACAATTTGGAGCAAAAGCTCCAGTAGCTTCATGTTGATATTTTTGCCCTCCACAAAGTCCCAGGGGCAACTGCTTTATCAACTTGAGTTCCAGAATAGAGATCACATTGAGAAAATCCCAGAGATATTGAGATTGACACATTTTGATTGAGAAATGAAACTTTATTTTTTTTTAACTATAAGGAACTAGAATTTGTTTCTTACTATATCATGCCTTAGACAAGGTGACTGATACAGATTGGTAGGATTCTCATTGGTGGAAGGAGAGACACATGCTTAACTAACAATAGCAGACATGAGTATAGAAAAGATACAAGATGTTTCTGAGTAGCAATGAAGAGTCAGGTTTGAACAGAATGTAAGTGTAGCAAAGAACTGAATTATGGATATTTGTATATAGTTTTCTTTGGTGATAGGAAGCCTGAAAACTAATCATAGGCTTTTAGACTTGATATAGTAACATTGGTGAATATTTGGGGTTTTAGGTATGAAGTCACAAGATGAAAATACACCATCCTTACGGCAGAAAGCGAAGAGGAACTAAAAAGCCTCTTATGAAAGTGAAAGAGGAGAGTGAAAAAGTTGGCTTAAAGCTCAACATTCAGAAAACAAAGATCATGGCATCTGGTCCCATCACTTCATGGGAAATAGATGGGGAAACAGTGGGAACAGTGTCAGACTTTAGTTTTTTGGGCTCCAAAATCACTGCAGATGGTGACTGGAGCCATGACATTAAAAGACGCTTCCTCCTTGGAAGAAAATTTATGACCAACCTAGATAGTATATTCAAAAGCAGAGACATTACTTTGCCGACTAAGGTCCGTCTAGTCAAGGCTATGGTTTTTCCTGTGGTCATGTATGGATGTGAGAGTTGGACTGTGAAGATGGCTGAGTGCCGAAAAATTGATGCTTTTGAACTGTGGTGTTGGAGAAGACTCTTGAGAGTCCCTTGGACTGCAACGAGATCCAACCAGTCTATTCTGAAGGAGATCAACCCTGGGATTTCTTTGGAAGGAATGATGCTGAAGCTGAAACTCTAGTACTTTGGACACCTGATGCAAAGAGTTGACTCATTGGAAAAGACTCTGATGCTGGGAGAGATTGGAGGCAGGAGGAGAAGGGGACGACCCGGGATGAGATGGCTGGATGGCATCACGGATTCGATGGACATAAGTCTGAGTGAACTCTGGGAGATGGTGATGGACAGGGAGGTCTGGCGTGCTGCGATTCATGGGGTCGCAAAGAGTTGGACATGACTGAGTGACTGAACTGAAACTGAACTGAATGCATCAAAGATGACTTTGTAATTCCAAATCTAAGGATCAGGGGCAATGGAAACACTTTGGACAGAGACAGGTAAATTAAAAGGGAGGGCTAATTTTGAGTGAAAACTTTATGTTTGGAGTAGTTATGTTAGCTTTTTATACTTACATGAGCCATTCAGTGAAAAGTTAGAGCTCTCCTGCCTGGATCAGAGATAAGGTCCCATGATAGAAATTTGTGAGTCATCTACACAGGGGTTATCGCTAAAGCCAAGAAAATGAATGAGTCCTTTGAGACAAAATAAACAGTGAAAATGAAGGAAGTTTAAGAAAGAAGCCATGGTTAAGGGGTCAGAAGGATGCAGGCCATTATAGAATCAAGAAATTAGATATTCATATACATTAGACTTATGTATTTGCATGCTAAGTTACTTCAGTCGTCTCTGACTCTTTGTGACCCTAAGGACTGTGGCCCACCAGGCTCCGCTGTCCATGGGATTCTCCAGGCCAGAATACTTGAGTGGGTTGCCATGCCCTTCTCCAGGGAATCTTCCCAATTCAGGGATCAAACATGCATCTCTTTTGTCTCCTGGATTGGCAGGCAGGTTCTTTATCACTAGCACCATCTGGGAAGCCCTTAGACTTACATATTATCACATTATTGATTACTTTCCAAAGATAGTTCCTGAGCCTTGAACCTTCCCTCTTTCATTTGATAAGTCCTCTAAGCTTCTCTTCATTCCTGAAGACAGTATAATATAGGAGTCAGAGAAATCTAACTCTCCAAGAGATATGCCTCCACTCTGGACTGGCTTCCTGACTTCCTCATTCCTGTCTATAGTCCACTTATTGTCTTGAACACAGAAATATTGATAGTTTGTTCACAAGGGATGCTTCAGGCTGCTTTCTGCATTACTTTTGAGAACCATTTCCCTGAGGCAGTAAAGAAACTCCTGTGTAGCCCTTTCATCATTCCACCCAAGATATAAAGTATTATTTTAGCTTTGATATTGAAGATCACTGGGGCTGGAACAGCATAATTTATCCCATGTTCCTATGAGTCACATATTTTAACAAAGCCCAACTTGTAATCTTTTGTCACAATGTTGTAAAAGCTTTTCTTCAGTATTGTTCTTGCTTAAGTTATTAGGAATAAATTAAGCTATAATTAAAAATAACATTTTAACTCCCATTGAGTAGCCATTTTACAAATTCTTTTTTTGTTTACTTCTGTCCAGCACTGCAAAATGCCAAAATTACCACCAAATGTTTGGATTTTGGTCAAAACAAGATAAATTATTTATTAGGTAACTGCTGCTGCTGCTAAGTTGCTTCAGTCGTGTCCGATTTTGTGCGACCCCATAGACGGCAACCCACCAGACTCTTCTGTCCCTGGGATTCTCCAGGCAAGCATACTGGAGTGGGTTGCCATTTCCTTCTCCAATGCATGATGCTAGGTCACTTCAGTCATGTCCAATTTTGTGCGACCCTATGGACAGCAGCCCACCAGGCTCCTCTGTCCACAGGATTCTCTAGGTAAGAATACTAGAGTGAGTTGCCATTTCCTTCTCCATTACTAGGTAAAAATACCCCTAAAATGAAATTCATTGTCATTTTTATTATTTTTCTTTTCCCTAAGACTTACTAACTAATTTGGTTTCAATAATTACCGTAACTCACATTGGAAAAGCAGTCTTTGGGGTTATTTAATTAAGCCAAATGTTTAGGTTTCATAATTAACATTATATAAAAGTGAACATCTATAAGCAAAGGAGTCATAGCACATTTGCAGAAGTCTGCTATGGCCACAGTCTGGTTCTCCAGACTCTAGCTCACTTCCCTGGAGATTGGATGTGAAACTCTAGCATCATCCTATTGAAAGAGTTGATTGGAACCCCAAATAGTCCATGCATGCATAGCATAACTCTTGGGAGAATAAAATAATCTAGATACAGCTGAATTTGAGAAAAGCTTAGAAAATCTGAAATTATCCCAGCCTATTTAGAACCAGTTATGTGATGCATGGGGTTCTTAAGTTTCTGGATCTATTCTATCCCCAAACACTTTCTGTTACTTAGATAGCAAATTCTCACCTACAGAAACTCCTCTTTCAGCTTCAGTTGGATTAACATGTCATCTTTTAAATGCAAATATTCTGGGATAATTAAGGTGTTATTGCCTTAGTTGTGGGTGGGGGGGAATCTTTCCATCAGATTATTTTTTTCCCTAACATTGAACAAAATTCATCTGAGGACAGTTAAAGATCAGACTTCCGAGGATCTTGAAAGGTGAGCAGCCTTTGTATTGAATGTGTTAGATAACCACCACACTTTATTTCTTTTAACAAGGGTTAAAAATACTGTTAAAGGGAATAGATGTTTGGAGTATGAATTAGACCATTACAAAATAATAAATAAGCATGATCTCAGACCCATGCATCAGTGCATTTCCCTATTCTCTGTCACAAATCTACTATGTTATCATGAACAAATCAATTTATGTTTCTTAGTTATGGTTTTATCATTTATAAAATGAAGAGTATTAAGTCAGATTTTTTTAGGTTTCTATATATGTACTGATTTTTTAAGTTGAGTTAGAATTGATGTATAACATTATATTAGTTTTAGCTGTATGACATCATGATTCCAAAAATATTTATATTATGAAATGATTCTCACAATAAGCCTAGTTAACATTCATCAACAAACGTAATAACAATTTTGTTCTTGTAATAAGAACTTTTAACATCTACTCTTTTAGCAATTTTTCAATATACAGTGCAGTTTTATTAACTACAGTCACCCCCACTGCCCACAAAGACATGTTACCTCACACCTGTTAGAATGGCTATTGTAAAAAAGACAAAATATAAGTTTTGGTAAGGATGTGGACTAAAGTTATATTGCTTTAAGTTTCCTTGACTCTCAGAATATTTAAAAATCAAAATAATCTTCAGAGAAGAATCATAAAACCACAGTCACTTAAAAGAGACTTCAGCAGTTTCTTCACCTTCTATCCAATTCTGGAATACTTTACTATCATTGATTAAATGACCTGTAGCTGAAGATTAACCCTGAGAAGAAACTCTCAATCTTATAAAACAGCTTCTTCTAATAAACAGGTGGAAGAGTGCCATGGTTTACATCTGAGTTTGAATTCCTGTTCACTAGCTGAGTGATCTTGTAAAAGTTACTTCGTTTCATTATTAGTTACAAAAATTATTTTGCCCCTATAATGTTACTGTTATTGAGAGACTCTCTCCTTGACTAAATTTTTGTTAGGCTCCTTTGAGCCTTCTTCTCAACTAGGTCTCTATAATCCCAGTTTTTGCCACTCTCAGGCTTACCAAGAATTCTGCTAAGTCAGTTTAGTGAGAATCTCTCACTCTTAATACCAGATCAGATTCAATGGCTGATCAAATTCCTCATCCCCATTCATAATGTATAATCACTCTGATCAATCTTCAGTAAAACTTCTGTTAAGTAAGTTTAGTAAGAATCCCTTTATTCCTGATATCTTTCCCCTTCTTAGAAATTTTCTATCTACTGATGTCATCATTCTACTCATTGGCTATAAATTCTCAGCTTTTTTTTTTTGCTGTATTTGGATTTGAGTTCAGTCTCTCTCCCCTATTGGAATAGTCTTGAATCAAATCTTCCCTACCATTTAAACAAGTGTCAGAATAATATTTCTTTAACATCACCTCTAATTATTAGACATTCTTCTTCATGTGAGCTGAGAACTTATCTTTTATCAATTCCTCCCCCTAGGCCTAGCACTTTCCTTTTGGAGACATAAATAACATGTGTATTTCCTCTTTCATTTGGAAATTTTTTAAACACATGAAAAAAGCAATTATATATCTTTTTTTTCAGGTTAAATATTCCCATTTTCATTAGAGTTTCATATTATTATTTTGAAAGTGAAAGTGAAAGTTGTTTAATCATGTCCAACTGTTTGCAACACCATGGAATATAGTCATGGAATTCTCCAGGACAGAATACTGGAGTGGGTAGCCAGCTGTTCCCTTCTCCAGGGAATCTTCCCAACTCAGGGACTGAACCCAGGTCTTCTGCATTGCAGGCAGATTCTTTACCAGCTGAGCTACCAGGGAAGCTTCTAAGATTATTAGAGAGCCCCTAAAATTATTATTTTAGCCCCTCTTATATAAATGTTTAGATATATTGCCATGACAGTTACAATACTTCGAAAGTAATCGTAAAATCTTAGGTTCCAATGACATCACTCTCTTTCTTGGTCTAGGCCATAAAATTCTATGGAGTTGGCCTAAGAAGTTGCCCACAGATACATTAATTTTTGAAAGCTGCATTACTGTTTTGACACACTAATACTTATCTGGATATTCTCTAACCTGAAATTTTTGCAGTTGATTCTTTTAAAAATAAGTGCAGGATTTAATAAAAGGATGTGAATACTCAGGATAATCTTCCCCAGAAGTGTCACTTCCAGTTGTCTTATGAAATAATGAAGGACACGTGTCTGGTGAACTGAAGCTTGAAAAATGATGGACAGTATAATAACAAAAGTGAGTATTTTCTAATGGCAGGATGGAAGAAAGACATGGAGATAGGAATTAGCAAATGGCATGTGTGTTAGAAGGATGCAAAGCATTGAGTAAAGATAAATCAGCTTTTAGCTGAGATATTACTTCCTTTGAGAAATATTCCATGTATTCTCTCTTTCAATATTGATGGATTTATCTCCAGAGCAGCTTAGACTCCAACTATACTAGCTCCAAACTGCATTTTTGATATGTATTATTTGTAATTTTTTTCTGGAACCAAAAATATGTAATTTATTAGAGGAAATTTTAGAAGCATAGAAAAGCACATTTGATCTGAATTATCTATAGAAATATACATATATATATTTATGTCACAGAACTACATGTATATATATACATCACAATGCACTAAATATAAATATATATAAATAACAAATTTTTTTTTCTCTTTTTCTCTGAGAATTCCATTTCCAAGATATAGCCATTACAATTTATTTGTCAGTGCCCTTCCCTCTTTGTGCTTTAAGTTCCTTGAATATGTAAAAGGATATCAGGATTTTAAACCTTTTTATATCAGGGTTATAAAAACCTGTGATAAAAGATGAAGTCTGGGAAGATAATCCTCTAAGTATTAAGCCCTACCAGGCAGCACTTCAATACATGGTCAGTATTGCACGTTATATAAAAATCCACGAGGGTGCAAAGGAGAATTCTACCCATAGTACAATTATTAAATAAGTGGGAATATATTTTGTCTGGATAAATAGCACAAGCAATCCTGATGCCATTTAGACTTTTAAAACTTACTATGGAAAATAAACTTCAGGTGCACCCTGATAGAGAAATTTTGCTTAAAGACAGTGTTGTTAGCCTTTTGTGCATCTCAGCAGCATGCAACAGCACTAAAAATGAAAATTGGATTTAACTATAGCAACAAACATTGTCACATAGAGTAGACAGAACAAAAGTAACCAGGAGAACACGCTTCAGAGATGATAAAAGCTCAGTATCTTGGCAACCTTTTGTGTTGGGTTATTTTTAAAAATGAATAATATTGTATTCTGTTTCTAATTTATTCAGTCACTTGCTGAGTGATAACAACATTATAACTAAAGAAACTGTATGTCATCTTGACACTGTGGATATTTCTTAAATAGAGTAATACTTGTTTTATTTTTTTTCTTGTTTAGTTTTGCTGCAGTGGAAAGAAATCTTTAAAGCAGCATTTAACTTGATCAGCTCAACTACACTGTCTACCTGAAAAGTCACTATTTTGTCCAGTCAACTTATTATTTTGTCCAGTCAACATTTTTTTTTAATTTTGAGAATAAATTTCATAATGTTTCTATTAAAGAAAGATTTGGGAAAACAAAGATGATTTCATTCTCCCCTTGTCAGCCAGAAATATCTTTAAAAAGCACCCTGGTATTTAATTCATCATTATTAATTTATTAGTCTGTGTCACGGATGTCTCCCTGGGATACTGTGGGGTGTCGGGGGCCTTGCAGTTGCGTGGCACTGTCTTTCTCATTGTGGAGACAGAGTTCAATAGGCTACTAGAGTCTTAAAGGTGACTCAGACGATAAAGCGTCTGCTTACAATGCAGGAGACCTAGGTTCAATCCCTGGGACGGGAAGATCTCCTGGAGAAGGAAATGGCAACCCACTCCGGTATTCTTGCCAGAAAATCCCATGGATGGAGGAGCCTGATAGTCTACAGTCCATGGGGTCGCAAAGAGTTGGACACGACTGAGTTACTTCACTTTACTTCATTAGTCCGTGTGTGTGTGCTAAGCTACTTCAGTCGTGTACGACTCTTTGTGATCCTATGGACCATAGCCCACCAGGCCTCTCATCCATAGGATTTTTCAGGCAAGAATACAGGAGTGGGTTGCCATTTCCTTCTCTACAGGATCTTCCTGACCCAGGTTTTGAACCCATAGCTCTTATGTCTCTGCTGCTGCTGCTGCTAAGTCGCTTCAGTCATGTCCGACTCTGTGCGACCCCATAGATGGCAGCCCACCAGGATCCCCCGTCCCTGGGATTCTCCAGGCAAGAACACTGGAGTGGGTTGCCATTTCCTTCTCCAAAGCATGAAAGTGAAAAGTGAAAGTGAAGTTGCTCAGTCGTGTCCGACTCAGCGACCCCATGGACTGCAGCCCACCAGGCTCCTCCATCCATGGGATTTTCCAGACAAGAGTACTGGAGTGGGGTGCCATTGCCATCTCTACCGGATCTTCCTGACCCAGGTTTTGAACCCATGGCTCTTATGTCTCTAGCACCTGTGAAATACACTTAAGGATGATACTGAGGCATAAGTGAACAGGGTCACTGAAACACAAAACAATCATGAAAAGCTAAATTCCATAAGTATTGAATGCCGTTTCTGATCTGGGCACTGGATTGGTGGTAAGTACATATGCCCAGATAAGTATAAAAAAACTCTGGCAAATAATAATCTAAGTGTTCATGATTTATATCTTTCAAAATCTTTAAAAATATACTATAAAGTGAATAGTTTAAGGTTTATTTACATATGATTTACAAGTAGCTGGCCTCTCCAAAGCTATTCAGAAAAAGCACTAATCTTTGCTAAATTCATGCATTTCTGTGCCTCCTCTTCTATCAGGGTGGTTGTGCAAAACAGCTCAAAGGCAGATCCCAAACACCCATGAAGCATGCCCCCCCAGCCCCCAGGAACAACTTAGGGGTTGAGTTGGACTCTCAAAATCCTCTCAAATTCATGAAAATTAGACCTGACATTTTCACATGTGGCTGTGACAAATCTGTAGTGCCCTAATTTTATGGCTATAGGTTCTTATCCTTCTGCAGTCACCATCAAGCATATCATAATTTAATGCCAGCAAATGTGTGCACTACTCACCAGCCTCTTTTCCTGTGTATTTTTATATATATATATATATATATTTTTTTTTTTTCCCCGATACTGGGAAAGATTGAAGGCAAAGGGATAAGAGAGAGGCAGAGGATGAGATGATTGGACAGCATCCCCAATTCAACGGACATGAACTTGGGTGAACTCTAGGAAATGGTGAGGGACAGGGAGGCCTGACATGCTGCAGTCCATGGGGTCACAAAGAGTCTGACATGGCTTAGTGACTGAACAACAGAAAGTGTAGTAAATATTCATAAAATCTATAAATTCATGAATAAATGAATGAATGAATAATATTTCACTCTTTATGCCACCACCCGCTCCCCCGACTTGAGAACATTTCCCACCTTTGTTGGCTATTCGCTTTTAATAATGTCCCATATTAAGCCATCGTTCTGACTGGATGTCATCCCATTTCCTTTCTCCTATATAGCTGAGTGACCTCAAATGCCTATCATGTTGCTTTGTCTCCTCTTTTTCTCACATTTCTCATGCTTGGGAGGTGTTTTCTGTGTCTTTGTAAAGCATTCCATATCACAATAATTTCTAGTCGCTACACAGAAACATTTCTAAAACTCTCTATTACCAACTCAATTTTATTTTATTACAGCCTCCCTTGGTATTCACAGGAGATTGGTTCCAGAATTTCTGAGGGTAAAAAAATCCAGGGACACTCAAGTCCTCCATATAAAATAGTGTATAACAGTCAACCTTCATGTCCATAGCTCTGTAGCTCTGGATTCAACTAACTGCAGATTCTTGTTTGGTTGAATATGCAAATGCAGAATCACCATGCAGAAGGCTAACATATTTCAGTGCTGTCTTTTTCCCTACTCTCTGAGCCTTTGGATCTAAAAATGCTACCACAAGGGTTTCCCAGGTGGTGCAAGTGGCAAAGAATCTGTATCCCGATTCAGGAGATGGAAGAGATGCAGGCTTGATCCCTAGGATGGGAAGGTCCCCTGGAGTAGGAAATGGCAGTCTGCTCCAGTATTCTTGCCTGGAAAATTCCATGGACCAAAGAGCCTGGTGGGCTACAGTCCATGGGGTCACAAAGAATCAGATATGACTGAACAACTGAGCGCACACACACACACACGAAAATCTACCACAGTATTTGAGCACCTATCTATTAAGCACTTTAAATAATGACCCCATTAAATTTCCACTCTAACTTTGGGATCCTGATATATGACTGTTTTACTCTTCTTACAGATGAAAAGAAAACAGAGACTCCACTTGGGTAACTGGTCCAGCCTTACAGCTGATGATTGTAAAGCCTGATGTCACAGGAGCTCCGAGGCTGCCAAAGCGGCTGCCTTCCCGCTGTGCTGCGCTTGCGCTTCATCATCTCTCCCCGGTTTTTGCCACCTTCTGCCTTCATGTATTTGAAAGACAAAAACGTTGACTGATAAAATGCTTTGACATTGATCATTTCATCTTCTCCTGAGAAATACAGAACCTCCTGTCAAGTGTTTTTTTTTTTTTCACCCTTGTTCTACGAGGATGTTAAAATGACTCATCAATGAAGGAGTTGCATGCAGTTCGTGGGAGCTGTAATGTGCAAATACGATTTGGCACTTGGAGAAGCTTAATTATATGTATCCCGCATCCTAATACTTTTCAAATCCCCTATGTTTATTTTTATCTTCTATGCTAATATTTTCATTGCCTTCATGTCATTTTGCGTCTTCCACCTTTCCAAAGCAAATCAAGCATCACCAGTGGCCCAGCCTGCACTTTGATACCTCCAATATTATCATATCTCCCTTTGTCTCATTTTATAGCACTGTGCCTCCTGCTTCAGCTTTCCTGGAGTACCGTTTATATACTTTAAATATTCCTATCTTTGATTTGTCTGCCACTGTCAAGAGGATATCATCTGCATAAGGTACCTAGGCTTATTAACCTAGCATAACATCTCTTTGTTTAAAATCATTTTCCTTTGTCTTCTCTCCAGTTTATTTGTTTTTGTTGTCTTTTGAGAGGCTCTACAGAAACATATGTGGGTAGTCTTGCCTCACTCTTCTTGTCATATTAATTTATTTCTGTGCCCCCCCCGCCACCGCATCCCGCCTTCATGGAGCATTAGAGTGTGGATCACAGTGATATATAACATCCCAACTTATTCCAGCAGCTTTTCTGGCAAATGCTATTTTGGATCCAGATTTAAAGAAAGAATTATAGTTAATCATCAAGGCCATATTTTTAATAAACTAATTAATAGTTTTCCCACCTCTCTATTTTTGGCCTGTTTCGGATTGTTTCTGAAATTCACCATCAGCTATTTTTGGATGTCTGGCATATCATTTGCCCTGTGTGTCATGCTTTCTGCTAGGTTTGCCAACCCTTGCAGCAAGATGTCTACATAATTCTTGTGATCAGTGTTCAGTAGGTTAGTAGTCTCTAGATTTTAATGTTTTTCCTCTTTTTCTAATAATTATTATTGGCATTTTCCCTTACTGGCCTTTTCTCTTTTTATTCAAATCTCTTTAATACAAAGGCTTTTAGAATTTTTTTAAGAGCTAAAAATCTCAGTAGAAAACCATCAAATATTAAACCCAAGAGAAGCATCAAATTCTACCTTAATCACTATGTAGAATTTTTGAGTTGAATTTTTCTATAGAATAATTTTTAACTTCTTAGTTAATATCTTGATGTTGGCATACAGTACTACTCTTTTATGTGACTTCTAATTTTTTTTCTTACAGGGCATTTACTTGATTTCTAATTCCTCTTTCTGTATCATCTTATTGTTTATTTTTAATATCTTAAAAACAACCCTAACCTTCTCTTCTTTATATATT
>SJYQ01000255.1:459414-489883 GCA_006410935.1 Redunca redunca | reverse complement strand
CAATAACCATTCTGCATACTTTACAGGATTTTTTTGTGAGATATTAACAATTTATACCTTGATGTCATTTTATTTGAATCCATAGATACTTTGTTTCGAGTCTAAAGTTTCTAAGCAGCTCTCTGTTTATAATTGACTACCTTAGTGACCTAACTGTACTGCTTCACCTGAGTTATGGTTTTCATTTTAACAAATACATTAGAATTTTGTTGAATATATTGCTGTCCGTCCACTTGGGAGATATACATCTGATCCAGGAAGATAGATCCAACTTACACTTACATGTTTTCACATTTCTGAATCTCTGCAGGTGACTTTGATTCTACAGAAGTTTCTCAAAGTGTGGTTACCAGGAACATCTGAATGAAGTTCCTAAATTTATGTCTAGTGAATGGGGGTATTCATGCATGAATTCCAAACATCTGAGATCTATATTCATGTGTAGAAACATAGTTACTAGACTACTAAGTAAAGCTAACTTCTACATTGTCTTACTATAGTCAACTACAAAAAGACTTACTAGTCTCTGGACAAATTAATGCAAACTTTCCCACATAACTTATTATCAATATCAGTTCAGTTCAGCTCAGTCATGTCCGACTCTTTGCGGCCCCATGAGCCACAGAACGCCAGGCTTCCCTGTCCATCACCAACTCCCGGAGTTCACTCAGACTCATGTCCATTGAGTCAGTGTTTCCATCCAACCGTCTTATCCTTTGTCGTACACTTCTCCACATGCCCTCAACTTTCCCAGCATCAGGGTCTTTCCAAACGAGTCAGTTCTTTGCATTAGGTGGCCAAAGTGTTGGAATTTCAGCTTCAACATCAGTCCTTCTAATGAACACCCAGGACTGATCTCCTTTAGGACAGACTGTTTGGATCTCTTTGCAGTCCAAGGGACATTCAAGAGTCTTCTCCAACACCACAGTTCAAAAGCATCAATTTTTTGGCACTCAGCTTTCTTTAAGTCCAACTCTCACATCTATACATGACTAATGGGGAAACCGTAGCCTTGACTAGATGGACATTTGTAATGTCTCTGCTTTTTAATATGCTGTCTAGGTTGGTCATAACTTTCCTTCAAAGGAGTAAGCATCTTTTAATTTCATGGCTGCAATCACCATCTGCAGTAATTTTGGAGCCCCCAAAATAAAGTCAGCCACTGTTTCCACTGTTTCCCATCTATTTCCCATGAAGGGATGGGACCAGATGCCATGATCTTAGTTTTCTGAATTTTGAGCTTTAAGCCAACTTTTTCACTCTCCTCTTTCACTTTCATGAAGAGACACTTTAGTTCTTCTTCACTTTCTGCCATAAGGGTGGTATCATCTGCATATCTGAGGTTCTTGATATTACTCCTGGCAGTCTTGATTCCAGCTTGTGCTTCATCCAGCCCAGCGATTCTCATGATGTAAAATGCACATAAGTTAAATAGGCAGGGTGACAATATACAGCCTTGAGATACTCCTTTCTTGATTTGAAACTAGTCTGTTGACCATGTCCAGTTCTAACTGTTGCTTCCTGACCTGCATACAGGTTTCCAAAGCGGCAGGTCAGGTGGTCTGGTATTCCTATCTCTTTCAGAATTTTCCAGAGTTTGTTGTGATCCACACAGTCAAAGGCTTTGGCATAGTCAATAAAGCAAGCTCTGCGATTTACAGCATAATCATGTAACTATAAATCATAATTTTACAGAGAATACTTTATTCCTTATTATTAATCTAATACAATAATGTATCATTTTATGCTTAAGTAGTCTCAAATCAATATATTGAGTGTACAAATGCATTCTCTTTCATTTCAGTTCAGTTGCTCAGTTGTGTCCAACTCTTTGTGACCCAATGGACTGAAATATCCCAGGCTTCCCTGTCCATCACCAACCCCTGGAGCTTGCTTAAACTCATGTCCATTGAGTCATTGATGCCATCAACAATCTCATTCTCTGTTGGCCCATTCTCCTCCTGCTTTCAATCTTTCCCAGCATCAGAGTCTTTTCAAATGAGTCAGTTCTTCACATTAGGTGGCCAAAGTATTGGAAGTTTAGCTTTAGCATCAGTCCTTCCAATGAATATTCAGGACTGATTTCTTTTAGGATTGACATGTTGGATTTCCTTGCAGTCCAAGGGACTCAAGAGTCTTCTCCAATACCACAGTTCAGAAGCATCAATTTTTCAGTGCTCAGCTTTCTTTACAGTCCAACTATCACATCCATACATGACCACTGGAAAAAGCATAGCCTTGACTAGACGGACCTTTGTTGGCAAAGTAATGTCTCTGCTTTTAATATACTGTTGGTCATAGCTTTCCTTCCAAGAAGCAAGTGTCTTTTAATTTCATGGCTGAAGTCACCATCTGCAGTGATTACGGAGCCCCCCAAAATAAAGTGTGTCACTGTTTCCATTGTTTCCCCATCTATTTGCCATGAAGTGATGGGACCAGAAGCCATGATCTTTGTTTTCCGAACATTGAGCATTAAGCCAGCTTTTCACTCTTCTCTTGACTTTCATCAAAGGGCTCTTTAGTTCCTCTTTGCTTTCTGCTGTAATGGTGGTGTCATCTCAGTATCTGAGGTTATTGATATCTCCCCTGGAAATCTTGATTCCAGCTTGTGCTTTATCTAGCCTGGCATTTTGTATGGTACACTCTGCATATGAATTAAATAAGCAGGATGACAATATACAGCCTTGACGTAGTCGTTTCCTGATTTGGAACCAGTCTCTTGTTCCATCTCCATTCTAACTGCTGTTTCTTGACCTGCATACAGATTTCTCAGGAAGCTAGTGAGGTGGTCTGTTATTCCCATACCTTTAAGAATTATCCACAGTTTGTTGTGATCCACAGAGTCAAAGGATTTGGCATAATCAATGAAGAAGAAGCAGTTGTTTTTCTGGAACTCCCTTGCTTTTTCGATGATTGAACAAATGTTGTCAATTTGATCTCTGGTTCCTCTGCCTTCTCTAAATCCAGCTTGAACATCTGGAAGTTCTCAGTTCACGTACTGTTGATGCCTGGCTTGGAGAATTTTGAGCATTACCTTGCCAGCGTGTGAGATGAATGCAATTGTGCAGTAGTTTGAGCATTCTTAGGCATTGCCTTTCTTTGAGGTTGGAATGAAAACTCATCTTTTCCAGTCCCGTGGCCACTGCTTAGTTTTCCAGATTTGCTGGCATATTGAGTGCAGCACTATCACAGCATCATCTTTTAGGATTTGAAATAGCTCCACTGGAATTCCATCACCTCCACTAGCTTTGTTCATAGTGATACTTTCAAAGGCCCACTTGACTTTGCATTCCAAGATGTCTGGCTCTAGGTGAGTGATCACACCATCAAGATTATCTGGGTCATGAAGATCTTTTTTGTATAGTTCTTCTGTGTATTCTTGCCACCTCTTCTTAATATCTTCAGCTCTGTCAGGTCCATTTCTGTCCTTTAATTTGCTCATCTTTGCATGAAATGTTCCCTTGGTATCTCTGATTTTCTTAACAGATCTCTAGTCTCTCCCATTCTGTTGTTTTCCTCTATTTCTTTGCATTGATCATGGAGGAAGGCTTTCTTATCTCTCCTTGCTATTCTTTGGAACTCTGCATTCAAATGGGTATATCTTTCCTTTCCTCCTTTACCTTTAGCTTCTTTTCTTTTTTTAGCTCTTTGTAAGGCCTCCTCAGACAGCCATTTTGCCTTTTTGCCTTTCTATTTCTTGGGGATGGTCTTGATTCCTGTCTTGTGTACAATGTCACAAACATCCATCCATAGTTCTTCAGTCACTCTCTCTATCAGATCTAATTCCTTGAATCTGTTTCTCACTTCCACTGTATAATCATAAGCCATCTGATTTAGGTCAAACTTGAATGGTCTAGTAGTTTTCCCTACTTTCTTCACTTTAAGTCTGAATTTTGCAATAAGGAGTTCATGACCTGAGCCACAGTCAGCTCCTGGTCTTGTTTTTGCTAACTGTATAGAAATTCTCCATCTATGAATGCAAGGATTAGAATTAATCAGATTTCAGTACTGACCATCAGGTGATGTACACATGTAGAGTCTTCTCTTGTGTTGTTGGAAGAGGGTGTTTGCTATGACCAGTGCGTTCTCTTGGCAGAACTCAGCCTTTCAGTTCAGTTCGGTTCAGTCACTCAGTCATGTCCAGCTCTTTGTGACCCCATGAATTGCAGCACGCCAGGCCTCCCTGTCCATCACCAACTCCCGGAGTCCACCCAAACTCATGTCCATTGAGTCGGTGATGCCATCCAGCCATCTCATCCTCTGTCGTCCCCTTTTCCTTCTGCCCCCAATCCCTCCCAGCATCAGAGTCTTTTCCAATGAGTCAACTCTTCACATGAAGTGGCCAAAGTATTGGAGTTTCAGCTTTAGCATCATTCTTTCCAAAGAAATCCCAGGACTGATCTCCTTTTGGAGAAGGCACTGGTGACCCACTCCAGTACTCTTGCCTGGAAAATCCCATGGACAGAGGAGCCTGGTAGGCTTCAGTCCATGGGGTAGCTAAGAATCAGACACGACTGAATGACTTCACTTTCACTTTTCACTTTCATGCATCGGAGAAGGAAATGGCAACCCAATCCAGTGTTCTTGCCTGGAGAATCCCAGGGATGGGGGGAGCCTGGTGGGGTGTCATCTATGGGGTTGCACAGAGTTGGACATGACTGAAGCGACTTAGCAGCAGCAGCAGCAGATCTCCTTTAGAATGGACTGGTTGGATCTCCTTGCAGTCCAAGGGACCCTCAAGAGTTTTCTCCAACACCACAGTTTAAAAGCATCGATTCTTCGGTGCTCAGCTTTCTTCACAGTCCAGCTCTCACATCCATACATGACCACTGGAAAAACCATAACTTTGACTAGACGGACCTTTGTGGCCAAAGTAATGTCTCTGCTTTTCAATATGCTATCTAGGTTGGTCATAACTTTTCTTCCAAGGAATAAGTGTCTTTTAATTTCATGGCTGCAATCACCATCTGCAGTGATTTTGGAGCCTAAAAAAATAGAGTCTGACACTGTTTCCACTGTTTCCCCATCTATTTCCAATGAAGTGATGGGACCAGATGCCATGATCTTCGTTTTCTGAATGTTGAGCTTTAAGGAAACTTTTTCACTCTCCTCTTTTACTTTCATCAAGAGGCTTTTTAGTTCCTCTTCACTTTCTGCCATAAAGGTGGTGTCATCTTCATATCTGAGGTTATTGATATTTCTCCTGGCAATCTTGATTCCAGCTTGTGCTTCTTCTAGCCCAGCATTTCTCATAATGTACTCTGCATATAAGTTAAATAAGCAGGGTGACATTATACAGGCTTGACATACTCCTTTTAATATTTGGAACCATTCTGTTGTTCTATGTCCAGTTCTAACTTTTGCTTCCTGACCTGCATATAGGTTTCTCAAGAGGCAGCCTTTGCCTTGCTTCATATTGTACTCCATAGTCAAACTTGCTTGTTAGTCCAGGTATATCTTGACTTTTTACTTTTGCATTCCAGTCCTCTATGATGAAAAGGACATCTTTTTTCCAGTGTTAGTTCTAGAAGATCTTGTAGGTTTTCACATAACTGTTTAACTTGACCTTCTTCGTTATTAGTGATTGGGGCATAGACTTGAATGACTATGATACTGATTGATTTGCCTTGGAAACTAACAGAGATGATTCTGTTGTTTCTGAGATTGCAATTAAGTACTACATTTCTGACTCTTTTGTTGACTATAATGGCTACTCACTTTCTTCTAAGGGATTCTTGCTCACAGTAGTAGATATAATGGTCATATGAAATAAATTTGCCCATTTGTCATTCTCTTTACTTAGTGAATTTTACTAAAATTATGTAGAAGCCTAGTAACAAGTTTGTGCCTGATTTTAAGAAAGGAGGTAATAAGTGATTAATAAACTAATGATTAAAACACATACAGCTTTATCTCAATACCTTGGATTTTGTACATTTATAAAACCTTGGTTTAAATTGGTCTCTTCCCTGAAAAGGAGCCATTGTTGTTGTTCAGTTTCTCAGTCATGTCCTACTCTCTGGGACCCCATGATTTGCAGTGGGCTGTCTTCCCTGTCTCTCATTATCTCTTGAAGCTTGCTCAAATTCATATCCATTGAGTTGATGATGCCATCCAACCATCTCATCCTCTGTCTCCCCCTTCTCCTCCTGCCCTGAATCTTTCCTACCATCAGTATCTTTCCCAATGAGTTGGCTCTTTGCATCAGTTTTTCCCATGAATATGGGTTGATTTTCTTTAGGATTAACTGCTTGATCTACTTACAGTCCAAGGGACTCTCAAGAGTCTTCTCCAACACCACAGTTCAAAAGCATCAATTCTTCAGTGCTCAGCTTTCTTTATGGTCAAACTCTCACATCCATAATGACTACTGGAATGCCATAGCTTTGACTATACAGACCTTGGTCTGAAAACTGATGCTTCTGTAATTTAATACACTGTCTAGTTTTGTCACAGCTTTTCTTCCAAAGTGCAAGTGTCTTTTAATTTCACGGCTCCAGTCACTGTCTGCAATGATTTTGCAGCCCAGGAAAATAAAGTTCATCACTGTTTTCATTTTTCCCCCTTCTATTTTTCCATAAAATAATGGCTGTGGATGTTATAATCTTAGTTTTTGAATGTTGAGTTTTAAGCCAGCTATTTTACTCTCCTTTTTCACTCTCAGCAAGAAGCTTTTAAGTTCCTCTTTGCATTCTGCCATTCAGTTCAGTTCAGTTGTCGCTTAGCTGTATCCGACTCTTTGTAACCCTATGAACTGCAGCACACCAGACTTCCCTGTCCATCACCAACTCCCAGAGTCCACCCAAACCCATGTCCATCAAGTCAATGGTGCCATCCAACATCTCAATCTCTGTCGTCCCCTTCTCCTCCTGCCTCAATCTTTCCCAGCATCAGGGTCTTTGCAAATGAGTCAGCTCTTCGCATCAGGTGGCCTAAGTATTGGAGTTTCAGCTTTAGCATCAGTCCTTCCAATGAGTGATCCCGTTTAGGATGGGCTGGTTGGATTTCCTTGCAGTCCAAGGGACTCTCAAGAGTCTTCTTCAACACCACAGTTCCAAAGCATCAATTGTTCGGCACTCAGCTTTCTTTATAGTCCAACTCTCACATCCATACATGATCACTAGAAAAACCATAGCCTTGACTAGATGGACCTTTGCTGGCAAAGTAGTGTCTCTGGTTTTTAACACACTGTCTAGGTTGGTCATAACTTTCCTTCCAAGGAGTAAGCGTATTTTAATTTCATGGCTGCAATCACCATCTGCAGTGATTTTGGAGCCCAGAAAAATAAAGTCAGCCACTGTTTCCCCATCTATTTTCCATGAGGTGATGGGACTGGATGCCATGATCTTAGTTTTCTGATTGTTGAATTTTAAGCCAACCTTTTCACTACCCTCTTTCACTTTCATCAAGAGGCTCTTAATTTTTCTTCACTTTCTGCCATAAAGGTTGTATTATCTGCATATCTGAGATTATTGACATTTCTTCCCGCAATCTTGATTCCAGCTTATGCTTCCTCCAGTCCAGCGTTTCTCATGATGTACTCTGCATATAAGTTAAATAAGCGGGGTAACAATATACTGCCTTGACGTACTCCATTTCCAATTTGGAACCAGTCTGTTGTTCCATGTCCAGTTCTAACTGTTGCTTGCTGATATGCATAAGGTATCTCAAGAGGCAGTCAGGTGATTTGGTATGCTCATCTCTTTCAGAATTTTCCAGTTTATTGTGATCCACACAAAGGCTTTGGCATAGTCAATTAAGCAGAAATAGATGGTTTTCTGTAACTCTCTTGCTTTGTCCATGATCCATTGGATGTTGGCAATTTGATCTCTGGCTCCTCTGCCTTTTCTAAAACCAGCTTAAAAATCTGGAAGTTCATGGTTCACGTATTGCTGAAGCCTGGCTTGGAGAATATTAAGCATTACTTTACTAACGCATGAGATGAATGCAATTGTGCGGTAGTTTGAGCATTCTTTGGCATTGTCTTTCTTTGGGACTGGAATGAAAACTGACCTTTTCCAGTCCTGTGGCCACTGCTGAGTTTTCCGAATTTGCTGGCATATTGAGTGCAGCACTTTCACAGTGTCATCTTTCAGGATTTGAAAAAGCTCAACTGGAATTCCATCACCTCCACTAGCTTTGTTCATAGTGATGCTTTCTAAGGCCCACTTGACTTCACATTCCAGGATATCTGGCTCTAGGTGAGTGATCACACCATCATGATTATCTGGGTCATGAAGATCTTTTTTGTACAGTTCTTCTGTGTATTCTTGCCACGTCTTCTTAATATTTTCTGCTTCTGTTAGTGAAGTGAAGTCGCTCAGTCGTGTCCAACTCTTTGTGACCCCATGGACTGTAGCCTACCAGGCTCCTCCCTCCATAGGATTCTCCAGGCAAGAGTACTGGAGTGGGTTGCCATTTCCTTCTCCAGGGATCTTCCTGACCCAGGGATCGAACCCGGGTCTCCTGCATTCCAGGCAGATGCTTTAACCTCTGAGCCACCAGAGAAGCAGGTCCATACCATTTCTGTCCTTTATTGAACCCATCTTTGCACGAAATGTTCCCTTGGTATCTCTAATTTTCTTGAAGAGATCTCTAGTCTTTCCCATTCTATTGTTTTCCTCTATTTCTTTGCATTGATTGCTGAGGAAGGCTTTCTTATCTCTCCTTGCTATTCTTTGACACAATATAAAATTCTATATTTTAAAATATATATTTTATAGGAATATTATCCAAGGTATGTTCTATGGACAGAGTGATCTCTTCACACTCTGAAAGTAGATATTTAAGATTTTATTTTTACTGACATGTGTGACCCAGTGAGCATTGCTCATTGTTTTAAGTATCTTGTCCCCTAGATGTTCTGTTCTAAGAGTGCAGCATAAAAGAAGCTATGATGGAAACTGTTCTCAGAGAAGGTCTGCTACCATGCTTCTACACACAGTACTTTTCTGCTGAAGAACATACTTTAAACTATATTTAGTAGAGTAGAAATCTAGGATTTTTATTTCTACAAAGGTAATAAATGAGGTAATTTTATCAATATACAATGTAGAGCATGAAGTTTGGCTTTATAAATCTCTTCAAAGAGATACAAAACAGCATCATTATTATACTTTACATAAATGCATTCCTTTTTATTCTAAATAATCTTAACTCAATACCCACACCATCTGATTTCCATGATATCTTGCTTTCTTCATGACAAATAATGGAATGCCACTAGAACTTCTGACTTAAGTCCTTACAAGGAAGTATTTCCATCTTAAAGACATACTGAACTTAAAATATTTTGTGTGAGTACAAATGATCTTTTGTGATGGAATCTATACATTTCACTCTCTAGTTTAAATTTCATGTTAGAAAACATCATTTTTTCCTCAATAAAGTTGATACATGTCATTGTTTAGAGCACACTAAAGTGAGAGTTGCAAGTCTATCTTCTATATCTGCAGACTGGGGAAAAGTAGAAGGTAAGTGCCAATGAGACCAAAACAGCTGTGCAGATTAAAGAAGACCATGATTTAAATACACTATATTGCTCACCCTTAACAGTAACATGAGTAACCAGAAAGAGAGAGAAGAATAAAGAGAGAAAGAGTGAGTATATGTTCTCCATAAAAACAAGTACAGGCTTTTGTGGGGGTTGGGACACTAACCCTCCTAGCAGTCAAAATCTGTGTGTAACTTAATAGCCCACTCTCCACTGTTCTTTCATATCCAAGGATTCAACCAGCCATCAATTGTATAGTACTGTAAAATTTACTATTGAGAATAATTCTCATAATTGAACCCATGCATTTCAAATACTTTTTGTTCTAGAGTCAACTGTATTTACTATATTTACTTACATATGAATATTTATATATATTTTGATGCCCGCACATAAGATGAATGTATTTTTGTTGTTTGTTGTTGCTCCTTTTCCCTCTCCCCTCCCAATTTCTTAAAAAAGGGAGATGAAATAAGTCATAATTCTTAGTCTGTGGCACTGTTATCACTGATCAGTGCAAGGTCCCATTTGTGTTATGTTCCCTCTAACCTTGAACCTCATTCATTTCCTTCTCTCCTTTTCCAAAAGTATTTTCTATGATGTATTTAATACTTTTTCCTAACTATATCAAGCGACCAAAATATATTTTCATTTTCTAAAGACCAATTTTATTAAGGAATTTGAGAAGTAAATGGCTATGTCTAAACAGAAAATTTATTTGGCCATGTTGATAAAACTAACCAGTTGTTAACATCCAAATCAGCATTTACCAAGACCTTACTCAAAGAAATTCAGGAACCACCATGTGCTGAGAACCTCCCAGACCATGCCTAAGGTACCTTTCAGAAATTTCATCATTTAATTTTCAACATTATTATAATTCACTTTGTCTACAGTATAGAGGTGAGAAAACTGAAGCTCAGGGAGGTTGAGCAACTCATTCTAATTTAAAACAGGAAAAGGATGTGCTAATGGTAAATAATTTTATGATAATAAATCCTTTTGAATGAATAAAATAGTGCCTGTATGCACAAATAAATGAATTAATATGACACATCATGCCCTTAATAAGCTTATATTTACAATCCGAGGAGTATTTACAATCTGCAGAATGAAGAGCAACTGTGAAACAACAGAGGAATTCAAATCTGACTCATAATAAAAACTAAACTCATTATTTAGATTAACTTGGCTATGTGAAGGGACTTTCCCAGTGGTTTAGCAGTAAAGAATCCACCTGCAATGCCAAAGCTGCAGGAGACACCAGTTCCATCCCTAGGTCAGGATAGCATGGCAACCCACTGCAGTGTTCTTGCCTGGAGAATCCCATGGTCAGTGGAATCTGGCGGGCAATAGTCCATAAGGTTGCGAAGAATCAGATGAGACTGAAGCAACTTAGCCTACAGGCACACACAGCTGTATGAAACCAGGAGAAGTAAGAGCAATGTGTAATATTTTGCAGATCACAAACATGCAGACAGCTGTGAATTTGTGAATGAAGGCTACCAGGTTAAGTTAGAAGGTTACAATGTTAGAGAAAAGTCATTTTGCTTTCTTATTTGGTTTTTGCTATATTCAACATGCACAAAGCAAATATCTGCTGATTGAAGCTGACTTATGCCCAAGTCAGTACAAAGTATGGCAGAACAGCAAGCAAAGCCTTTCTGGCTCAGGAAGCCATTTTCATAATCAATAGCAGTTGCAAAAGCTGCAGTGACTGGCATTGACAATTAAGATGTGCTGAAATGAACCATGGAGTCTGTTTTTATCTTTTGGTCCTATTTTCTCTCCTTCACATACCCATGGCCTCCTGAAGTAGGTTCATTCACTATTGCTCTAGCTGAACTTAATCTTTAATAACCATCTAATCTTTAAAAATTTTGATGAAGTGATTTACAAAGAGAAAAACCTGCATGCTGGGCTCTGTTATATATAAAATTTAGTCCACTTATAAACTTTCTAACAACATGCTTCCTACACAGCTTCTGTACATTGCTATGTTTGCATGCTCTTTTGTGTAAAAAATGAAATCATACTGCTTTTGCTACATTATTTTTTTTTACAAAAAAATTACAAGAAAGATGAAAGTGAACGTGAAAGTCTCTGTCGTGTACAACTCTTTGTGACCCCCTGGACTATACAGTCTCAGCAGTTCTCCAGGCCAGAATAGTGGAATGGGAGTCTTTCCCTTCTCCAGGGGCTCTTCCCAGCCCAGAGACCACCCCAGGTCTCCTGCATTGCAGGCAGATTCTTTCCCAGCTGAGCCACAAGGGAAGCCTGAAAATATAGGAGTGAGTAGCATACCTCTTCTCCAGTGGATCTTCCAGACCCAGGAATCGAACCAGTCTCCTGTATTGAAGGTGGTTTATTTACCAACGGAATATCAGGGAAGCCCAATGACCCTCACCCTCAATAGTCTTTACTAAACTGAAGCAATCATTTTTAGAGACACTCAGTATTACACTAGTTTAGAGAAGGATCTAGTATGCAAACCTGGGACTGAATACTGACTATGTCATTTACTAGCTGTGTAGAATACATTACATTGTTTACATCGTTTATTTGTTTCTTTATCCACAAAAATAATAAAAAGTTCACATGTTTTTCTTTTAGGTTTAAAAGAGATAATGTATGTTAAATCACTTCCCAAAGTACCTGGCATAAGGAAACTCTTATGAAAACACAAAGGGAAAACGATAGCTGTCAAGCCCATTGCTATTAATCTATTAAACCTAGTTTATTTACAACTAATAATTAAGCACAATTTACAAAGAGATGTTTGAAATTGAAAAAATTATTTGGACAATCTAGATCTTTCCTTCTGAATATGAAATACAGTGAAATTGAAATAGTGGCAAAAATAAATCAATTGTCTATTTCAATTTACTGGCTGAGACATCCTAACTTAGTTAAAATGTAGTCAGACAGACAGACCAAAAAATGTGCATTTATAGAACAGTTACCACTTTGGTTTTCTATTATTCATTCTCCCTCATTTGTTCTCTAGCACTTGACATGTCTTTAATATATTTTAGGTTGAGCATTTTATTAATTAAAATTTCAATTAATCTAAAGTTACTCGGGGAGATTGGAAGTGCCAAATTTGTTTTTTTTTTCCTTTGAAAACTACATTGTGCAGTAATATTCGTAGCTACACCCACTCTCTAGCAATTTTGAGTTGTGTGGAATGAGTCATACAGACATATGCATGTGTATTTTTATCTGGCTAGAAAATGTCATGCCCATCGAATTCTTGGTCTTCCAACTACATGCATTTCTGGGCTTCAGACTTCTTTCTCACATGCATGGAATGCAAGACAGGAACTGTTTTTCTGTAATGTATGTAAGTTATTTTTCAATCTCCCAATGGAAGCTACTTGGTGCTTTGAAAGTATTCTTGTAATAAACTGTTCTGTGCTTAGTCGCTCAGTCGAGTCTGTAACAATGAATAAAAGAAACCTTATTTAAATAAAGTCAGGAAGCCCTGAAGGGGGAGCAGCCAAAGTCCTAACCTTCATGGCAGCTAACAGATATCAGCAGGAAGAGTGACTGCTCCAAGCCAGCAACAAGCTGCCTACTGCCTGCAACCCAAGAACTACCACAACCCTCTGCAGTGTCCTCTCTGTTTATAAAAACAAGACTCTTTTTCTGGTCTCTGGACTTGTCTACAATTCCCCATAGTTTGCTTGTCCCAAATTGCAATTTCTTTGCTAGTCCCCCCAAAACTAATTTTGTTGGTATAACAACTAGCTCTTTTGCTTTGGTAAAGTCAACAAAACCCATCATTGTGTTTGCAATATTTTAACAGACTATTTTTGTAAAACCTAAAAGACAAATAATCCTTATTTAGAATATAAAATGTGAAGCTGCAGATTAATTGAGATATTTTGATTTTTTTTATTTCACATCTTGTATAAAATAATAACACGTGCAAAGATATCTTATGTTTGGATTTTTCTAAAAAAGTGAGATTTCTAAGAAAGTTGAACAGATATTTTTATCAAATTGATCAAAAACATTATTGATTGATAAGAAATTGTTTATTTCCAAAATATTTAATGAAATTATCTACTGATTATACATAATAGGTTGACTTGGCTATCATATTTCATTAAAGCAACTACTTCTAGGCCAATATTTATTGTTTTTATATTTTGTAAATAATTATACATTGCTAGCTTTTGTTTCAGAGAAGGCAAGGGCACCCCACTCCAGTACTCTCGCTTGGAAAATCCCATGGACAGAGGAGCCTGGTAGGCTGCAGTCCATGGGGTCGCTAGGAATCCAACATGACTGAGTGACTTCACTTTTCCTTTTCCTTTCATGCACTGGAGAAGGAAATGGCAACCCACTCCAGTGTTCCTGCTTGGAGAATCCCAGGTTTGGGGGAGCCTGGTGGGCTGCAATCTATGGGGTCGCACAGAGTCAGACACGACTGAAGTGATTTAGCAGCTTTTGTTGAAAGTTCTTTCGATGCTTCCCTCACCTTGATACTTTTTCAACTCTTGCAAGTACTTTGGTCTCAGAGTCCACATTAACCATCAGTCAGCTGAGTTCAGTTCAGTCGCTCAGTCGTGTCTGACTCTTTGTGACCCCATGAATCGCAGCACGTCAGGCCTCCCTGTCCATCACCAACTCCCAGAGTTCACTCAGACTCATGTCCATTGAGTCGGTGATGCCATCCAGCCATCTCAACCTCTGTCGTCCCCTTCTCCTCCTGCCCCCAATCCCTCCCACCATCAAAGTCTTTTCCAATGAGTCAACTCTTCACATGAGGTGGCCAAAGTACTGGAGTTTCAGCTTTAGCATCATTCCTTCCTGAGAAATCCCAGGGCTGATCTCCTTTAGAATGGACTGGTTGGATCTCCTTGCAGTCCAAGGGACTCTCAAGAGTCTTCTCCAACACCACAGTTCAAAAGCATCAATTCTTCGGCGCTCAGCCTTCTTCACAGTCCAACTCTCACATCCATACATGACCACAGGAAAAACCATAGCCTTGACTAGATGGACCTTAGTCGGCAAAGAAATGTCTCTGCTTTTGACTATAGTATCTAGGTTGGTCATAACTTTTCTTCCAAGGAGTAAGCATCTTTTAATTTCATGGCTGCAGTCACCATTAACCATCGAGCTATTCGAAGCAGGATAATCTATCTGATCTTGCTATGCATTCTAATTTCCTTAATCATGTTGATGTGAACCAGAAATAAAGACAGCTTGTTTCTTCAGAGAATATTATCAAAACGTTGTAAAAACAGATGCTGTGCCTTCAAGTTTACACTCCTTCCACCCACCCCCACCTCTACCAAAAGTCAAGCTCATGTGACTCCAGGTCAAAAGTCAAACTTATTTACATGAGACTCAAATTCCTTTTCAGTCTGGCTACTCCCATGTTTCTAGCGCAGTCCCTACTATCCTTTAGGAAAGATATCTCTTTCCTCAGTCACTTTCCAGCTTTTGCAGGTGCATGGTCCTCTGAGGAAAATAGATGCCATCCATACCAACTGCATATATTTGGCCATCTCATTTACTGATGAATATAACAAAGCTACTGCTTACAGATTTGTATGAAGGTGAGAATTTGATGAAACAATACATACAAAGTTTTAGCATCAAGCCCGGCTCACAGTCAGTGCTCAAAAAATATTGCTCATTTATCTGTCATTATTATTGCAAACTCAGATAAATTTGACAGCATATTGGCTATGAATGTCAAGACAAGAGATAGGAAATCACTTTGAGATTTTTAGCTTGAATGCCTAGAGTAAGCATGATATCAACAGAAGTTGTGAATACCGGAAGCAAAAAAGCTGAAGAAGGAAAGATAATCAATGATTATCAATAATCAATGTTTTTGTTATACCTTTTATTTGAAGAGTTGATGGGATGTCCAGGTAGCACTAACTCAGTAGGCAGAGCTGTGACCCTAGTGCTTAGGAGTAAGCTGCCAACTCACTATGTTGTAACTAGTTAGACTATGATAAGATCTGATCAGATAACTATATTTTTAATTTTGCTTTTGCCTTTTATCCAGTGGATAGTTTTCATCAAACTAATGATCATGATCAGACAGTACTCTAAGTGTATCTTTAATAAAATCTAATCAGAGAGATAAACCATTTCAAAACTAAGACTTTCAGTCTCATGGATACAGGCTCTGAGTCATTTCCT
This sequence comes from Redunca redunca, assembly GCA_006410935.1. NCBI lineage: Eukaryota > Metazoa > Chordata > Mammalia > Artiodactyla > Bovidae > Redunca > Redunca redunca. Next base: position 474,222 of record SJYQ01000255.1, on the reverse strand, counting down.
ACACTTACATAATCATATTGTATGTTTATTCAGAAGAGAAATGCAAGCATAACTTCGTGCAGTTTCATTTGTAGAAGAATGGTTCAGTTACCTTAGGAGCACTGAAGATGACTCAGGGAATGTCCCCATAATCAATTCAAGGAATTTCCCCAATGTTGTTGACTACCAGGACTGAACTGTGCTATTTGGCTTTAGCTGGGTCCTCAATGAAAAGTACATCATTCATATCTTAGAGAATTGTCAACACATTCACAGTAATGAATATTCTAAAATGTCTTTTCTCCACCTCCCCAATTTCATTCCTTTATCTACATCTTTCAGATTACCACATTTTCTTTTCTTTTGGAAATGGAGGTGGATTTCTCAAACTTGCCTGTTTTATGTATGAAAATTGGTGTGATCTCTCTCGTATTCTCCAATCTCTACCTTGCTTTAAGATAACTCACTTTAGGACTTTGTCTTCTGCCCATTTATAAAGGTACATATTTTTAAAATATACCATTCCAGAACAACTCCAAGACCTGGTCTCCTAGTTATCTTTTTATTCTAACATCTTCAGTCTCATCTTCTGCTCTTAACATATCTGATCTGTAGTTTCTGAATCATTACACTATGAAATGTTGTATGTCTCATTACAAAAAAAAATAGTAAATTACATTCCTTCAAAGATTACAATGCACAAGATAACTCAGTAATGAAACAACACAAATAAAAAGTTATTCACATTAGCCTTCATCTCTATCCTTAGGGGAAAAGGTATTTCTTCTTTCTCTTAACATCTTTAATTTTTATTTTCTGTGCATTTTATAAAATGCTGATTCTACAGTGCTTTGTGTTGGATTTATTTTTATGTTCTCCGTCTTGCTATATAGAAATTGCTGTGAAATCTGACTTCATTTTTTCATATTCTTGTAAAAGTATTGATCATAAGATAAGGATTAAGTGAAATATATTTGAATCTGGGTTGCATTAAGATCTTGATTTTTAAAAGAATGTTTATAGCAACTCTGTAAGGAACCTCCAAACTGTCTTCCATAGTGAATGCACTCATTTGCATTCTCATCAAAAGTGTAGGAAGTTTCCATCTTCTTCATATTCTCTCCAGCATTTGTTATTTGTAGATTCTTTAAACAATGGCCACTCTTACTGGCATGAGGTCATAGTTCACTGAGGTTTTAGTTTGCATTTCTCTAATAATTAGCAATGCTGAGCCTCTTTTCATGTGCCCATTCACCACTTGCATGTTTTAAAAAGGAGGCTTATAAAAATGAAGGCTATATATAAAGGTAATAACTGAGCTTCTGCATGAACAAAAAACATTGCAACTCCCATCATCATGGTATTTTCAGACATGCAAGGGGAAGAGAAACAGAATTCACTTTATTGTATTCATTATTCTTGTTGAGGCCTGCTATCTCATTATATCTACCATCTGACTTCACCATTCCATAAACACACTAAGATGGGACTGGGAACTTGTCTCTTGTTCCTATCTCTTTCATAGGTTGAATTTTTCCCAGTAAAAACAATTTCTTTCTGAGGGGAGGGAAGATGGGGAGATTGCTATTCAGTGGGTATAGAGTTTCAATCATACAAGATGGAGAAGCTCTAGAGATCTGCTGTACCACACTGGGCTTATATGTAACACTACTGTATTCAGTACTTAAAAATGTGTTCAGAAGGTAGATCTCATGTTATGTGTTTTTTGTTATTGTTGTCCAGTCACTAACAGTTGTTATTCATGTCCGTTCTTTGCAACCCCGTGGACTGCAGCATTGCAGGCTTCTCTATCCTTCACTGTCTCCAGGAGTTTGTTTAAATTCATGTTCACTGAGTCAGTGATGCTATCTAACCATCTCATCCTCTGCTGCTCTAGTCTCCTTATGTGCTTTTTACTACACACATACACACAAAAGCTAACTTCTCTGAAACATGTGAGCCTTTCAATCTTACACAACTCCTCTATAAAATACAAATGCCCATAGAAGAGCATGCATTCTATCTCCAGTATATACTCAATATACATATTGAGTATATCCACAAATACTCAATAAGTATTTGTGGATAACAAGTATAAATCAATGAATAAATGCTTGGATGAATAAACGAATTTCATAATTAAAGATGGTATAATGGAAGGCTGAACAAATCTCATAATTAAAGACTATCAGTAGTAACAAAAATCTTGTTAGGAAGAAGTGACATCCTTGTTTTCCAACTTGGCTATTGAAGGTTACTGACTACTCTAGGCAGATCCCACATTCATAAATTAACAGCAACAATGGAATGAGGAGTCATATGCCATTGATCTCCATTTCCATCTTTGTATCAACTGAAAACTCATTGAACATGAAACTCTGTCAAAATAATGATAGTTTCCAAAGGAGAAAAAAACATTCAACATCTTGTTATTAATCTCCATAGAATCAAATACCTTGCACCAGGTTTTCTTGAGGTTGAATTGTCAATCTCATTCAAGTAAATTTAGTTCTAAGTGACAGTATTGCCTAATGATGTGTATTATGAGTATAGCTTTTCCTCATAAGAACAGATTTTTGAAATAGCCTATTCACTGACATTCTGCTTTCATTCTTCTCTTCCAGTCCTTCACCAAGATGCCAGATTTCTTCTTCAAGAAGAATGTTTTCACCATGGTATTATACTTCCCTCCTCAAAACCACCAGTAATCTCCTTACTTATGAAGTCAAGGTCAGATTTCTTAGCTTGATGTTCAAGACTTCCAGAGTCAGTCAAAATTTGTGTGTCTCTCTTATTTTTGATTCTTCTCTTACATCATTTTTCTGCTTCATGTTCTCTAGAGATACCTTGCTCTCTAGAGAGCAATATGGTATCCAATAAGGTACCATGCACAAAAAATATTACTGAAAAATCTTTCCTCTTCCTTCCTGAATCTCCCTATTGTACTTGTCTAATCAGTTCATTTCAGTCGCTCAGTTGTGTCTGACTCTTTGCCACCCCTTAGACTGCAGCACACCAGGCCTCCCTGTCCATCACCAACTCCCAGAGTTTACTCAAATTCATGTCCATTGAGTCGGTGATGTCATCTAACCATCTCATCCTCTGTTGTCCCCTTCTTCTCCTGACTTTAATCTTTCCAAGCATCAGGGTCTTTTCAAATGAGTCAGCTCCTCACATCAAGTGGCCAAAGTATTGGGGTCTCAGCTTCAACATCAATCCTTCCAATGAACATTCAGGAGTGATCTCCTTTAGGATGGACTGATTGGATATTTTTGCAGTCCAAGAACTCTCAAGAGTCTTCTCCAACACCACAGTTCAAAAACATCAGTTGTTCGGCACTCAGCTTTCTTGATAGTCCAACTCTCACATCCATACGTAACTACTGGAAAATCCATAGCCTTGATTAGACTGACCGTTGCTGGAAAAGTAATGTCTCTGCTTTTTAATATGCTGTCTAGGTTGGTTATAACTTTCCTTCAAGGAGTAAGTGTCTTTTAATTTCAAGGCTGCAGTCACCATCTGCGGTGACTTTGGAGCCTCCCAAAATAAAGTCTGACACTGTTTCCACTGTTTCCCCACCTATTTGCCATGAAGTGATAGGACTGGATGCCATGATCTTCGTTTTCTGAATGTTGAGCTTTAAGCCAACTTTTTCACTCTCCTCTTTCACTTTCATCAAGAGGCTTTTTAGTTCTTCACTTTCTGCCATAAGGGTGGTGTCATTTGCATATCTGAAGTTATTGATATTTCCTCCCAGCAATCTTAATTCCAGCTTCATCCAGCCCAGTGTTTCTCATGATGTACTCTGCATATAAGTTAAATAAACAGGATGACAATATACAGCCTTGACATACTCCTTTTCCTATTTGGAACACAGTCTGTTGTTCCATGTCCAGTTCTAACTGTTGCTTCCTGACCTGCATACAGGTTTCTCAAGAGGCAGAACAGGTGGTCTGGTATTCTCCGTCTCTTTCAGAATTTTCCAGTTTATTGTGATCCACACAGTCAAAGGCTTTAGCATAGTCCATAAAGCAGAAATAGATGTTTTTTAGAACTTTTGTCTAATAGGCCTTGTCTAATCAATTAATCAATTGATTTTGATTAATCAATTAATCTTGTCTAATAGGACTGATGTAAACTCCATCAACTCTAAATTATGCTACTTTTCTCTCTTTTCAGTCCGTGGGACTTATTTTTGACATCATCTATTTAGCATTTGGCTTTGTACTATCTTTGACAACCTGTTTTGTTTTTTTTTAAGCTCATTCTTGCCTTGTTTTTTGAGCTTGCTGGTCAGCATCGTGAGAGCAGAGACCTCGTTTTAAATTTCTGCTATATTCCATATCATCCTTAGTTTCAATAATGAGTGTCTAATAAATACCTGCTGAATGCACATACTTACGGTTCTGGGGTGAATATTTGATGAGAGGTACTCAAAGCAGCACACAGTTCATGACAGGCAACATGCCAGGCTGTCACTCAGCAGCTACAATATATTTGCAGTGTATTTCCTTATCTGCTTGTGAGAATTAGGAATAAAGAGCTCTCAATTTGAAGCATACTGAATAAACCAGGGTTTTATGCCCTGTAATTTAATAATGCATTTTTAAAACTATTGCTGTGCATGATTCTTCTCTTTGATTCTATACAGATAACACAATTTTGGCTGCAAATAACAAAAAAGGCTTCAATAATAAGGAAGCAATCATAGCAAAACAAACAAACAAAAAACAAATAAAAAGTTCAGAGATCAAAGGCTTTCAGATTTAATTTTGTAAATCAGTGATGTTATCTAGGGCAAAATTTCTTGTATCTTTCTGTCCTTGTGCCTCCCACTATACTAATGTAATTCCCCCAGGCTGAGTCTCTTTTTAATTGCAAAATGACTGTTACAGATTCATCTCTTTGTTGAAGATACCACCTGTGTTTAGTGTGAGAAAAGGAATCATTTCTTCTTCGGTAACTTGAAGTGAAGACTGCTTTTCCAGAAGCCCCTAGTAGATCTCTTCTCCGGTCTTCTTAATTGAAACTAGAATACCTGTCCACCTGCAAAGCAATAAATGGAAGAAAGAGTGATACTACTACACTGATTCTTGGCTCTAAAAGAATTCTTGTCAAAACTGAAGCTTGTTAGTAGTTGAAAATGAAAATGTCTACTAGCCAAACAGCCAACTGTTAGCCTTAGATCCAAACACAATATTAGCAATGACCCTTCTCTAAAAGGTAGGCAATGTGCCTCCTTCTCTTATTTGTTTTCAAAAGATCGAATAGGCTAATGCATTTTTGAACTCTGGAGAATTCTGTCCAGCTTATCAGTTGTTGGAATCCTCTGCCAGAACATTTTAATAGTCTTAATGACCATAAATTATATATATTGTTTGCATTAAAATATTGACTATGACTAAGCTCTGAGGTTTTTCTAGGACACTTTTTTAAAGTAATAAAATTTAGACTAGATGCTTCTTTAGCCAACTTATAAAATAGAGAGATCTTAATGTTCAGTTATCCTCACCTTTTCCTTTTGTTCCTTTCTTTCACGTACCCAATTGACCTCAAACCTTCCAGAGGCCCCAAACTGTGTCAAAACTTACCCTTAGAAGAGTTTTCATGCCAATCAGTTGTTCTGGGGGATGAGTTTGAATATGTGTTCATCTACCTGGAATATATGAATGAAAAATTAATTTCTAATAGTAGAAAGAAGGGTTTTTGATTTTACATGTCAAAGTTGTAGTTATCAGCTGAGAGAATGTGTACAAGAACTTTAGAGATTTTAAGACTTTTCTGGCACAATAAACTACTCAATATAATATTAAAGCTATTGCAAACATTTTAATTATTCAGGTAAAATGTATGTGTATGTGTGAGCGTGTGTATATATGGGCACCATCTGTGTGTGTGGGGGTGATGGAATGGAGGAAACAGTTCAAAATGCTTGTTTTATATTATAATCCTAGTTAGGTTTATTTATACTATCTCTATCCATAAGTTTATAGAAGTTTTTCTTCAAATGCATAGACAAAGTAATTAAGGTGAGTATATACTAACAAAAACACAGAATGTTTTTCTAATGTCACAAGGAAATAATTTTGTTTCTGATAGACCACTTCTTAAAAGTAGTTTCTCAAAGATTAGAAAAAGTAATGTCAGCAAAATATTTTCACTCATTTTTTTCTTTCTTAAAATCTCTTTCAACCTATATCATCTGCTTAATTGAGCTGAACACTACACATCCAACACCCAAAGTCACTGTTCAGATGCTTGGTGAGTTTTGTGTAAACATTTAAAAAAATTAACTCAGATTATGTCAGATTTCTGACATGTATTGTGCCTCAATGACTATATTATTCTTTTTTGACATTTCCTTTATATAGATCAACATGAAAACTATTTGTGTCTAATACATTAAGAGGAAAGAATATTAGTTAGAATAAAGTTTTCTACAGAATCATTTATACTTTCTAAGAATAAATTATTATTCTTCATTAAGTCAATTTTTGAGAAGTTAAAAGACATACTTTATATACAGAGTTTTAGATCACAGACTAATTTAGCACAAGAATCTTTTCTGATGTCTTCTCCAACTCAGCTGTATCTGGCTCAGTATAAGCCCTTTCCAATTTGGACCTTTATAAAATATTTATAGAGCTCGTCTTCTACTATTTTACTTACCAGAGTACATTGTATTTATTTGTATATTTTCCTCATCAACAAACTTTTGGAAATCAGGAAGCATTTCTAAATAATCTCTGAGAGCTCAATATTTAGCTAAGTGTCCAGCTAGACCTGGGTTTGTTTCCTGGGTTGGGAAGATCCCTTGGAGGAGGGCATGGCAACCCACTCCAGTATTCTTGCCTAGAGAATCCCTGTGGATAGAAGATCCTGGCGGGCTACAGTCCATGGTGTCCCAAAGAGTTGGACACAATTGAGCAACAAAGCACACCGGCTCACAGTCAAGACTCAATGCCCATTAGAAATGCCTCACTCATTTTTGGCTCCTTAGTTTGGACCACTCTGGTTCTTGGTTAGAACTGGAGTTCTGCTGGACCCTCCATGAAAGGGGATACCGGTAGGAAGTCAAGGCCATTTTGTTTAGGATTTTTCCTCTTTGCAGTCTAAATTAGGCATTCTAAGTGCTCTATGTTCTGCTCTTTCTTATCTCTGGATTCATTCATTCAAAATATATTTATTTAATATCTACTGTATGCCAGTCATTGCTTCAAAATCTGGGACTCATCTGTGAACGAAACAGATAAAATCCTGCTCGCAAGGAATTTACACTCAGACAAATAATCAAATAGATATGTAATGTAGTGCCAGAATAGTGAAAACTGCCATGAAAAAAGTACAAATGATAAAAGGACAGAAAGTTTCAAAAGATTCCATTTTTAAAGTGGTCATTTTTTTTTAAAAATGGTAATTGTTGATCAGAGACAGGGGACATCTGGGGAAGGAATGTTCAAGGCAGAGAGCAGCAAATACAAGAGCTGGAGACAGAGCATTTGTGGTGTGCCTGACAAGTAGCAAGAAGAATCTTGTGGCTTTTGCAAAGTAAGTGGAAGGAAGCATGGTGAGAATAATTATGGACATCTGACATAGTAGGATCTTGAAGGCAATAATAAGGGTCCTGGATCTTATTCTGACATATACATGCATATCTATATATTAATATGTTTGGACATTATTTTAATATGGGAAATCACTTATGGTTTTGAACAGTGGACTGACTAGATATGATTTATTTTTAAAAGAATTACTCTGACTTCTCTGTAAACTGTAAACAGGATAAAGGCAAGAGTAAAAACAGGCTAATTCAAAGGCAAGTCACCTTAATCCAGGCATAGAATCATGATAGGAGATTAATAGTAGAATCACTACTAGGAGATTAATAGTAGAATGAATGTGGAGTTGTTGCTTTCTAGTATATTGTGAATGTGAGCCAATGGGAAATATGGAGAGGTGAGCTCAAGGCTGAGAAAAAGAGAAAGTAAAGGAGGCTTTGTGAGTTTTGACCTGAACAACTCATATAATGTTAATATTATTTAGTGAGATATGTAGCCCTGTGGGACAGGCAGGAGAAAGGCAGAGAGGAGCTGGTTTTGAAGTGGACAGAGAATCATGAATTCATTATGGGACTTTAAGTTTATGATGATTATTTGACACTGGAATGAAATGTCCTAGATTCAGGGATATGGGTAAGATTGGTGGTTTAAATTTGAGAGTTATGAGGGCTTGAAGCCATGGCATCACTTCTACTTGCCTAGGGATTAACTATAGAAAAAGAAGGGGAGACATGAGACAGGAGGTTTTCCAATATTTACAGGTCAGGAAGAGGATGCAGCTGTTGAGGATAATTAGGAGTAAGTAATGTCAGAGAAGTAGAAAAAGGAAAATAGCAACATTGAGTAATAACATTTTTTGTTTTTGGTTTGAATATTTTCTTCCCATTTTATGTAAACCTCCAAAAAATGAGATTGATCTGGTTGTCTAAATTATGTTTTAGCAATACTGAAAGTGGAACTCACACATTCAAGCTCCATAATCGATAAGGGTGAAGTTGAAGGTGAAGTCTCTCAGATGTGTCTGACTCTTTGCGACCCCATGGACTATAATCCACCAGGCTTCTCCATCCATGGGATTCTCCAGGCAAGAATACTGGAGTGGGTTACCATTTTCTTCTCCAGGGGATCTTCCCAACTCAGGGATTGAACCAGGGTCTCCAGCATTGGAGGCAGACGCTTTAACCTCTGAGCCACCAGGGAAGCCTGTTTTATCAGTTATTAACAAACTTACCTACAATTCAGGTCAGTTCAGTTGCTCAGTCATGTCTGACCCTTTGCAACCTCATGAACTGCAGCACTCCAGGCCTCCCTGTCCATCATCAACTTCTGGAGTTTACCCAAACTCATGTCCATTAAGTCGGTATTGCCATACAATCATCTCATCCTCTGTCGTCCCCTTCTCCTCCTGCCCCCAATCCCTTCCAGCATCAGGGTCTTTTCAAATAAGTTAGCTCTTAACATCAGGTGGCCAAAGTATTGGAGGTTCAGCTTCAACATCAGTCCTTCTAGTGAACACACAGGACTGATCTCCTTTAGGATGGGCTGGTTGGATCTCTTTGCAGTCCAAGGGACTCTCAAGAGTCTTCTCCAACATCACATTTCAAAAGCATCAATTCTTCGGTGCTCAGCTTTCTTTATAGTCCAACTCTCACATCCATACATAACTACTGGAAAATCCATAGCCTTGACTAGATGGACCTTTGCTGGCAAAGTAATGTCTCTGCTTTTTAATATGCTGTCTAGGTTGGTCATAACTTTCCTTCAAGGAGTAAGTGTCTTTTAATTTCAAGGCTGCAATCACCATCTGCAGTGATTTTGGAACCCCTCAAAATAAAGTCAGCCACTGTTTCCACTGTTTCCCCATCTATTTTCCATGAAGTGATGGAACTGGATGCCATGATCTTCGTTTTCTGAATGTTGAGCTTTAAGCCAACTTTTTCACTCTCCTCTTTCACTTTCATCAAGAGGCTCTTTAGTTCTTCACTTTCTGCCATAAGGNAGTTACTAATCAGAAAAGTGAGGGAACAACGAAGTAAAGGAAAAGCAGTCCAGCAATCAAAATAATGATAGCTTAAATAGTTCAGGGGTAAAACAGAGTCCTAGTTTCTCCTCAGGGGAGAGCCATAATCTGACACATGTCTTTGAGTTGTCTTGCAGAAACTAAGACTCCTACCTAGTTGGAAGATGGTGACTACATACTGAACATGAACAGGCAGACTCCAGACTGGTTGGAACTAGAAGGTTGATGATTAAGATCCCAAAACATCACTCTGTTACTTCACCACCAACCAATCAGAAGAAAGTCTATGAACTGCAACTCTCACTCCAAATGTTGACTTAAAAATTCTTCCTTGAAAGCCACTGGGGAGTTCAGATCTTCTGAGCATTAGCTACCCATTCTCCATGCTTGTCACCCTGTAATAAACACTGTATATTCCTTCACCACAGACAGTAGATAAGTGTCAGTAGACTGGCTTTGCTGTCTACTCAGGCAAGTAGATCTGAGTTCAGTTCACTAATAAGATAACTAAAACCTAGGGTGAAATTATAAAGATTAATGAAGGATTGGAACCAAGACCTGAATTGTAATAAGTTTTGAATTGAAATTAGTTTATTTGCCTCTTCAAGTTCTCATTATACTAGGAGGAAGGAAAAGAAGACAGGAAGGAGGGATAAAAATAAAATCCATAAAGAAAGAAAAATAGATAAGTTGGAACTAAATGGTATATTGAAGATATGATTCATGTAAGAGAGATAATATAAAACTTTAAATTCAAAGAAAATGCTCCATTAGCCTCTCTATATAAAAATATTGGCAAGTAAATGCACATGTATTTTTTAAGTTAAAGTATTTAAGAATTGTATGTATCACTTTTATTAGATGCACTGTAAAACTGACTTTTATATCTACTACTGATTTTCTTATGGGCTTCCCTGGTAGCTCAGCTGGAAAAGAATCCACCTACAAATCAGGAGACTCTGGTTTGGTTCCTGGGTTGGAAAGATCCCCTGGAGAAGGGATAGGCTACCCACTCCAGTTTTCTTGGCCTTCCCTGTTGGCTCAGTTTGTAAAGAATCTGCCTGCAGTGTGGGAGACCTGGGTTCGATCCCTGGGTTGGGAAAATCCCCTGGAGAAGGGCATGGCAAACAACTCCAACATTCTTGCCTGGAAAATCCCCATAGTCAGAGGAGCCTGGCAGGCTGCAGTCTAGGGGGTTGCAAATAGTCGGACATGCAAAGAGTTGGACACAACTGAGCAACTAAGCACAGCACAGCACTGATTTCTAATTATAGTGGTGTTTGTGTGAATGTATATATTTGTGGCTTAGAATTACTTTATTTTAAAAGGGCATTGTTGCTGCAAAACATCCCAGACAAAAATAATTTACTATGATGAAACTGTTTAAGAATCAGTTGACCAGTGTCTTTCTGAACTTTTCATCTTATTATTAATAAAGTTTAAAGTTAAAAATATGTATAGCACACTTTAGAAATTTGGCTTTAACAGTATAAAATCAATAATATTTATGTTTCTTATTTTAATTTTGAAAAACATAAATAATGTAATTTAAAATTCTTATTTAGAAAACAATTGAAACAGCTAAGTGTTCTAAAAATAGAGAGAGGGAGAAAATCAATTCAGAAGAAGAGAAATAGAAAAACTACAAAGAAAAATAGATGGATCCTGTTTCATTTTCAAATTCTCAAGATAAAATGTATTTGTGTCTAGTTGTGTTGAAAAACATATTTTAATTTGAAAATCTGTGTTAATCAAGTTTTACGTAGTTTAGTGAAAAGAGAGTAGTTCAGCTCTAATCTGAGCTTTATCTGAGTCCCCTGTAAAGTAGTATTTTTGAATATTTACTCTAAGCCTAGTGCTATATTTATCCTATTTAATCCTTCTATCAATCCTTCCCGGGTGTCTCAGTGGTAAAGAATCTGTCTGCCAATGCAGGAAACACAGATGATGCAAGTTCAATTCCTGGGTTGGAAAGATTCCCTGGAGGAGAAAATGGCAACCCATTCCAGAATTCATACCTGGAGAAGCCCATGGATAGAGAAGCCTAGCAGGCTACAGTCCCATAGTCACAAAGAGTGGAACATGACTGATGTGATTTAACACTCAGGCATCAATCCTTCCAGGTAAATATCTCACACTATCTCACTTCATCTTTTCATGTCTCAATTTCCTCCTCTGTAAATGGGATAAATTAATCTGTCTTCCACAGAGTGAGTCAAATAAAATGAAAAATGAAAAAAATATGGTACTTTGCAAATGTCAAGTAGTACTTATTATTATTATCATTTCTCACAGAAAGTTGGAGAACAGTTGAATAAAACTAAGTGGAGGAGCTTGTCATAAAGAAGTGGAGTCATGCTCAGCCTTCAGTCCTGTCCAGTGGCTCCAGTCTCTCCTGTCTTGTACCCTCCATGCTACCAGCAAGGGAATCCATCAGTCTGAATGACCTGCATTTTTCTACTTCTTACCTTTGGGTCAGAGAATTATCAGATTATCTTTCCAAACAACTTTCTTTTGTAAAAGGGAAGAACTAGAGGCTATGAGTACCAATTCATATTTTAACAGGTGTCTGTGACCAGCTATCAGCAAGCATGGCTGTTTTTTGTCCTTCCCAAACTCAGGAGAAATTCCTAGTGAAAAGAAATGATCAGATGAACACGGCAGAGAATCATTTTACTATTAGGTAAAAGATAGGAACACTATTTTGAAAATACATTTGAATATATGCCTGGGTTTATTTAAGTATGGTCTCCATGAGGAGATACAGATAGCATTCCTGAAAACAAACAAGAAAAATAAGACAAAACAAAACCCTAAACTTTTGGATTTCTATAGAAAAATAATCCTGAGTGAGAGATAACAAAAATTTGGTGTCTTTTCAATAATGTTGAATAAATTAATTTAAAAATTTGTCACTGAACTCAATAGTTCTTGATTATATCAACAGCAAAAAACATCAGGGATTAGAAGTTAAAATGAACGGCTGGATAGAAGTGGCTTAGGGATAATTAAAATTGACATTTTACTGAGCAGCAGTGAAAATGATGGAGTGAGTTTTAGGGCAGCCAGTGTGTGCAGCAATATTATGGAAGTGCTTCCTGAGAAGGGACTTAAGACATTTTTCCAGAGCATATCCTTTAGGAAACTCACTAATGAAGTAAATCTTCTTAACAATTTTTTCCCAAACATAATGTGCTAGCTTTGACTTGATACCTCAGCAAACAAAGGGGCTAGAGTAAGATAGAGGAAGAGTAAGAAATATTTTAAATAAATAATCTTAAAAAAAGAAAATGTTCAAATTCCTATCCTGTGGTGTCTGTTTTCACAATGTCAACAGATGGTGTTTCTCTTAGTTTCCCACAGTGTCCTAAATGAGAAAGTTTCTCAAGATACTTAGCTGGAAAAAAATCAGAACTTTGCAATCTAGAATGCAAGTCAAATTACAGGAGAAAATAAAAACAGTATTTAGAGGTGAATTTTTGTTTTAATCCTGGGTTTGGTACAACAGCTAATGTATTTTAGAAAAAAATCCAAGTTTCAAATCCTGGTCTTTCTGTTACAAAGACTGTGTTCTTTAAATACTATGCTGCCTACCAGCCAGATACTAATCTGAAGAGTTTTCCCTCTCTGCAGCCTTCAATTTAGAATCTTGTATTTGTGAAGCTGGCTTGATAAATTAACATGAGAATAACAACTTTAATAATGATAGTGGTAATCAGTTCAGTTCAACCACTCAGCTGTGTCCGACTTTTTGGGAACCCATGGACTGTAGCACATCAGGATTCCCTGTCCATCATCAACTCCTAGAGCTTGCTCAAACTCATGTCCATCAAGTTCGTGATGCCATCCAACCATCTCATCTTCTGTCGTCCCCTTTTCTTCCCACCTTCAATCGTTGCTAGCATCAGGGTCTTTTCTAAGGAGTCAGTTTTTGTCATGAGGTGGCCAAAGAATTGGAGTTTCAGCTTCAGCATCAGTCCTAACACTGAATATTCAGGGCTGATTTCCTTTAGGATTGAGGTTGGATCTCCTTGCAGTCCAAGGGACACTCAAGAGTCTTCTCCAACACCACAGTTCAAAAACATCAGTCCTTTAGTGGTCAGCTTTCTTTATAGTCTGACTCACATCCATATATGACTACTGGAAAAACCATAGCTTTGACTAGATGGACCTTTGTTGGGAAAGTAATATCTCTGCTTTTTAATATGTTGTCTAGGGTGGTCATAGCTTTCCTTCTAAGGAGCAAGCATCTTTTAACTTCATGGCTGCAGTCACCATCTGCAGTGATTTTGGAGCCCCCCAGAATAGAGTTTCTCACTGTTTCTATTGTTTCCCCATCTGTTTGCCATGAAATGATGGGACCAGTTGCCATGATCTTAGTTTTCTGAATGTTGAGTTTTAAGCCAAATTTTTAATTTTCTTCTTTCATTTTTATCAAGAGGCTCTTTAGTTCTTCTTAGTTTAGTAATAGTAATATCATGCATTTTTCTCTCTTTGTAGTTGATCAAGTAATTTCTTATACAGCTCATTCTTTGTTATAGGTGATGAAATGAAACTTAGAAAAAAATATTTTTGTTAAAAATTCTATCAACAGGAAAATAAGGACTCTAGCAGGGAGGTCTTTAGGGGAACTAATTGTTAAGGGGAGGAGGGATTAGAAGAAGATTGTCAAAAAGTACAAACTTCCAGTTACAAGGTAAGTAAATACTAGGGATGTAACGTACAACATGAAGACTACAGTTAACACTGCTGTGTGATACATAAGAAAGTTATTGAGAGTAGATTCTTGGAACTCCTCACAAGGAGTTTTTATTTTATCTTTCCTTTTTATTTTATCTATATAAAATGATGAATGTTAACTAAACTTATTGTGGTAATCATGTCACAATATATGTAAATCAACCATCATGCTTCCCACCTTAAACTTATACAGTAATGCCTGTTAAATTTCTCAATAAAACTGGAAACACTTAATTTTTTTTTAAAGAAGTAGAGAGAGAGAGAGAGAGAGATGACTTCAGTAGAATTTCTGAGACTATGAGTGTTTAAAAAAAATCATTTCAGGATATAATCAAGAAAGTGCAAGATAATTAAAACTTTAGAGAAAAAGAAAATACTGTAAAAGAAACAAAATGAAATAAGAATTACCCTACTTGGCTCTCTAGGGCAAAATATTTACCTAACTATAACCGTGTATGCACTATTTATTCATTCAAGTAGAGATAGTGATAAAATTAAATAGGGCTGATG
>SJYQ01000255.1:422868-454226 GCA_006410935.1 Redunca redunca | reverse complement strand
TTGATTTAATAATGATCAATATGAAGGGAAAAAGTGCAAGTGCAGTTTTCTAACTTACTCTATAGATCTAAGTATGAATCTTGGATCTGCAGGGCAAACTTACTTTTTAGGCACAGTAGATGTGGTGTCTATTTTAATTTTAAACTCTTAAAAACAGAAAAAGCAAAAGCAATTTAATATGAGAATAATGAACCTGTAATACTGAATTCAGCCTGGATAATTGTCTTTTTATGTATGAAGTTAACAAATATTCCTTTTTAACTTACTATCATTTATATTTCATTTTATCTTTTTATTGAAGACAGGGCCCACAAAGGCAAAAATGCATAGGGCTTATGAAAATCATGACGCAACTCTGGGTGGCCCTGTCACTTTGAAAGAATAATTTAGCCAGGTTGAACCTGTTTCTACTAATCTTTGAAGCAGAGCTGATATCTGAATGGGCTGTTATGAAAAACTGGTGAGACCGTCTATTTGAAGTTCTCTGAATAGTGTCATGTACAGTGCAGAGGTTTGGTAAATGTGAGTTATTAGTAAGTTTTACTAAAAATGAAGAACTTGGCTGCATTACTGCAGCTGAAATGAATTAAGAATCTCTGTCTCTTTCTCTCTTTAACTTTCTTTTAACACTGCTTGCTACATTGCTCTTCATGAAGTTAATTGAAGATTTGGCAAATTCAGTAAGAACAGTTCTTTACAAAGATAGCTGATAACATTATAAATTAACTGCTTATTTTAATTAGTCAATAAATGGAAATATCTTGGACTATACAGCCATATATCTGAACTTATGCCCATGTACTACATGGACTAAGTATCAACTTACATTTTTTTGGATGACTAACAAGTGAATGAAAAACTACATCTTTAATCAAATTCTTAAAACGTGACTATATACTACTTGTTTTAAGTTGAAAAAAGACTTTATAAGCTCTTAGAATGTGTGTTCAGTTGTGTCCAAATCTCTTGTGACCTGTAGCCCATCAAGATCCTCTGTCCACTGGATTTTCCAGACAAAAATACTGGAGTGGGTTGCATTTCCTACTCCGGGGGTTCTTCCTGACCCAGGAATTGAACCCACGTCTCTTAGTGTCTCCTGCATTGGCTATAAGACTACCGCGGAAGCCCTTATAAACTCTTTACTTCTACCATGTCAAATATGATAGAATTCTTAGGTAACTGACTAAAGAATATAAAGTCAGTCATAGTAGCTCCTCTTCCCTGGAACCCAGGTTGTTGCAGGCAGGGTTTCAGCCTGAGGGTTTCAGAAAGAGAAGATGGAGAGCGACAGAAGAGAGGAGACTGGACATTAATTTTCTCCAAATAGACTCTGATGTAAATATTGGTCTGTGAGTGGGGGCAATGCAGACTTCCCAGAGCCAGATTGTACAATGCTGTGCTTGGTTTCCTGTTCTTACAATGTTTTAGCCTTCCCAACCCTGGTTATTAACTCATTAATCATGCCCTCCTGAAAGTACAGAATCTAATAGAATCTAATGACTTTTTTGGCTAGTAGCTTAGACTTGCTAACTTTTCATCTTCCTTTTGAGCTCTGAGCCATGGCTGTAAATCTGTACTATTTCAGTTCCCATCCTACTCATGATAGCTTGTGCCATGGTGCACTTTTTCTGGGGATGGATGCTAAGACTTAAAATATCTCTGTCTTGGACTTGTATACCAACAAGTATGGTCTTCCCTGGTAGCTCAGCTGGTAAAGAATCCGCCTGTAACGCAGGAGACCCTGGTTTGATTCCTGGGTCGGGAAGATGCCCTGTAGAAGGGATAGGTTACCCACTCCTGTGTTCATGGGCTTCCCTGGTGGCTCAGATGGTAAAGAATCTGCCTGCAATGCAAGAGACCTGGGTTCGATCTCTGGGTTGGGAAGATTGCCTAGAGGAGGGCATGGGAACCCATTCCAATATTCTTACCTGGAGAATTCCCACGGACAGAGGAGCCTGGCAGGCTACAGTCCATGGGGCCCCAAAGAGTCAGACATGACTGAGTGACTAAACAAACACAGTACAGTGCCAACAAGCATATCCAAGAGTTGCTTTCCACATTTTCAAAAAGTGTTCTTGAAATAAAGCACCTTTTCTTTCCAAGCTTTCCTACTGCTGCTGCTGCTGCTAAGTCGCTTCAGTCATGTCCAACTCTGTGTGACCCCAGAGACAGCAACCCACTAGGCTCTGCCGTCTCTGGGATTCTCCAAACAAGAACACTGGAGTGGGTTGCCATTTCTTTCTCCAATGCAGGAAAGTGAAAACTGAAAGTGAAGTCGCTCAGTCGTGTCCCACTCTTAGCGACCCCATGGACTGCAGCCTACCAGGCTCCTCCATCCATGGGATTTTCCAGGCAAAAGTATTGGAGTGCGGTTGCCATTGCCTTCTCTGCCCAAGCTCTCCTATCTATAGTATAAATTTCTTTTCCCAGGGAGGCCTTATACAAGTTCAAGAGCTTAGGCTCAGACAACTTGTGTCACTGTTGCTTCCTTTACCACTATGCCAAGTTTAAAGCCCTGGCAACATTTTCTTAAATACCAGCTGCTCACTCCTTGTAGTTTTCATCTTCAAGCTCTACAGTTCCTGTGAACAGTTCCAAATTGCTCAGGCATGTCAAAAACAAGTTCATCTTTAATAAAGTCTTTTGATAAATGTCAGGAACTACCCCTGGTTAGAGGCAGCTCCTGTCCTGTAACTTTTCCATCAGATGTTAAGCTACAATGAAAGCAAATCTTAAGCCAAAGTCTGCCCAACAGAAGATATTCTTATTATTAATAAGTCGGCATTGTCGCAGAACTTCTTTAGCTCAGTTAAGAGAGATTCATTCTTTAGCCCTCAGCTTCATAGACCAGCATCGTCTATGAAAAATGCTGTCTGAATGGCACACAAAAAGTTGTAATGGCAGGATCTGCAGTCTTTGTAAGTGGACCCAGTGGGAAGATGTCTCCTGGTCAAAGGCCTTCGACATGGCATGCTGGGCTGTGGGCTTTTGCTGGTACTGAGCATGGCCTTCCTGTGTCTTATACATGCAAGGACATAAGTTCCTCTTAAACTCCTCTTACCTTTTGATACATCTCAAATCCCATTGCTATCATCAAGTTATTATTTATAATGCTTATGCAAATTAATTAACCCAAAGGGTTTGATTCATATTGAGACATTTCTTAAGCCAATTAACTCCCTCTAGAGTGTAAGTTAAATTTAACTTGTCCATACACATATGCCATATCACTGATAGTGAAATATTTAAAGTTAATTACAACCAGGACTTCCCTGGTGGCTCAGATGGTAAAGCGTATGCCTACAATGCGGGAGACCTGGGTTCGATCCCTGGGTTGGGAAGATCCCCTGGAGTAGGAAATGGCAACCCACTCCAGTACTCTTGCCTGGAAAATCCCATGGACGGAAGAGGCTACAGTCCACGGGGTCACAGAGAACAGGACATGACTGACTGACTTCACTTTCACAACCAGGAAATATAATGAACAAACCAGCTTATTGGGTGATGGTAATGAGAGGATTCTTCACTAATTTCCTAGGTCACTTCATAAAAATAGTCAATGGAATCTTGAATAGACCAGACATGGTCCTAGGTAGAAGCGGGTGGTGACAGGATAGGTTTAGAGGGCATTTAAGGCCCCTTGTTAACACTTGAGTCTATGATTCTCTAAAGTCAGTACACTTCTTTATCCATTAAATTTTGTCTGCCTTCTTTATTTAAGAGGCTGGGTCCTTTTTCATTGTTAGATAAAACCATAAGAAAATGTAAAGAAATAGAATAATAAGGAAATGAGAACAGAGATGGAAGATTCTAGCAGAATTCTAGCATAGAATTTAAGACTGTGATGGAGGTCCCAAGAAGACTAGGAGAAACAAAGCAGTTACTGATTATTTAAAGAGAGGGGATATTAAAGAGGGAACCAGAGCAGGAATTAGGTATTAAGTACCTCCCAATTACTGAAACCAAGAATTGATTGGAAATTAATCTCAACCAAAGGTTTCTGTTACTACAATAATATAAAGATAGACTGGAACCTCAACAAGACTGACTTGAGACCTTGTACAAATTGTTTTCAGAAACCCCAACAAGATTGACTTGACATCTTGTTTGTATAAATTGGTTTCAGAAGACTACATTGTTCTAGTTATTTTCAGAGCTTAGGGTGGGATCCATCCTCAGGAGCAGTTAAATAAAAGATAAAAAATATTACAGAAACAAAATAGCACCCCAAAGTTTTGTTTATTCATAACTAGTGTTAAGAAGAGTTAAGTCATGGCACTGATATTTTCATGCAATAAGTCAGTGTTCCTTCTGTACATTTAAAGGAACTTTCTCTCTTTCCATAGCCATCTTCATGTTTTGTTCAGTTACTCATGCATGTGTGTGTGTGTGCTACGTCACTTCAGTCGTGTCTGACTCTTTGAGACCCTACGGGACTGTAGGCTGCCATGTTCCTCTGTCCATGGGATTCTTCAGGCAAGAATACTATAGTGGGTTGCCTTGCCCTTCTTCAGGGGAGCCTCCTGAACCAGGGATGGAAAATGCATCTCTTATTATCTCCTGCATTGGCAGGAGGCTTCTTTACCACTAGCACTACCCAGGAAGCCCCTTCAAAGACTCATAATTTCTGCTCATAATTTTCTACTCATAGAAAAATCAATGCCCAAGAGTTCACAATCATCTGCAGAGAGACCAATAGATTAGAATTTGCTTTTGTAGACAATTGCTGGATCAGGCAGGCAATGATACCTGAATAAAGAATCCAATCTGCTCTTGATTAAATTCAATTTCACTCTGTCTCCACTTTCAGGTACTTTGATAAAACCTCAATTGATATAAATTGTTGTTATTGTTTAGTTCAGTACATTTTGTGTGTTAAATAGTAGAAATGTTTAGGACAATCCTGGGCCAAAAGACAAACTGTGCTGGCACACCAGGAAATTCCTCTGTTAAATAACAAGAACAGCTAACACCAACATGAGTGTTCATGGCATCATCAGTAAGATGTGTATCTCCATAAAACACATGTTTTCACTTCTCCAGGTCAACCTGCTTCAGTATCTTATAACCAACCAGTCACTGGTATAATCATGCAGAATAGCAATGTTTATTTGACATAGCCATTTACCCATAAGTCACTTTATCCTTGCTTTCCACAAATTTTTACTGAGAACTCATTACTGTGCTACACAGAACGGGGCACAGAAATAAAGCATTAACTCCAGTCCTCAGGGAGTTCACAATCCACTTGGGGAGATAGGTGAACATATCTTTGTGATATAGTGTGATAATGCAAGAAGAGGACATAAAGGAGCACAGGGGAAGGGCACTCACTGAAATGCAGGATGCACACCAGACCTCTCACTTTAGGTCTTCAGTGCAGCTCTCATGTTCTTTCAAGTTTCTTAAGCGTATCCTTGAGGGTGTTCATCTTATTTTTTTCTGGCTTTAATTTTAAATAGGATCTAGGGTAGTGCTTTCTATTCTATACATTGTATATAAAAGTATCTTTCAATTCTTCTTCTGAAAAAAGTATTACTGTTGAATTCACCAAGGCATTTTTTTGATGCTAATTGAACCATATTCCTGTAGGAAGTAGAAAAGTACTTCCCAAATAGAAATTGTTTAAGGAAAGGATGTAAAAGCCATAGGGGGTATCACCCCTGGCCCTGCAGTAAAGAAACTGCCTGCGACGCAGGAGTCACAAGAAACATGAGTTCAGTCCCTGGGTTGGGAAGATCCCTTGGAGGAGGGCATGCCAACCCACTCCAGTATTCTTGCCTGGAGAATCCCATGGACAAAAGAGCCTGTCAAGCTACAGTCCGTAGGGTTGCTAAGAGTCAGACATGACTGAAGTAACTTAGGACACAGGCATCTAAGAGGCATCCTGTTACAGGGCTCAAGTTTTCTAAAATGCTGCTCAGATCATAAGTGTAACTCTGTGACTTAATTCAGATATTGGAAAATGGTTTCGCATAAAGGGTGAGACAGAATTGTTTTAAGTTTTGTGGGCCACATAGACTCTGCTGCAACTATTCCATCTGCCACAGTAGCACAAAAGCAGCTCTTAGACAATACCTAAATAAATGAGCATGGCTATGACCCAGTAAACTTTTATACATGACAACGGGTGGCAGGCCAGATTTCTGCAGGAGCTAATTAATTTACTGATTCTTGAGTCTTAACTGATTAGTTCATGCTAAGTTGCTTCAGTTGTGTCCGACTCTTTGCGGCAGCATGGACTGTAGCCTGCTAGGCTCCTCTATTCATGGGATTCTCCAGGCAAGAATACTGGAGTGGGTTGTCATTCCCTTCTCCAAACTGATTAGTTCAGATCATGCTATAAACATATGTATATAAAATGTGCAATATTAATTTCATTTTATATTTATATTATGTAAAATGTACTTCTTTGAGCATACTCTTGTATTTCTAGGGATATGGGACAGATAAATAAACAGTTCATTTGATTTAAGAGCTTGAGATTTAGTATACAAAAAGAAAATTTCCATTTGTAACACAATTCCTAGGGAGATTAGTCTATTAGCAGATAATGAGAATTTTCATGATATGACTATATAAGAAATGAAAGGCATCTTATTATCCATCCACTGCAACTACTATGTGGCAAAATTTTTTAGAATACTTATAGATCCCACATCCAGATGGTTCATATGGGGCTGCTAATTAGTCCTGCATTTAAGCTAAATAAGGATAAATCACCCCATTCTGGGCAGACGATACTAAGGTAAGATAAGGTCGGGTGATGAATCCTAGAAGACTGGATCCTGGGTATCCTACATATGGTCCTATCCACTGGCTCCCACCACTACCAAATGCTGCTGGATGAACAGAAACAGCCTGCCTTATTTTGAAGCAATACATGGTTATCTTTCTGATCATTTCATTTTTCTGGTATACGTTGATTGAATTATCTCCCTCAGCCATCCCCATTCCCTGCTCAGTTTCAACACTAAGTGTCCCCTCTTCTTGTTTTTCATAAATGCAGAGAGGCAGTGACAGGATGCTGCACTATTAGTTTTCTGTAGACTCTTTGTGAATGTGGCAACAGTCCAAGTTACTAAACCACAGATTTATATTTATGGGTATGAGATGCTGATTTTGAAAACAACAGTGTACATCCAATCCTGTGTTTGTTACACACGTGTTTATCCCTTTATTTGCTGCAACAACTGTCTCCATCAGGCAGTAAACTAATTGCAGCAGGTACTTAGCCTGCTGTTTCTTAAGGGTATCCTTGAGGGTGTTCACCGTATTTTTTTCTGGCTTTAATTTTAAATAGGATCTAGGGTAGTGCTTTCTATTCTATAAATTGGATATAAAAGTATCTTTCAATTCTTCTTTTGAAAAAAGTATAACTGTTCAATTCACCAAGGCATTTTTTTGATGCTAATTGAAATTTTTTGATGCTAAGTGAAAATAAGCATGGTCTCTGAACTCATGGGACCCACAGCATGGTTGGTTGATAGATTTTAACCCAATAATTAAACATAATGATATCAAAGACAAATTCTCTAAGAGAAAGCACATATAACTAAGGAACCTAACAGAGAGAAATGGGGAGGCTATGTCAGAGAAGGCTTCTCGAGGAAGTTCTTTTTTTTTTTTTTTTTTAATGAAGGATGAATTGGTACAAATCAAGTGGGTGAAAGGGGTAAGAACTTTTCAGCAGAGGGATTATCTGTCACAATGACCAATGGCAGGAAGAAAAATGGCAGTAGGGAGCCTGGTACCTTCTCAGAATTGAAGAAGGCTGAGCCTTTTGAGAAATCTGTATGCAGGTCAGGAAGCAGCAGTTAGAACTGGACATGGAACAACAGACTGGTTCCAAATAGGTAAAGGAGTACATCAAGGCTGTATATTGTCACCCTGCTTATTTAACTTCTATGCAGAGTACATCATGAGAAATGCTGGGCTGGAAGAAACACAAGCTGGAATCAAGATTGCTGGGAGAAATATCAATAACCTCAGATATGCAGATGACACCACCCTTATGGCAGAAAGTGAAGAGGAACTAAAAAGCCTCTTGATGAAAGTGAAAGTGGAGAGTGAAAAAGTTGGCCTAAGCTCAACATTCAGAAAATGAAGATCATGGCATCTGGTCCCATCACTTCATGGCAAATAGATGGGGAAACAGTGGAAACAGTGTCAGACTTTATTTTGGGGGGCTCCAAAATCACTGTAGATGGTAATTGCAGCCATGAAATTTAAAGATGCTTACTCCTTGGAAGAAATGAGATAGTATACTCAAAAGCAGAGACATTACTTTGGTGATGAAGGTCCATCTAGTCAAGGCTATGGTTTTTCCTGTGGTCATGTATGGATGTGAGAGTTGGACTGTGAAGATGGCTGAGCGCCGAAGAATTGATGCTTTTGAACTGTGGTGTTGGAGAAGACTCTTGAGAGTCCCTTGGACTGCAAGGAGATCCAACCAGTCCATTCTGAAGGAGATCAACCCTGGGATTTCTTAGGAAGGAATGTTGCTAAAGCTGAAACTCCAGTACTTTGGACACCTGATGCGAAGAGTTGACTCATTGGAAAAGACTCTGATGCTGGGAGGGATTGGGGGCAGGAGGAGAAGGGGACAACAGAGGATGAGATGGCTGGATGGCATCATGGACTTGATGGACGTGAGTCTGTGTGAACTCTGGGAGTTGGTGATGGACAGGGAGGTCTGGCGTGCTGCGATTCATGGGGTCACAAAGAGTCGGACACGACTGAGTGACTGAACTGAACTGAACTGAGATTGATGAAGCAGAGGAAACAATGGTTCAAGACCAGGCAGGTGTCAAGGTGGCTAGGAGTACCTTTGGCTACAATAAGGATTTTGGTCTTGACCTTATGATATATATGTTACTGTCCTAGTGGCTCAGGTGGCAAAGAATCGGCTTGCAAAGCAGGAGACAGAGATTCAGTCTCTGGCTTGGGAAGATCCCCTGGAGAAGGACATGGCAACCCATTCCAGCATTCTTGCTTGGAGAATTCCATGCATAGAGGCACCTGGTGGGCTACAGTCCATGGGGTTCAAAGAGTTGGGCATGACTGAGTGAATCACACTTTCACTTTCATAGGAAATATGTGAAGGATTTTAAGTTAGGCGGTGACATGACCAGAGCCAAATTTTGGACAGATCATTCAGACCACTGCATGGAGACCAGGCTGGTGAGGCTCAAAAATGGATGAAGGGAGAGGAGATGAGCTTCAGTGAACAACATATATGAACTCCTTAACAGAGCCTTATATTCCTCTACTAATACTTATTATACATTTACAGTATGAGAAGCACAGTGAGGGATAAAAAGAGAGGGATAAAAAATCATAGCTTCTGGTCCCTCAAGAACTTGTTCAAGACAAGTTTATTTTTCTTCATATGATTTGCGTGTTAAATTGTTGCAGTGGTTTGTACTTGAATGATGTTGATTGACTAAGCTAAAAGCAATCTGAACCTAGAAATGTTTGCTCCAGTGAATTCTACAATGACAACAAAAGAATTTGTATTAAGATCAGCAACTAACTTGTCTTTCCTTTTTGGAAATCTCTGGAAATGGCTTTCAAATTGTCTCACTCTATTCAGGCCAGAGTCAATTTCTTTCTTTCTTTTTATGTAGTAGATATACAGAACTAGATTCCTAACATGAATTCCTCCTCAGAACCAGCTTTCTTATCCACCTCTTCTCATTCACATTAACACCTAACTGCTGTTATCCCAGTCACTGTCCCAGTCAGCCTCTTTTTCTAACCCCTTCTCTTTTTGTCATTTTTCCATCCCATTTCTGGGACCTGACAAATATTTCGTTTATCAGTGCTTTTACTGAAACCCACTGAGTTCAGCTTCTGCTGAGTACCACATTCCATTCCCATGAACAGCACTCCTGCATTCATGCTGCTCTGGGGCAGGACGAAGCGGAGGTTCAGAGGAACTATTTGTCCAGAACCACTTCAGACTTCGTTTCACTCCATCTGGGTGTTTAGGTGAAGAAAGAAAGCAAGCAAAGAACAGTTAAAAAATGGAAAGAACAAAGATGACCCCAAACCAAAGAAATCCACTGGTTCAGACTTTGGCTCAGCAATTATTAATTCAAATTAATTAATTTTGAATTAATAATTAATTATTGATTTCAAGGGTTTAAGAAAGTATCCCTGACAGAAAATATTTTGTCATTCAATATTCTATATTGCAAAGAAAATACAATAAAATGTCCTTTTCTCTTCATCCTTCATTGATCAAGAGATGCCAAGTTATTCTGTGGTTAAACACCATAACAATTTTTAGAGTCTTAAAACACAAATATTTATTTCTAGTTTGCTCTGTATGTCAGCTAGGAGCTCTGGTCTTTGTTGCCCCCATTAAGGACCCACTGAGTTACCATTTGGAACACCACTGGCAACAACCAGATAACAGAGGATGAATGAACACAGGTTCACCCAGCCTCCATCTGAAAACTGCCCATGTTTCTGTTGCTCAACTTTCTTTGGTCAGAGAAAGTTCCACTGTCCTGTCTAATTTCAAGGAGAATAAGGACATTCAGTCTGTTCCTACATCGGCGCTGAAAACTGGCACTATTTGCTGGCCAGGACTAATGTCTGCCATAACCCTCTTTTAAAATAGCTCCTCTGAAAATGTAAGGATAAATTGCTAACTCCTAACTTCTAATTCAAAAAGGTCTCTCATTTTTCTCTTCCAGCTGAGTAGCATGATAATATTAGAGATCTGTAAGTCACAAAAACAGAATAGAAACTTATAATCATATTTTAATCTAGGGTCTGACTGGCAGGGTGGCCAGAAGCTTCTGTATTGATTAGTGTCTCTGGCTGTCTGAATGTTACACATATGGGTCTCTTTTAAACAAAAGATCCAACATGTGGCAATTTTTTTTATTGCAGGAAAATCAGTAGCCCATTCAAAAAAGAATGTCACTTGACTTTTGTATTCAGTTCCTATAATGACTCACACAATACACTTGAGTGGATTTAATAGTGTGGTTTATAGAGATCTACACACAGAAACACAGAGAGAGTTGCCCGTACATTTGTAGCAGAGACACTCACATTTCCATTGGATGAAATAGCACTTCCTTGCCTATATGTACTCTTATAAACACACCTTCTCCATATGCTAAGACAAGTGTGTGCACAAAAGCAGACTTATGCTATATATAAATATCAAGAAAGAGGGAGGAAAAGGGGACATTGGGGAACTAACAAAAGATGGAAATGCAGGCTGAGCTGGAATAAAAAGGAGGGCATGGTATACTAAAAGGAGGACAGGAAAAAAAAAGAAAAAGAGAGAGAGAAAATGAGGGAAACCATGTATTCATGAGAACAAAAATAAGGTGAGGTAAGAAAATGTGGGTATATGAGAAGGGCTCTCATTGAATCTTCTGTGAAGGTGGGAACCTGAAAGATAGTGAGAAAGAATGGATGGAAACAAACGGGGAAAGCGAAGAATAAAAATATTTAGTAATTCAGTGGTGAAGAGTGGCAATACATCTCAGCTACTAAACACTGAGGCAGTGAACTAAAAGGGCTTTCAAATACACAAGTAATATCAGCAAACACTGCACAGTGTTTTCAGTGATCCAGGTCTTTTGTGCTCATGTATTGACTCAGAACATTCACACAGACCCTGTGGAGCTGGTCCTACAATTACCTTTATTCTACAGGTAAGAAATGAAAGCACAGTTAGCCTAAGAAATTTATCCACGATTGTACAGTGATTAAGTAGTAGAGGTAGGATTTAAACCTAAGTGCTTAGCACCAGAGTCTCAGGCACTTAGCCACTACTCCTTTGCATCTCATTTCCTCTGAAAAAGTACTGTGTCTCTCATATACTTATGAAGGCTCAGATGCTCATGTATCTTCTCACTTATTCATTACGGTGTTCATTCATTCTCTGATTCATTCCTTCATTGATTCCTCAAGAATTTTCTGAAAGATTATTTATGCTTGGTTAAAGATGACAAAGATGAGGCTCACAGGCATGAGATAGAAAAGTTAATAAATAAATCCAATGAGATATTCCAGGTTTCGTGTAAAATGCCTGTGTTAAGTTCAGCAGAGCCACAGAAGGATGGTTTGAATAATTGTATCTGGACAAGTAAGAAATAGTTTTCCGTTTTCAGAAATAGTTTTCATGAAGTTCTCACCAGGTAGACTGTGAAGACAGCATTGCAATTGAAGTGGGACATGACAACCAAAACATAAAGACCCTGAAACTACTGGCTGTTGAGAGAAATTGAAACATTCTCCTTTGAAGGGAGCATAGAGAATGGGATGATGGTGAAAAATGAGTGCTAATTATGGATGTGTGTGTGTGTGTGTGTGTGTGTGTATGTGCTCATGGGCATGTGTGTGACAAGATGTTTGTGGAAAGACTATAGTTGAAGCTGGAGACATAAACAAGGGTCAGAAGGATCAGATGTGATGCACAAAAGAGTTTGCACCTTATATTTTTATCAACAAAGGATTTTAAATGATTGAGAGACACTATCAACTTGGTTTTGGAAGGACTTTCCTTGGCCTATAGAAAACAAACTGTAGGAAACTGAGATTGGAGGCTGAGAAAGTGGTTAGTTGCCTACTGTATATTGGAACTGCAGTTGTAAATGGCAACTGTATTGGCACTGCACTTGTAAAGTACAGAGCTCAGGTGATGGGATTGGTAAGGGGTAGAGTGGATCAGATGATGGGGATAGATGGGAGGTATTTTCTCATCAACAGTAAATGCTTGTGTGTGGGAGGAGAGTTGAGAAAAAAGAGTTGAGAATGAATCCCAATTTTCAGGATTTTGGTAGGAGGTTGGTGGTCAGATAGAGAACATCAGAGGAGAGACCTATGAGAAGAGAAGGTGTTATACAGTGTACACAGTGATGTACAGTGAGCTGTGAGAGATGGCGAGAATTTGGAGAGTTACCCGTGTATTATGACTACCGAAGTTCATGGCATTTTAAACTCTGAAACCAAGGCTCCCACTTTGTGTTCCAAAGTGCTTAACTCTACAAAAAACTAAGCAATTATTTATTAGGCATCTATGAGCAAGTTGCTCTGGCAAATAAAAGAGATCTCTAGAAAGGAGAAATGGTCTAAATATTACTATTCAAAATTCTGTGATATTCATATCTAATTTGCCATGGTATTATCCACTTTTTCTTAGAAATAACTGGTTTCTATTTTCTTTTTCAAGTCTCTCTGACTGACCGTGAAATACTCATAGCCTGATTGTATTACACTTATTTCTTCATGATATGTATTTCCTCTCTTCCTCTCATAATCAAAGAGCTCTGATGCTAAAAATAATAATATTGAAATAATCCTTTGTTGAGACCAATCTTATCCTACCCGAGATGTATGTAAACTAGGTCCTGGACTCCTCTATCTACTGATATTGTTATTGTTACTGGTTTCTTGTGCATGGTTTTGTCTGATGAGGTGTTATATTCATATAAAATAGATTTTTAAATTCTGGATTTAAACTTGGTCCTCGGGGCTTTTAAGTGGCTTGTTTTGTTTCATGAAAGGTAGTTAATCATATTCTTAATAATAAAAACCTATTTGTAAACTATTAAAGGAAATAGTCCCCATGTTGCATTTTTTTTCTTATGTTGTCTGTTACTACACAGTAAAGTGAAAGTGAAAGTCGCTCATCTGTGTCCCAGTCTTTGTGGTCCTATGGACTATAAAGTCCATGGAATTCTCCAGGCCAGAATACTGGAGTGGATAGCCTTTCCTTCTCCAGGGGATCTTCTCAACCCAGGGATTGAACCTCGGTCTCCCACATTGCAGGCACATTCTTTACCAGCTGAGCCACAAAGGAAGCCTAAGAATACTGGAGAGGGTAGCCAGAGGATCTTTCTCAACCCAGGATTTGAACTGGAGTTTCCTGCATTGCAGGTGGATTCTTTACCGATTTATCAGGGAAGCCCCTACATAGTAAAAGTAGTATTATTTTAGAAACATAACATTTTTAGAGTACATGTGTTGGCTTTGGTCATTAATTTGTTTACTGTCAACAGCATACATTATTTCAGGACTTTTCAATTTGATGTAAGCACCCCAGAGGGTAGGGACCATGCTTTAATCATCCTTATATGCTGAGTGGTTCCTAACGAGGTCTTGTACATAGCAGACACTCAGTAAAACTTGCTAAATAAATATATGGCTGTTATTAACAGATTTACACTACTAAGAAGATACCAGCATATAAACAGTTAAGTATTTTGTTCAAAGTTTCAGTGGTGAGACTACATAAAAGCAGCTCAAATTTTGGCTGTTAAGGACCAATGTAGAGGTAATACAGTATAATAATTAAACATGGAGACTCTGGAAACATATTCCTTGGGCTCTACTCCTGGCTTCCCTCCTGGAATAGTCGGAGCTAGCTTACTTTTTCTGTGCCACAAGCTTTGCATCAGTGAAGGGGGAATAATACTTATGAAGATTAATTAAGTAAATACATGCAAAGTATTTATAATGGGATCTAAGCTTTTGTATTAATGAAGACATTATAGGTTTACTTTTATTTTCATTACAATGATTATTATTTAGGGAACATGCCTCCCAGGCAAAAGCTGCAAATCATGTGGCAGTTTATCCTTCAGTGAACTGCCCAGTGTATTTTCCAATGAGGGAGTTTTTGGCTTGCATTACTGGAACATTTCCTTTGTTTTAGGAAGCAGTTGAATACCGTGAAAGTTAATTCTATCTATAATTTTACAAAGAGATAGCAAAAGAATTTCCTTGCAAATTACTCTGCATATGTGTCTGATGTCAGTAGTTAGATTTTAAAATCATAGAAATCACTAGGATATCTTGAATGCATGATATGTTTGATTTGCAAGTTGGAAGAAAATTTGTAAAATTATTTAATAAACACAGAGTTACTCTGTTTGAAGAAGGTAATGTGCTTAGTTTATCTTAGCTAGTATATGTGATATATTTAGCTCTAATGAAATGTGACCTAGATACATTAATGTAACAGAGTAGTCTTGGAATTATTTGTTTAGAAGGCTAGTTACTCCCACTTTCCAGCTGTCTCTTCTTGCAAATTCTTGGAGTCTAGTGGACATGTTAAAACCATCTATATAAATTCAACTTACAGGGAAAATGGAGCTTGACCAAGCCATAATTTTCACTTGAGAATTACCAAATGGGTATTTGAATCTTTTTTTTTTTTTGAATGATACTCTGGTAAATATGTGAGAACAGACAGCACACTCTGAAATCAATAGTGAAGTATACCGGGGAAAAGTACAGAATAGTATTTAATTCTATGATTATCCTGTGAAAACAGGATAATCTATGCTTTAGTTCCTATCTTTCACAAATACGTATCCTTATTTGAATGAATGACTCACATAAGAATGTAAATGTATATAAATTAATTATATGAAATGCATGCTGATATTTTAAAATTTGTAAATATGGTGAGATGCTATTCTTGTTGAAGTACTTCTGGTACTTCTCTTCAAAGTATGTAAAAATCACTAAGATCAAATCATGTGGTCGTGAGAATGAAAGCATTTTGTGGAAATGTATTATATAAATGCTATTCTCATTAAAATCCTTATGCTTATTTTATTAATTCAGGTATCTATCTTTCTACAGATAGATATCTGTATGTTTATATGCACATATGTATGCATCATATATATGCACATGTATTATGTATACATATATATATACACACGCACACACATTATGGTATAGAATCTAAATATTCATGATGCCCCTATATATAGATTATGGAGTAGTAGTTCCCTGGAGCAGTAGTGCCAAGTCTCAATATAGCTAAGTCCTAAAAAAGGAAGCTCTACAAAATATCTGCTAAAAAACATGAACAGTTTTGTGAATTTTAAATTTTAAATGAATTTTAAAACTGTACAATATTGTGAGATATCAGGAAACAAATTCAGACACCATGATCTCCCAATTATTCATTTTCTTTTTTCTGTGGATATCTCCTTGGGGATTGGATTCTTAGGGATGGGAACTCTATAAGTGACCCCCTAAATCCATTTGGTGGGAGAGTAATTCAAACACATTCAAACAGAAGTTCTGGCACAGCCTTAGCCTGGGCAGGGATGGATTTACTGGCTACCAATTAGTTGACACTTCTGCAGGGCTGGTTGCCTTAAGACCTGCTCCTCAATGAGTGGGCAGGAAGAGCTTAGTCATGACCTATCCAGGCTGCCTCTTGAATCATGGGCAATGCACTTCACTCCATCACAGAGAGGAAAGAAAGCTATCAGGCTGGGTTTGTCAGATATTTGTGGAAGCTGGACAATCCTAGAAGAAATTTGGCTGAACTAGTAACACCATGAAATATCAATGTAGTTATAACAATAAAAGTAGAGGTCTGC
The DNA here is from genome assembly GCA_006410935.1 of Redunca redunca. NCBI lineage: Eukaryota > Metazoa > Chordata > Mammalia > Artiodactyla > Bovidae > Redunca > Redunca redunca. The sequence continues at coordinate 437,847 of SJYQ01000255.1, read as the reverse complement.
TGCTTGCAATCAGTTTTTCTGATTTTCAATTCCTTTAAATCATAGCTATTCAGCTTCAATAAAATTGCAAAGCATTTTGTGGGGAAGAACTAAAAACCATGGTTTTATAATGAATTTTTTGAATCTAGCTTTTCCTGAGTCTCTCTCAAGTAAGTGCAAATCCAATTCTATTGACTGATCTAGCATACAGTGTTTTGTTTTGTTTTTTCTTTTTAAAGCAAATGGTGAAAACTATCCTAAACAGCTTGAACTCTGTGAACTTCCACATTAATGGGTATTTATGGCAATGAGATTACAAATTTACTAAGGATACCAATGGTAAAGGTCATTTTTTTAGAACAAATTTCAATAAACACAAATTTTGAGTTAAAACAATGTTAAAATCCATAATTCATCATTAGCATCCAAGGAAAAGACTATAGTGGTAAGTAGGAAAATAACTTATGAAGATATTTACAAAAATTGTATGTCCATGAAAGAGAAATTTTGTAGTACAGCAATCAGTTAAAGTTGGAAAGAAACCATGGGCTGTTCAACTTCCATTATTAAAATATAAACAATTTAGTAATAATATTAATGGCAATGTGATAGATTTTAATGAAGATTGACTCATAGAAATGAAAAATAGGAAAATACAGTAAGAAATGAAGTGTTCAGATCAAGTAGATGTTTAGATTCCCTAGTTGCAAGGTTTTAAATGGCATGCTTTTTATCTTTGTGAATTTCAATTAGACTCTACAATGAGCAAGTCAGGAAGGGAATATTAATGATGGGCGAGAAAGCTGGGTGGTGTTCCATTCTTCACAGAGGCAGCTAACTAGAGCAAATGTTTGTTTAGGCTGTAGCTTATTAAATGGTCATTCAGAAAGTGGTGATTAATAGGTTAAAAAGAACAGCTTGAAATATTTACAATGTAAAGGTTTTACTCTCCTCACATAATCTTCAAAGCAAAGCTGAAATTTACTGTAGAAGTGCCTGTTGTTAGGAAAACCGCACCATTGGGAAATCCACTTGAATTTTGGGTTCATAACTAACTATTGAAGTGTTTGGCATATACCAACTCTGAATGCAAAAGGACAGAAACATATCAACATATTTATCAACATAACAACATATCAACATATTTTTTTCCTTTTAAAATGTCTAACATTTATAAAAACTTCACGAAAAGACGAACACACTCTCCGCTTTGCCTTAGTAGGGTGTATATAATATTCTGTCTTGACGTGCAGTACAAAGAGGAACATGTCTCTTTTGTTGTTCAAGTTGCACCTTTGAATTCGATAGCCTCAGATACTGTCAGGTAGAAAGAAATGAGGCTCACACAATGCTGAAACCATACGATGTGACTGAAATTACAGCAGGTCTCTAGCCAGCAAGAACCCTTAAAGGGTGTAAAAACCTTAAAACCCGTCCCCTTTCCCCCACTGCAGAAAGAATTTACAGAAGTAGCAAAAGCACAGCAGGTCGCAGGTCTCTTTCTCTCTCTCTCTTTTTTTTTTTTTTGCTGGGGCTGGTGGTGGGTGGGGTGGGAAGGACGTAAACTTCTTTTAGAGTTGTTGATTGAGCTTGTGAGCTTGATCACCAGGTGGGGAGGACATTTGTGAGAAGATATTGGGGTAAAAGAACCGCTGAGAGTGAGCGAGTTTCTTAATAACGTGTAAATGGACTTGACAGACCAGCTCCAGGGAAATCTCCAGCCCTCAGAGATTTGAAGGGAAATTGGTTCTGATGGCTGGAGTGTGAAGGAATGAATGGTACATCAAGGGGGCTCGGGAAATCAAAGAAACTTCCTGCTGTCTGATTCCACGCAACCTGCCTTGAACTTGGTCCGGCGTGGATGCGCTGATGGCCAAGTCCAGGCGTGAAGAGCCCCCTCGCCCTCCAGCGGGAGCCCGACCTCTCCTAGACAAACACGTCGCTCCAGAGCCAGGGCACGTTGTGGGGCGGGCGGCAGGGCGAGGCCGCGGGGATCTAGGGCCAGCCCAGACACACGGCAACCCTGACGCCGTACCAATACCCGCCGGCAGCCCCCCTGGAATCTCGGGGCCTCTAGGGAGCCCCTGAGGGCGGCCGCGGGGCGCAGTGCTGGGCGGCGCGTGGACTCCGCTACTCCAGCGCGGCGTGGGCGCGGGGAGCGGTGCTCCGGGCGCACCCGGGCGCTAGCCGCCGCCTGGGGCTGTGCCGCGGCAGGTGCCCGGCGGGCGGCCGCGGCTCCCGGCAATCTGGGAGAGGGTGGGGGGCGGGGGTCCCTGCTTTCCCGGGAAACTCGTTAGCCCTCCTCCGGGGCCTGGCTCCTCCTCCTCTAGGCGTGGGGCTCGTGCCCGCCGCTGCCTGCGCGCACCGCGCCTCTGCTAGCGTCTCCCCCTACCCCGCCCGCTCCTGCCAACGCTTCTCCCTCCTCCTCTTCCTTCTCCTCCGCCCCTCACCGCCACTACGGACGCCTTCGCCTCCTTCTACTCCTCGCGCCGCCGCCGCCGCACCTCGCGCTCTCCTGCTTCCACCAGCCCATCGCTCCCGGCTCGCCGGGTTGCTGCAGTCAGTCTCTCTCTCAAGTTTCCTATCTCTTCAAGATCAGGGCAAAGGGAGGAAAACACCAGTTCTGCTTGCCATTTCAGGTAAGGTCGCACACGCGGGTCCCAGTAGGGATCTTTGCTTCCCTGTTTACCTTTGGCTTCCCGTGCCTGGCTCATCTCCCCTCCCTCCACTCTCCGATGTTCCCTGGAAACCGAAGAGGTTCAGGTCGCCCCCTCCGCCCCAGCATATTTAAAAAATAACGTCGGTACTCCTCACGAGAAGCCTATTTGCAACTCTAATAAGATCCGAGCCGCCCGGCTCGTTAGCCTGGCTCTTTTATAGTCTTCAACTTTGCACACCGTGACCGCCGCTGCCCGCCTGCCTCGGTTGGGTCTCGGAGCCGCACGCTCGGCTCGGCTGTGGTCCTCGGCTCCGGAGCAGCTGTCAAACGCGTCGCTTCGCAGCAGTTAATCCGAACCCGGCTGCCTCCAAGATGTGGTCTTGGACAACCGTGAATGGGCAGGGAGGGAGGTGTTTTTATTCGATTTTTATTTGAAGGGGAGTCAAGTAGTGAAGTCGTGAGAACTGCAGTTCACTGTAATGAAAGAATAATAATCGAAAAAAGTGGGCTGGCTGTCCCTTGCTTTTCTCGTGGTGAATGCGGGGGTGGTCTTGGCTGGGGGATTGTGGCAGGAAGTACCCGTCTCTCCTCCCCCTTTACGCTCTCCTCTCCTACCCGTTATTTTCTCTAGCTCGTATGTCAGTGCAGGGTCCCGAGTATTCTTTTTACGTGTGTGACCACAAAACAGCGTTTGCTGACGATGGGGCTGGGGGAAGTTCCTGGCAGAGCAAAGTCTGATTATTTGGTCATCTTTCTGTCAAGAGAAAAAAAGAAAGGGGCGGGGGGGACAAACAAACGTCCTTCAATCATCATCACATCTCATACACACTCCACTGGAATCATCTCTATTGCTTTAACTCCAGTTCCCAGATGAAATGACATTCTTTTGGGCTATTTGGATGGTATGACTGAATGTAATTTTAAGTGTATTTTGTTTTTCTTCCATGATTGTACAAAGAGTGGCGATGAAGACGAAACTGAACAGCTCCAGTATGCAGTTGCTGCTTTTTGTTTTCTTGGCGTGGGACCCAGCCAGGTGAGACAGTTATTTACTGTTTTGCCATTTTAAATTCAGGGTAAAGGTGTGTTTCCTGAGTGCCATCAATGCAGACAGAGGTGGCTTTTGAGGAGCTGAAGTATTTTGAAGGACCATTTCTAATGAAAAAAAGGTAGTACCAGGAAACAACTGTGAAGTGGCAAAGACTATTAAAAGTTTGCTGCTTCTTGTTTGCAGCGATAAAATACAAAAGTGAATACAACATTTTCTTTAAAAAAAAATCACAGAAGAAAAGAATACTCTTTGGATGGCATATTTTTGCGAATAATTGAAGTGACTGTTATATGTGATAGTAATAACATCACAATTCAATAAAGAGGCCATCAATTTTCCTTTAAGCCAAACAGAAAAGCACAACCTAAATGATTTGTGGTAACTTAATCTTTTTCTTTCTCTTTTCCTTTTTTGCTTAAATGATCTCGGATCGTTTAGTCAACATAGAAAAACTAAATGATGTGTGAATCTGAAACCTCTAGGTGGAGGTAGTATACAACTTCACAATCACAAACAATAAAACAAAATCTTGATTTATTAATAACTTTTCTGTTACTGATTTAGAAATCTTTTATTCCTGAGATGGTTCTGCCATAAACAGTATTACTTTGAAAATGTAACAAATTCTGTTTTGNTTTTAAAATTAACTTAAGGCAATATAGGAACTTTTGAGGCTCAACGTTATGAAATAATTTGCTTACATAATTTAAAAATGTTTCTTTATACCACAATTTTAATATTTTCTCTGAAGAGAATATTTGTTTGAAGTTGGCTACGAATTTGTTCATGTATTTAGACTATTTTTAGCTACTAGCTGTACAATCATTTAAATGCAAATGAATTCTGTCAGTGATATTTTGGACAATGCACCTTGATCAGAATGCAATTACATATATTCTTTGATTTTAAAGGAGTGAACAAACCGTGGTCAGCTAATAATCATTGAAAATCCTCAGAACTTAACCATATTTTTCTACTAATTTTTTGTTCTATATTTGACCAGTAATGCTCATGCCAGTATTTTATTCTATTATATAAATGATTCTTTTTTTGGACCAGTAATTTAAATCTCTGAATCATTCTGAGGGAAAAAAATGGCAGTGGAAAGGGACATTCTGTTTTATACATCCAGTTGCTACTGCACCAAATTGCTGGATGTCACAAAATCAGGTCTCTGGCTTTCTGTTGGAGAAATAATGGAGAAAATCACTGCTTCTAACCCTCTTCCGGTGATATTTTAAGACCAGTTATTCTTTCTGCAAATTTATATCACTCACACACACACACACACACACACACGTGCGCATGCACACACACACACACACACACACATGAAGTAGCTGGGCATGTTACTCTTTAGATGAACTCTGTTGCTCGCTCTCCATAGAGGCCAGTCAGTCGGAGGGGTACTCCTCCAAGGCTATCTGCAGCTCTTGTGTGCTCTGCTGATCCTTTCAGAGCCCACCTCCACCTCCTTGGCTACACTGGAGCCTGGAACACAGCCAGCGGAGTTTCCCTGATGTCTATATTGCACTTGGCCATTGGGTGGAGGTATACCCAAAGTTAGAAAATCATCTTGTTTTAAAAGAGAAAAAGACATGAAAAGAAAAGACATTTCTGAGGAAGAGAGAGAAATTTTGTGCTTCCAAGGAGGCGATTTATTTTCTAATTAATATTCAGACCCCTGAAGAGTTATTTCAGGAATCCCTTTGGTTTTTGTACCTTTCTAAATGCAGAATCGTATTGCTAATACTGTCTGCATGTGATCATCTCCAGTCATAATGTATCCTAGGGAATGGATTTTAGAAAGAAATGAATAGTTCAACCAGTATGCTGAGTGGTAGGAATCTGAAATAATTTTGATTTCACACTTCTGATAATCTAGTATTTATTACCCATTTACAACAGACTGTTTACCTTCCTCATTGACACACTAGTATTTATAGAACTGAAAAAAAAAAAAAAAAGGAGAAAATGGGTGGCACGAATAGCTTAAGGAGCCTTAAAATTAAAATCAAGGAAGAAGAGCATGTTGGCACTTGCAAAACACACATATGTATCTATATCAGCTTATAAAATTATCTGTTTAGGTTGGTGCTGGCTAACATCCAAGAAGATGAGGCTAAAAATAACATTACCATCTTTACAAGAATTCTAGACAGACTTCTGGATGGTTACGATAATCGGCTTAGACCAGGACTGGGAGGTAAAAATAGTTTTCCTTTTCTTAAACACAAAGTAATGCCTTTAAAAGTTAAAGGTAGTATTTATATTTTAATACATTTGATGCATGAATGCCACTGTTATGTATTAAAAAACACAGATAATAGAAAATAGGGTATATGAAATAACTATCTCTGATTCCTTTTATACAGACAAAATGTATTTAACAAAACTTTTACAGAATACCTGAAGTCATATAGAACCCAGACTTTGTGGATGAATAGTTTTTAAGTTAGTTTAATTGATAACAGCTAAGTTTTTCAAACTTTGAGTATATGAAAGTGTGACATTATTGGACAGATACGCTTGCTCAGTGTCTTTGATTTCCTTCACTGAATTTTGCAGATGCCTATTTTCACATTGGTATAGATGTGTAGAAATGAGAAACAAAAAATGTAAAGGAGTGTCTGGGTTGAATTTTAGCAAATATTAGGGTTCTGTGATGATATTTCTTTACACATGCATATGACTTTTCTAAGGTACAGCGTCTGTTTAGCATTCTTGAAACTTTCAAAGATATTTTGGATCTGCTTTAGCTATAGACCTAAGTTACTGGCTTGTGGCACAGTTTGAAATCAAATTTAAATGTTTTTTCTCAACTCAGAAAAACAAATCTATTTTATTTTTTCCATACAGGTAAAGGAAATTAAGCTTGACTAATATGTTAATTTTTAATTATCCTTTAGCATAGTTGGATGGTACTAAGGATATTAGGTGTAAATAGGGTAGATGTATAATTCCTAAAAGAATTCTGGGTTAAAATACTGTTACTCATCAGTTCTAATATGATATATATATATATGTATATGTACATATATGTACATGTATATATACATACACACATATATGTGTGCAGATATATGAATGCACACATTTATCAAATGAATGCTATACTGATTAGGATATTCAGTTTAATAACTAATTCAAAATTAAGACAAATTAGCTGAATGCTTGTTACTGACCAAAGATTTATATAGTTAGCCTGATTATTACCCGGTTGGCAACTTTGCCTTTTTAAATTGCTTGAAGAGATGTGTAGTGACTAAATACCTGGATGTCATTGTCAATATTGTCTTTGAAAAATATAAAAGATGGTTAATTCTATACGTATTTGGCAATTGTATGATTGTCATTGCCCAGGAGTCAGAATAGTTGGAAAAGATTCAAGTTGTTTTAAGTAATATGACATTTAATTGCTACTAGTTTTTGACTTGAATCCTGAGTGGTACCTTGCATTTTAAGAGGGAAGTACTGGGAAGGAATAACGTCAGAAGTATGGTGTGTTTTGTCTTTCAGAGATAATTCAATTGTTTAATACACATTTAGTCTATTAAAAGTAAAAACTAATAGAAAAAAGTATTTCCTTAGTAATTAACATGCCTAGTGACCATGAATATAAGGCATTACTGTCCATGTTAATATATATAGCAAGGAGCTAATATCAAACTCATACAATAGATGTGTGCCTAGCCTGAGGGTGTCATAGTTCATGATGGTGGTTTGAGAGGTTGATTGCACTAAGGCAGATATGTTATCCAAGGTATAGATTTTATTATTTTTAAATAAATCATGTACTGTCAAAAAAACTTAAAATATTTGAGCTAGATCTTGGATTTTGTCTGTGAGTTTTTAGGAGAAATATTTATACTATCAGCATATAGTTGGAACATAGAAACTACCTGTTAAAGGACATGGATATTGCCATTTATCTCTTCATATTTCTTTTTAAATACCTCTTCCATTCTTTTTACTTCCATTAGCAGCATTTGAATATAAGTCCTTGTCACTCATTCTGTAGGTTAATGCAGTAGATGAAGTGNCCATAGTGGCTGTATTAGTTTGCATTCCCACCAACAATGTAAAAGGGTTCCCTTTTCTCCACACCCTCTCCAGCATTTATTGCTTGCAGACTTCTGGATCGCAGCCATTCTAACTGGTGTGAAGTGGTACCTCATTGTGGTTTTGATTTGCATTTCTCTGATAATGAGTGATGTTGAGCATCTTTTCATGTGTTTGTTAGATTTTATTATTTTTAAATAAATCACGTACTGTCAAAAAAACTTAAAATATTTGAGCTAGATCTTGGATTTTGTCTGTGAGTTTTTAGGAGAAATATTTATACTATCAGCGTATAGTTGGAACATAGAAACTACCTGTTAAAGGACATGGATATTGCCGTTTATCTCTTCATATTTCTTTTTAAATACCTCTTCCATTCTTTTTACTTCCATTAGCAGCATTTGAATATAAGTCCTTGTCGCTCATTCTATAGGTTAATGCAGTAGATGAAGTGGCTTGTCAGCTTCTTGCCTGGTGACTTCCTTCCCCAGTCCTTCTCTCACATTGTGCTAATATTTCAGTCACATTAGTCTTCTGTTAGTCAATGCTTTTCATATACTACCCTCTTGTCTTGCCTACTTAGTTACTCCCAACTCTTTGTGATCCCATGGACTGTAGCCCTCCAGGCTCCTCTGTCCATGGGGATTCTCCAGGCAAGAAGACTGGAGTGGGTTGCTATGCCCTCCACCAGGTGATCTTCCCAACCCAGGGACTGAACCCAGGTCCCCTGCATTGTAGGAGGCTTCTTTACCTGTCTGAGCTACCTACTGGGGAAGCCCAAGAATACTGGAGTGGGTAGCCTATCCCTTCTTCAGACGATCTTCCCAACTCAGGAACTGAACCGGGGTCACCTGCATTGCAGGCGGACTCTACCAGCTAGCAACCAGGGAAGTCCCTCTCATCTTGATCAAATGCCTTTTATAGCTCCCCCATTGCTTTCTGTAGACAATGATGAAGGGGAAGTGGAAGGAGTATAGTCCTTGCATGCACATTGATCTAGATTAGAATTCCTGCTCCATCTTCACACTCAAAACCATCCTTGGCCAGGTAATCTGTCTCCTTCTGTTTACAATGACATGATAGATTTACCTTCTATATTATAGGTTTGTTGAAAGGATTACATAAATAAAAGTGTATACCAAAGCAAATGCCAGGTACTAGCATTTAAACACAATCAATTCCTTTGCTCCTTCCATAGGTTTCTATTTTGACAATTAAAACATTTACAGTTTACTTCTCTGGCTTCATTTTTACTTTGCCACTCATGCATCCTGCACTTCAAACACATCTATCCATTTTCTCTTGATAATCCCTTCACATCTTCTCCCTTGGCTGGCTTCCCTAGTAGCTCAGAAGGTAAAGCATCTACCTGCAATGCAGGAGACCCAGGTTCCATCCCTGGGTCAAGAAGATCCCCTGGAAAAGGAAATGACAACCCACTCCAATATTCTTGCCTGGAGAATTTCATGGACAGAGGAACCTGGCAGGCTACAGTCCATGGGGTTGCAGAGAGCTGGACACAACTGAGTGACTACACAACCTTAGTGTTTGATCATATTAACTCTTTCTGGGGAATAATTCCTCTGAGGAATCATTCTTCCTCATCCTTTCTGCTGAACTAAACTTTTCTTGTGATGACCACCTCAACATGGGTCCTTTTGAGTACCACTCTTGATTGAATTGAAACACCCAGATTCAATTTTCTCTCTGCTGAATTTCTTTAGCAGTCATTGGCTCTGTATCTCATTTGGTACTTATTATGCGCTATCTTGGATTATTTATTATCTTTTTATGTGTCTCTTGTTACCTTAACAAGATTGTAAACTTATTGAGGCAAGATATTGTATCATAAATCCTCTTCACTCTCAGGAACTAAATATTGATTTGCATATGGTAGCCATAAAATAAATGTTGATTGCTTGATTAACTTTTCTGTGACCAGTTAATCATCTGTAAAATGGGATTACTCACATCTGGCTGACCTTTGAGTTGGGAATGTTGAGGGTATATGTTGAGCATCATGCAGGAAGGTGGTGTGGTTTGGTGAAGAGAACATAACTTTAAACTGTGGAGATTTTAGGTAAATTCTGAGCTCGGGTGCTGAGCAGTCCTGTGACCTTTCAGTACTTCATCTCTCTGGGGACACATCTGTTGTCTATAAAATGGGATTATAATTATTATTAGGGTTTTTGATGAATATTAATTATAATGATATATGCAAAGTATTTAGCCATGACTGGCCTATAGTAGAGAGTTAATACATAATAACTGGAAAGCTTTGGAAATCTTAGTAAATACAGTGTTGTAAATTTTAGTTATTATTGTGGTTTCCTCTCTGTTCAAAATTTTTAGCCTGAACATCCGTATGTTATTTCAAATAAAAAATTCTGGGAAATTATTTGTATCATTATGTCTTAGAAATTAATAATAAGGGGGGAATGGGTTTGAGTCAATATTTCAAACTGAACATCTCTATTGATGAATAATCTGGATAATTAAACTCAATTATTATTATATTTCCTTAATAATTAAATGTAAATGAGTATATAGGAAAGAGAAATCAGTTTGGGACTTACATATATGATGAAAGTTATACAATATATTGAATGATAAAATTTTAAGATATTAATCAATTATGAAGTGAAATGTTAGATGTTCAGTCATGTCTGACTTCTTTTGACTCTATAGCCTGTAGCCTTCTCTGTTCATGGAATTTTCCAGGCAAGAATACTGGAGTAGGTTGCCATTTCCTCCTCTAGGGGATCTTCCCGGCCTAAGGATCAAACCTGGATCTCTTGCATTGCAGGCAGATTTATTAATCTTTTTCTTCTTCCAGTTTTACTTAGGTATAATTTACATCTAGCACTGTAAACATTTAAGTTGTACAGAACTATGGTTCCTCTTTAACCTGTAGGTTCAAAAACATTACTCAACTGCTTAAAATCCTGCAATGGTTTCTACTTCAGTCAGAATAATACACAAATGTCTTTTGATGGCCTCCAAGGCCTTGCATGATCTGTCTTCCTATATTGGCCTCTCCTCACACCACTCTCCTCCTTGCTAAGACTACTATAGTCACATTGGCATCTTTTGTGTTCCATGAGGACAGCAGCATATTCCTTGGAGCTTTTCCCCTGACTATTTCCTCTGTCTTGGGTATCCCTTGATCTCACCTTCTCAATGAGGCCTACTCTAACCAATAAAATAAATACTACAACATGTTCATCCTCTAGCAATTCTGATCCTTCTCACTCAGTTTCAGTTTTTCTTTCCCCTTTTTAGATTTGGCTCTTATTATTTTTTAATACACAAGATAATTTTTAATCATTATGTTAATTGCTTATTTTGTCTCTTTTGAGAGAATTCAGGCCAGTGAAGGTAGGGGTTTCAACTGGTTTTGTTATCTGATCTTCAAGCATCTGTATCAGTGCCTGAAACACAGAAAGTGTGGAATTAAATATTTCTTGAATGAATTTTAATTTTATTCTTTTATTTTATTTAGTATGCTTTCATGAAAAGAATAAACTATAGAACTTACCTTATCCTTAAAATCATCTGCACAGTTTTATTTCCTTACCTTACTGGTCTTTCATTGTCAGCATCAGCATATTAGGTTGACTTTTTGTTGAAAAGAAACAATTACTACACCAGTTATTCCAGCTCTTGCCTTATGGTAGTTATGATTCTTCTTTGAATCACCTGTGTGTCTTTGGATGATCCATTAATCCCATCTGTGACTTCATTAATCCCATCTGTGACTTAATGTACTCATCTGTGAAATTGGAGGAGAGATTCCACTTAGCCTATTTATGTCACAAGGATAATGGCATGGTTCAACTAAATTAAAAATTTTAAGAAAATATGATGTGGGGTACAATTGATAGTTATTAATAAGAGAGGAGAGTTTTTCAAGGAGAATGTCATCTTAGAAGGTAGTATCCGTGAAAAGAGATGAAGAAAATATTGGTAGGTCTTGGTTGGCTTGAAGGTGAAAGTGAAAGTCACTCAGCTGTGTCCAACTCTTTGTGACTCCATGGACTGTACAGTTCATGGAATTCTCTAGTCTAGAATACTGGAGTGGGTAGCCTGTCCCTTCTCCGGGGGATCTTCCCAACACAGGGATCGAACCCAAGTCTCCCATACTGCAGGCAGATCCTTTACCAGCTGAGTCACAAGGGAAGCCCAAGAATACTGGAGTGGGTAGCCTGTCCCAGGAATTGAACTGGGGTCTCCTGCATTGCGGGTGGATCCTTTACCAACTGAGCTACCAGGGAAGCCCCTTGGTTGGCATACTTCATTGTAAATCTGGAAACATATCTATCAAGACCATATATTCAGACTAGCTAAAACTAACCACTGAATCAGTTTTTCCTTTTTTCTTCATTTTACTCATTGGAGCTAACAACTTGGGTACCACCCAGGAGTTTTCACATTCCTTAAGAAGCTTTCAAATTGTTAGCTGACTCAAAGGAGCAGCAATTTTTTTGGGGGGGGGACCATGTTTATAGGGTCACTAAGAAGATGGATGTTTAGACAGGCCTCATATATTTATGACAGCTAACATTCACAGTGCTCAACAGTGACAACTATTAGAAATGACAAAGCTTGGCATCTAAATTATAGATTCAGTCTGGAAAATCTAGATTGAGTACCATGTGCTTAACTGCATTTTGATAAGCTGTTTTAAGGAGCTTGTCTAGATAGAATCTTTTCTCTAGTGCTTTGTTTTGTCTTCTAAAAACTTGAAGAAGCTTTATGCTAAGGCCATGAAGAACATGATGTCAGATTATGCAGTTAGGGTCTGAGTGTCAGGTTCCAGCTTCACTCTTGGATATTTTTCCTCCGGCTGTAGAGAGGTGGATGTTTCTATGCATTTTACTACTCTCGGATTTATAAAACTAAAACATAACATATTCGGTGGACAAAAATTAGTACAAAAAAAAAATCTGATCTCTCCCAGAACCTAAGAGAGAGTATGATTTCAACATTGCATGATATTACTTTGTTAAAAAATGGTTTAGGATCAGTACCTCTGAACAGCAACACCTTTGAATTTGAATTCTGTTGCCACACTATATTAACTACAAAACTTTTCACTCTACCTCCCTTTGCTTTGGTTTCTGTATTTATAAAATGTATCTGACTTATTGGTTTGTTAAGGATTTAATGTAAACTTTTTTGGAGTTTCTCCCAGAGTAGGAACTCAATACTTGTAGATATTGCTGTTATTGTTGGTTCTAATTCTAATATGAATGCTGTGGAGGCCATCAATCAGTATTTCCCTTAATTTATAAAAACTGAGACTTATAAAAAAGGATAAATGCGTGGCACATATAACCCAATATTAAAGAAAGGATGTATTTTTTGTGTTTTTTATGCTGTTAGTTTCATTTTGGAGCATACCTTTGTATTAATATATGTACAGAAGCTTTGAAAACAAAACCAATCACAAAAGGAAATATGTCATGTTGTCATGACGTATCAATTAGACATCATCAGTTCATGATAATGAATTTGCCTGTAAGAGCAAAATTATATTTATAAAATGACCTCACTATATGATGCAGATGATGGTTTTAGGGGCATAAAACTGAGAGCATGTCCACGATCCTAGGCTGAGATGTGTCAGGAACTTGAATGGCACAAGCTCTGGGTGTTGCAGCTACAGAGTGCATGCCTGATACTTAACAGCTTCTTAAGGGGTGAGGGATGGTGGAGACATTAGGAGAAAGCACACTGAAAATGATCTGGAATTGAAGTGGAGAGGGGACAAGCTGGGCAGTCAGGAAACAATTGAGCCTTTGAGAGGTTCTTGTCTCAGATGGAGGCAGGGCAAGCTTCTTGTATCAGGCCTCTGCTTGAAAGCTATGATGTTCAGCATCTCCTCCTCATTCGGCAGCTGTGATGGGGCTGATGCTCCGAAAGAGGCATGAGGCAGTGGAGCATCCAGCCTCCCCTCTGTCCTGACTCAGCCTTCTGAGGTCCCCCAGAGTTGCTGGAGTAGGATAACCTTCTCAGCTGTAAGATGATTTTAAAGCCTCTTTCACTCTCTGCCATCAGATCTTCTCCACCCACTTAAGTTTGGCTCAGAGTTACAGGAGACATTGTGTTTGATTAATTCCAGAATGATAAAATGAAAGTAAATTAGGATGACTTCACCTAAGTGTGTAAATGTATAAAGTGTTAGTTGCTCAGTCATGTCCGACTCTTTGCAACCCCGTGGACTGTAGCCCACCAGGCTCCTCTGTCTATGGGATTCTCCAGGCAAGAATACTGGAATGGGTTGCCATGCTTTTCTCCAGAGGATCTTCTCAACCAAGGGATCAAACCCAGGTCTCCCACCCACATTGCAGGCAGATACTTTACCGTCTGAGCCACCTGGGAAGTGTGTAAGTAGCTTTGGATAAATGTATAAATGATAGAAATCAAGTTATTTTTCATTTCTTCTTTACTGAAAATTATTCTGTGGGAGGCGTGAGGCATAGAACATAGGAAGACACTAGCTCCCTGAAGTAGGGTGCCGTTTTGTTGTTTTTCATTCGCTAAGCCGTGTCTAACTTTTTGTGACCCTATGGACAGCATGACAGTCTACTCTGTCCTTCACTGTCTCCCAGAGTTTGCTCAAATTCATGTCCATTAAGTCAGTGATGCTATCTGACCATCTCCTCCTCTGCCGCCCCTTCTCCTCTTGCCTTCAATCTTTTCCAGCATCAGAGTCTTTACCAGTGAGTCAGCTCTTCACATCAGGTGGCCAAAGTATTGGAGCTTCAGCTTCAGCATCAGTCTCTCCAGTGAATACTCAGGGTTGACTTCCTTTAGGATTGACTGGTTTGATCTCCTTGCTCATCAAGGGACTCTCAGAGTCTTCTCCAGCACCACACTCTGAAAGCTTCAGTTCTTCAGGATGTTGTTTGGGAGGCTGGAAACTCTGGACATGACTTTCAAAATCAGTTTCTTCAGCTTTGGGTAGGGCCTGTACTCACCCTGCTGCATAGAAATTGTGTATGCTAACTTAAACTAGACACATGGTAATGTAATATGCAGGCTTTTGGATTCTTTTTAATATTTTGAAGCAAACTAAGAAACATCTGAGTATCTGTACACCCTCACTCTAAAGCTGTGTGTTGCTTGCCCACTCCCTGTCAGGGGATGGTGCTAAGACAGGTTTCTTCAGAAATGGTTAGAATGAGGTTCTGTGGCACTCTTTCTCAGTATTTTGCTTTATATA
>SJYQ01000255.1:387783-422863 GCA_006410935.1 Redunca redunca | reverse complement strand
CTTGCGTTAGACTGGATGGTGGCACTTTCTTCCCAAACAGCATCTCCTACAAAATTCAAGGCAGCATCACTGAAGTGAGTGACCCAGAGACTACTTTCTCTGTTTTACTGAACTAACACTAAAGCTTTGTTTTCACCTTAAATGGTTTGGTTAATAGCAGCTTCTTTCAGCCATTGCAGCTAGAAAGGCATTGCCCTTAATCATAATTTTGAGGGATTGTTATTTTTGTTCTTTCAGGCACAAGTATGCCTTGCTCAATGTGTTGTTTTCTCGCCAGCTTTTACACTCAGGTGCAATCAGTGTTTTTCACTTTTTCACCCCTTAATGCACAGTGGATAAATTGGACCATAGGCGTGACTGATCCATTTGTGTTAGTGTTATTTTTTGATTGATTCAGCTCAATCATGTTGTGGAAATCTATATTGGTAGTGGAAATGGCCAAGTGAACAGCTTGGCTAGTTAGCAGTTCATTATTTCTCAGTGTGTTAATGTGAAAACAGACAAATGAAATTAGATCCCTAACGCATGTGTTGAAGACTT
The DNA here is from genome assembly GCA_006410935.1 of Redunca redunca. Taxonomy (NCBI): domain Eukaryota; kingdom Metazoa; phylum Chordata; class Mammalia; order Artiodactyla; family Bovidae; genus Redunca; species Redunca redunca. The sequence goes on along the minus strand of SJYQ01000255.1, from coordinate 422,323 downwards.
ATGACATGCCAGACAATCTGCAGGATATAACGATGTATAGGTGTAGTGTTGATCTCCAGGGGATAAAATCCCTTCATTTCAGTTTAGTCACTCAGTCGTCACTTTGCGACCCCATGGACTGCAGCACGCTAGGCTTCTCTGTCCATCACCAACTCCCTGAGCTTATTCAAACTCCTGTCCATTGAGCTGCTGGTGCCATCCAACCATCTCATCCTCTGTCATCCCCTTCTCTTCCAACCTTCAATCTTCCCCAGCATCACATTCTTTTCAAATGAGTCAGTTCTTCATATCAGGTGGCCAAAATATTGGAGTTTCAGCTTTAGCATTAGTCCTTCCAGTGAATATTCAGGACTGATTTCCTTTAGGAAGGACTGTTTGGATATCCTTGCTGTCCAGGGGATTCTCACGAGTCATCTCCAACACCACAGTTCAAAAGCATCACTTCTTTGGTGCTCAGCTTTCTTTACAGTCCAACTCTCACATCCATTCATGACTAATGGAAAAACCATAGCCTTGACTAGATGGACCTTTGTTGGCAAAGTAATGTCTCTGCTTTTTATTTATTTATTTATTTTCCCAGAAGACAAAGTAACCTTTACTGACAAATTACAGAGAAAACACTCAAAGCCAAAATTAACACAATGTTACTGACCCCCCCAACCCCCACCCCTATGACCAACTCTTAAGGAAACTTTATGTAAAATGTTAATGAAACATTTCCTTCAACAGTAAAAATTAAAACAGAAAAAAAAATTCCCCTTAAAGGAACTCCAATTAAAAAAAAGGGGGGGGGTTCCTTCTGTGTAAGGCTAGGAATTTTCCTCAAAATTCTTTTTTTTTTTTTTTACTTTATTTTACTTTACAATACTGTATTAGTTTTGCAATACATCAACATGAATCTGCCAAAGGTGTACACGTGTTCCCAATCCTGAACCCCCTCCCACCTCCTTCCCCATACCATCTCTCTGGGTCATCCCAGTGCACCAGCCTCAAGCATCCTGTATACTGCATCGAACCTAGACTGGCGATTCATTTCTTATATGATATCACACACGTTTCGGTGCTTTTTAATACACTGTATAGGTTGGTCATAGCTTTTCTTCCAAGGAGCAAGCGTCTTTTAATTTCATGGCTGCAGTCACCATTTGCAGTGATTTTGGAGCCCCCAAAAATAAAGTCTGACACTGTTTCTCCTGTTTCCCCATCTATTTGCCATGAAGTGATGGGACCAGATGCCATGGTCTTCGTTTTCTGAATGTTGAGCTTTAAGCCAACTTTTTCACTCTCCTTTTTCATTTTCATCAAGAGGCATTTTAGTTCCTCTTCACTTTCTGCCATAAGGGTGGTGTCATCTGCATATCTGAGGTTATTGATATTTCTCTTGGCAATCTTGATTCCTGCTTGTGCTTCTTCCAGCCCAGTGTTTCTCATGATGTACTCTGCATATAAGTTAAATAAGCAGGGTGACGATATACAGCCTTGATGTACTCCTTTCCCAGTTTGGAACCAGTCTGTTGTTCCATGTCCAGTTCTAACTGTTGCTTCTTGACCTCCATACAGATTTCTCAGGAGGCAGGTCAGGGGGTCTGATATTCCCATCTCTTTCAGAATTTTCCACAGTTTGTTGTGGTCCATGTAGTCAAAGGCTTTGGCACGGTCAATAAAGCAGAAGTAGATAGTTGCTTTTTTGATGATCCGGTGGATGTTAGCAAATTGAAATCCCTTAGAGAGCTGATAAGGTAGGTTCAGTGTGATTCTCAAAATCACTTGAAACAGTAAACACATGTTCCATTATCAGAAAATGCTATTAAAATATAGAGAAGAAATCACTTCTACTTGTACAACTGGAGTTAGCCAAGTTTTGTCTCTGTAGGCGTAGTTTATTCATTCCATTATTTCTTACCAAGGGCCAACAGTTTGCTGGGTCCTGCTGGAAATGTTGGAAATGTTCAATACTATGGCAAACAGGACCGAGTCTTTGCAGAAATATATCACATCTTATTTTGGCTCTTTGTGCTTTTTAAGTCTCTTAATGTTGGTTTCTTTATTCTCTCCTTTTTAAGAGCATTGAATAATCACCCTATGTTTTTCTTTATTGGACTGTAAGTCTTCTCATACAGAGAAGAAGACTTCTGATATATCTGCTGTCAAGCTAAGAATTGTGATAGCCACAGAAAAGTAAGATCTGTGTCTGTAACAGGAATGCTGAGGGTATTTGTGGCAAGAGTAGCTTTCCTAGAGGTAGAAAAGTAAGTGTTAATTCCAGTAGAAACTTCTGGATATTTCTCAGTTTTCTTTTTAAACTGTTCTGCCTTATCCTAATGTTTTGAGCTGCAGATCAGTTAACAAGTAGAACTGTGAAATTAAAAAAAAAATGACAGAAGTTGTAATATTATAAGGATTTAGTTTATTTTCTTTGAATTTTAATGTTACTGACCCAACACAGAATTCTGGAAACTTGTTTTTAACTTATGATACCCTCATTCCCCAAGGTACAGATCTTATGATTAGTAGTAAAGTATTATAAGAATAAAATTAATGTTTAAATCTAGAGTTCATATAGAAGCTCATCAAATTAAGGTTATCAATTTATAAGATACACAGAGATTCCCTCAAATTCTCCGTTGACTTTTGCATTTTAAGTAACTTTTAGGGTAGATTTGATGTCTCTCTATTTGGTGGGCTGCCGTCTATGGGGTCGCACAGAGTAGGACACAACTGAAGTGACTTAGCAGCAGCATGTTATTATTATAATTTTTAAACAAATTAAACAAATTAGCATATGTAAAAGTATGAATTCATTTCTATCTTAATATGAATTTTGTAATGTCAATTTTTATTTTTTTGCATTCCTTTTTGTTTATTTAGATATTTAAAACATGCATATGAAAAATATAAACAATGGTTTCATGTAAAATTAAAAAATACAGTACTCTGTTACAAGAACTTTCTTTTTATAATTATCTTTGTTAAGATTCAGGATGGTAGTTCCTTTTTAGGGGAATAAATGCAAAATGTAGCACAAAGGTTGTCCTAGTTGTATGTGTGGCATTATTCTTTCTGTATAAAAGTATTTTAGTATTCTTAACAGGAAGTGTTCAGTCAAGATATTACTAAGTTGATTTAAAACATAATAAAGCAAAAGTAAGGTTTTCTTTTTCTGATATAGGGTCCACAGGAAAAACTATGTCAAAAAGAAAATACTGTTTTCAGCTATTTTGTGGAGATGGTTAGTAATTCATAAATTCTGTGAATATTTGAGCAATATGATATAATGAATAGTAGAATTGGATCTTGTCTATCGAGTACAGGAATAGAGTTACACCTCAAATTTAAGGAGGATTGAAGAAAGGAGAAAAATTATAAATACCTCTTAAGTGCATTCCCAAACCCATTGTCTAGATTATGTTTTGTAGTGGTACATAAATATTTTACTAAGTACTTGGAGGGAATTTGACTTCCATTAAGAACATAAAAGGATCAGGTGCTTTTAGAATGGTATGTGTGTTTGAAAAACTTTCCCAGACAGAAGAGAACTCCAGACTTAAATTGGAGAAGTGGTTCGGAGGATGAAGACAAATGACATGAAATGTTTTACAAAATGATGAGAGGCTTCCAATTTACTCCTATTTTCTCATGAGAAGATTTTGGATTTTGAAGCAAAAATACTGAGTTCCTACTCAGGTATTTGGGTTGGAGGGTCCACATTTTTCAATAATATGAAGCTTTTACAAGAGAATTAAGCAAATCAGCCATAGGCAGAGAATTAGGGTAAATGGAACAAACTCAGTTTTGTTAGCATGAGTGCATAGAGGACCTCCCCAATTTCTCAAAAAAGGAAATAGTGGGCTAAAAGGTTTGCAAGGAAGATTGAAGTTTTGGCTACCAAGAGAAAAGAAGTCTTAATTAAAAGGAAATGGAATTGTAAGGCTGGTGTTCATGTTGGATAGAGGGGAATATGAGAAGGTAGATTTAATTAGTTATCTAGGGCATGTGAGAAGATAATCACTGAAGCAAAAAATGTGAGGCTGATGATTGTGCAAAGGAATCTTCCAACAGCTACTAGAGAAAGAGAAACTGTAACATCTTAAGAGAATGAATGGGATGGGTTTACATGATAAAAATATTGTAATGCAATGGGGATGAGTATAGAGCTATTTTAAAAGGAATTGTCATTAGAGCATTAGTTACTAAGAGAACAGCATCCCTCGATAACTGAAAACTAAAACTGAGTATCCATTTATTATTTTGAGTAGCTTTTACCTTAGTAATGATTACAGAATTACAAGATCAAAGAGAACTGGCAAGAAAACCATACATTGCATCATATGATCAGTAGTACTACTATTATGGTATGCTGCCATTTAAAATAGAGAAAATACCAAAACTTGACTTGTTATTCTTAAAACACGTAAATCCAAATAATAGTGTCTGAATTCTTAAAGGAGAACAGCAGGCAGGTGAAGTAGTGAGGAGACATCTCTAGCAGAATTCTTTCATTCTTTCAAGCTTCCCAGATAATCTGAAGAACTCTTGGATTCTTCAACTCAGTTGTTTTTGGCTGCCACCCACCTGAGAGTCTGACTCAGCCTTAGCAGGGAGGGTCACCAAGGATTTACGTTATTATCTGTGAAATACAGGGGTGATGAGAAGCCCCGTGAGGCTCAGGTGCTGACTCAGGTTGGAGATATTTTGTGTAGAAGCAGACCTACTTGTTATACTGATGTGCCTTCCTTTGCCATTCTCCCTTAGCTGCTGCCACACCCAATCTAGTCTTTGTCATTTCTGGGGACAGCTTCTAGTAAGAGACATTTCACTCTCAGATATCTGACTGCTACCAGTTTTGGGTGCAGCTGCAACTTCTGCTGCTGTTGCTGCTGCCTGGGAACAGCTGGGAAGTTAAGCAAAATCTATCAACATATAAGGAAAAGTGTTCAGGTGCATGTTTAAGTGAGTGGATATGAAGGTTAGTGGGGCAGAAAGTGACTCTTCATCAAATTCTTTCCCTTTAGGGGATTGTTTTGCAACTTGTCATTTTTCTAGTTTTCTCCACGTGCTCAGAGAGGGTGGTGTGACACTGACATACTTCTCTCTGAAGACATCAGCCCAGGATATCACAATCCCAAATGACTTATCCTAGTGTGAATTTAATGGTAAATAGAACAAAAGAAACTTTGCCCCATCACATTGGAATAAAATAATAAAGCATCGTTGAAAGAAGAATATCATGGTAGTTTTTATCAGTTAAGTTATTCTTTTTATTATTACTGTTACTGGTTTACTCTGCCAATTAGAACTTCATAAGTTATGTTTCTAAAGTTTGCAATGATAAACCTTACTTTTTATCAGCATATAACCATAGATAAATTCATTCCTTTCAATTAATTCCTATTCATGCCATAAATTCATTCATTTGTCAGTACAAAATTACCAGTAAATATTGATCCTAGATTGGCCATTAAAGTCTGTGGATATGAGGTATAGTGTTAAATACAATTTCTCTATCCAGTTATCTTCCCTGGTAGCTCAGATGATAAAGAATCCGCCTGCAATGCGGGAAACCTGGGTTATATCCCTGGGTTGGGAAAATCCCCTGGAGAAGGACATGGCAACCCACTTCAGGATTCTTGCCTGGAGAATCCCTAAGGACAGAGGTGCTTGGCTGGCTGCAGTCCATAGGATCACAAAGAATCGGACGCGACTAAGCAACTAAGCACATCCAGTTATCAGTATAGTCTAATTCTGTCACATGCTATGTAAATAAGAATATATCCCTATCTCTATATTTAAAATTTAAAACTAATTTGTGATAAAGCCATGATGATATTTGAACTCTGTTTCAAAAAATTTGTTGGGTATTGCAGTTAGCTAGGTGTATGGGGAAAAAAATCTGTTGACACAGAACTTGTGAGTTAATTCAGTATAAATAACAGATTGTATGATCTGATTCAAATTATAAAATAATTGATTGTAAAACTAATCTATTTCTGAATATAGTATTGCAGTAAATAATGTTTTGCTGTCTTAAGTATGGAAAAATAATAGAGCTTTCTTTTTCAGTTATTTTATTTTCTATTTAAGCTGCTTCAGAATATTTTTGGACAGATGAAATGTATTATTTCCTTTTAAAAATATTATGGTTTGTATTAGAGTGCTTTACAGAAACCAGATTATAACCCAGAGGATCCACATTTTTAAAGAACTAATGGTATTTTAATTTTAAAGATGCAAAGTGGGGAAAGGGCCTTTGTTTGGATTGGAAGAGGCTGTGAGGGCAAAGGAGTGTACAAGAGCATAAACACACTAGTTTATAGGTGAAAAGCCCTTTATTTTTATAAAAGGCCAGTTATTATCTCTGTGCCTCAGTTTCCAAAACAGGAAGTAAGGGAACTCTTGTCAATGGTCTGCAATGCCCCTTCCTTCTAGAATCTCTCCGTCATTCTGTGACTCATTTCAAGTCAAATAGAGTAGAAAATAAGGTTTTTGGAACAGATATCTGAAGCCAATTTTTTCTTCATTGTAGATAAACAGAGAGACAGAGTACGGGCCTGAATACAAGCTAGCAGAATAAGGCTGCTAGGCCTCAAAAGTGTGGCCAGCTGAGAACAAGGGCTGCTTGGTCTTTCAACTGCTAGCAATTAGGAGTTTGTATAAAACTAGGTACTTCCAGGGCATGAAAATACCAACTAAGAGCTTCTCTTAAAGCTGAGCAAGGTTGATTAGGAAGTGATTGGTACAAGTGAGGTAGTGATAAGTGTGCCAAATTTTGTTTGCCAGTGTTCTAAACATTGCTGGACACGCTCTCTATATATGGTGTAAATGACCACATCTCTTCAAGCTCACCCTCTTTGTCTTCTCTACTCTGTTTATCATTGAGCTACTGGCTGTTGAAGCTCACTCCTCTTTCCCAATTCTTAGTCTCTCCACCGTTTTGATCTGTTCCAGTCTTTGGTCTCTCTTTATATTCTCTCTTTTGGAATGTGAGTGGTCTCCAAGAGTCAGCCCTGTTAACTCTTGCTGCTTTTCACTTTATGATTTTCCCACAAGAATTTCATTCAATTCCATAGACACAGATATTAACCTATATGTAGATTCTGTCTCATCCCAGTGCTATTTTCTGATGTAAATTTGCTTGTTATTGCCCAGATGAGTTCTCTTTATGACCACTCACTACTTTCAGGATCAAGTTCAGATCATTTAATGTAGCAGTCTTTACAGTCTCTGGCCTCTGTTCACTTTTCTGGTCTCATCACTCACTATTTGATGCCATCTTTCATGAAGTGGCTTAGATTCACGGACCTTGTTTCTGTTTTTATTTTTTAATGCATTTCGCTTTCTCTAGCCCAACAAGCTGTTGAACCTACTGGGAATGCATTTTCCTTTCTTCAGGTTCCAGCGTAGATGTCATGCTGCTGCTGCTAAGTCGCTTCAGTCGTGTCCGACTCTGTGCGACCCCATGTACGGCAGCCCACCAGGCTCCCCCGTCCCTGGGATTCTCCAGGCAAGAACACTGGAGTGGGTTGCCATTTCCTTCTCCAATGCAGGAAAGTGAAAAGTGAAAGTGAAGTCACTTAGTTGTGCCCGACTCTTAGCAACCCCGTGGACTGCAGCCTACCAGGCTCCTCCATCCATGGGATTTTCCAGGCAAGAGTACTGCAGTGGGTTGCCATTGCCTTCTCTGTTAGATGTCTTACTTTCTAGTATTGTTATGTGACTGCCATCCCCCCACACACATACTTCTCTGTTGAACTAATCACCCATGACTATACTTGGCATCATATCAACATACTTTCTGTAACTCTGCATTTGACCTATTAGAATCTAAGTTCTCTAAATAAGAGATTTATGACTCCTTGTCTGTTGTTCTAGCCTGGTGCTTAGTGTGGTGCTTCTAGAAGGTAGACAGTAATCATAATATTTGTTGAGTAGCTGAACAGACTAGTGATGATCTGTGTCCTTTCATACATTTCTCAAACTTCTGAAAATTAAATTCATAATTTTGCCACCTGAAACTGCTTTCTTTTCCCTGTGGTTCTCTTGCATGGTTATTGGTAATCCCCATTTGTCAAGCTATGAAAGCTGAAAATCAGAATGATTTTTCAAATTCTCTTTACTCTCTTTCAGTCTCTGTCTGCTGTCTGTGAATATATACATACCAACCTGATTGCTTAGCTTTATTTTGTTTTTAAAGAAATAATTAGCTTAAAACCTTTAAAAATCAGGACATTTCTAATAAAATTATGGATTTCTTTCTCTTTCAAAATGGCAGATTTGCTGATCCTAGGCCAAAATACCTGATGCCAGAATTAGAAATTGAGTTGTTGACACAACAACTGAAACTAAGTAACAACTTTCCCTATTAGAGGAGGTATGTCTTCTGCATTTATTAATAGCCAGAAATCTCATTCAGCTCATGTCACTCAGTCATATTACCTGCCTGGCAAGCAAATGATATGCTGTCTTCTAAAACACTTCAGTGTATAACCCTAGCTTTATTCAATTCTTTATATTGGCAGGTTTTTACTTTTTAACCAGATTGGATTATGTGATTCTTTTGCTTAGCTTTAGGGCTTTAGGGCTTCCCTGATAGCTCAGGTGGTAAAGAATCTGCCTGCAATGCAGGAGACCCTGGTTTGATTCCTCGGTTGGAAAGATCCGCTGGAGAAGGGATAGACAACCCACTCTAGTATTCTTGGGCTTCCCTTGTGGCTCAGCTGCTAAAGAATCTGCCTTCATTGTGGAAGACCTCAGTTCGATCCCTGGGCTGGGAAGATCCCCTGGAGAAGAGAAAAGCTACCCATTCTAGTATTCTGACCTAGAGAATTCCATGGACTGCAGTCCATGGGATCCTAAAGAGTTGGATACAACTGAGCCACTTTCACTTTGCTTAATACTCTTCAGTGGCTTTCTGTTTTCCCCCACTTCCCAGAACATAAACTCCAGTATGAATAACATAGCTTCCAGAAACCAGAACAAGAGGACCAAAATTCAAATGCTTTTCTTCGGCAGAACAGGTAAAAGAATGGGTGAGCATCACAACTGAAGAACTGAACTGTCATTTGTTTAAAAAAAAAGGGTTGAACTTCATATTATTATTGCTATAGAAGTGTTTATGATTAGAGTTGCTGGATACTCCAGTTATTTTTAACAAGTTGTTGGAAATACCAATTTCTATGGGATGTTTCTTCATTTTAAAGACCGATCAATTTTAATTCTAATTAAAGCAAAACCTTATGCAAGTCAAACAACTCACACTTGAATATTATTATTAATAATTCTCAGGCCCTTATCCTAAGCCAAGATTTCTCATGAAGGGTCTGAAGGATTCAGTTTGGAGAATTTGATAAATGCAAATTTATAAAATCTTCAAAAATTCAGTGAATTTTGGTTTGAGCCCAGACATCTGCATTTCATCAACAGTTCTTGATTCTGACACAAGTGGCCTAAATGCTGGACTGAGTTATCTGTCTTTAGATTTCTAGTCTTCCTGTTTTCTTTCATAGGACTTTACCTGAAACCTTTTAGTTAAAGAGGGAGAATGAATGTGTGTAGTAAGATTGGTCCATCACCAGAGGATCAGGTTGAATGGCAACCCATTCCAACCTGGCTAGCATATTCCTTAATAACTTTGAAGAGGGCTTTTGTGTATCACTGTTCTGAGCTGGCTCTCAGTTTACAGTGTTGGAGTTTTTTTGTTTATTGGGTGTATCGATCTGAATTAACCACCTTATGCTGCAGTAACAACTCTCAACTCAAAACATGTTTTGTTTCTTTCGTATTTATCTTGTTCATGACCCAATGCTGCCCACCGAGGTGGGACAGGTGTGTAGAGATTGGGCTGTCCTACTTCATCCTCCCTTAGGTTCTTAGGCTGGGGGACCTACGTCATTTAAAATACTACTTGTCACCGTGTCAAGAAAAAGATGTGATCAGGAGCAAATTATCACTTAAAGTTTCTGCCTAGATGTGACACAAAATCACATCTGAATTCTTTGCTCAAAGGAAAGCATATAGACATGCTTAACTTCATGGGGTCAGAGATATACAACTCTAACATTTAATTAGAAGCAGAAGATTGGAGATATTTGGCAGCTTAATGACACTATTCTTAAGGAGGAGTACCCATTTCTTAGATGTCACTCATATTTAGTAGTGACAGATAATATGTACCACTTGGTGATACAGGTCATATTTTATTTTAAGATATAATTCAGGAGCTATGTTTTATGGTTAACATGCTTAGTGTGTTTATGAGTTAACTGTTATGCTGGTTTGACAGATTGACTTGATATACCTTCAAAACCTTCTTCCCAAACTTCCAGGCATAAAGAGGTTCGCTGTTTGGGCTGGAAAGCCAGAGCTTGAATTGCAGGGATTTAAGAGGAGGTCATCTTTAAAGTGTTAGCCTGCAATCTCTGTGCCAGGGAGAGTGGAAATAAATGGATGAGGAGCAGAGGCCTTGTCTTTCTAGTTTGCTACTATGTCCTCAGTGCCTGGCAGAATACCTGTAATTCACTGTCAACTGACTATGTACATGAATCCAATGCTCATATACATACAAATACATAGACACATCGATACTTTGGGTACCTCCTTATTTTGGGTTCTGGTATACATTTTAGGCATTTAACAATGAGTTTTATCTTTAAATATCAGTAGTTTTGACCTCCAGCATTTCTTAAAATGGGTCACTCTTCTCAGAAACAATATTGATTGATACATAGGTTCAGTTGCTGTGCTCGACCTTAAATTCAATAACACATAGAATTAGAGTTGTCAGGATGAGCGTGGATTTAATATAGTGAAAGGACTAATTCAGTGGCCTTTGCTGTTGCTGAATTGGGGGGACTGTATGTGGAATGATTGTGAACCAAGGTTTTATTTTCTGTAGGGCATTCAGCACTGAATTGTAACCCCAAAATGAGAACACTTGCTGAGCCAGTGATAGAAGCAAAAACAAAACTACAAAAATATATTTCATAGGGAGGGGGGTTCAGGGTGGGGAACACATGTACACCCATGGCTGATTCATGTCAATGTATGGGAAAACCACTACAATATTGTAAAGTAATTAGCCTCCAATTAAAATAAATAAACTTTAAAAAAATTAAAAATACATATATATATTTCATAAGCCTGAGTAGCATAAATATAAATATTTTTCTGTATTGAAATTGGGCTTCCCTGGTGCTTCATATGGTAAAGAATTTGCCCACAATGCAGGAGACCCAGGTTTGTTACCTGGGTCAGGAAGACCCCCTTGGAGAAGGGAATGTCAACCTATTCCAAAATTCTTGCCTGGAGAATTCCATAGACAGAGTAACCTGGCAGGCTACAGTCCATGGGGTCACAAAGAGCTGAACACAACTGAGCAACTGACTCTTTCTTTATGTTGATATTATGCGAAACCATCATTAGTTTCATATGCATGGTTTAAAATGTTCACTTGTCTTGCAGAGACTATCTAATAACATTATAAGATGATCCTAATTATAATGAATCAATAATAATAATATCTAACATATACCAGGTAATATGCTAAGCAGCTTACCTATGATTTAATACTCATTATTAGTCCCACAGATAGTAATTTGATGATCTCCACTTTTTTCTCTCATGAAAATGAGAGCCAGAGACCAATTATTTGCCCTTCATCACATAATTATTTTGTGATACAATGTGCATTCTGACCAATGAATGTTTCTTCAAAACCTTTATCTGATAAATCAGGAATCAAGAACCCCAAAACCAACAGAGGCAGTGAATTGCAATGAAAACATCTCTGCTCTGGGGGCCCAGTTTAAATGCCTCTGGAAGGTGAGGGATGGTTGGCAATCCCACACATTTATTTGATTAGGGGAGTCTCATTATCATATTTCTTGGACAACCTTGACTTTGACATATACCTTGGATTGGATCTGGGTTCAGATACAAAAGGACAGAAAGGACATTGTTTATACAATCAACGTACAATCTCTTAGGACATTGGTGAATTGAAGCCAGAAGCTTTGGCTCTCTGCTGGGGTTTACCCCTTACTTGATGTGAATCACAGCTTTTGCTTTTATTATGCTAAAGAATAACTAAAGAAAGTGACAGAAGAAGATCATGTGATTTAGATAAATCATTTCAGCATTGCTTGATACATAATAAGTTGGCACTTAGATTATTTGTGGAATTAATAATGCAGGGATGCATTCAGTCATATAAATTTCAGCTTTGAAAAATGTGAGAACCCTTTCTCCTAGATGTACTTTCCTTTTCATCTTTTGGCCCATGTTAATTTTACCACCCCTGGAGAAGGAAATGGCAACCCACTCCAGTATCCTTGCCTGGAAAATCTCGTGGACAGAGGAGCCTGGTGGGCTGCAGTCCATGGGGTCCCAAAGAGTCGGGCACGACTGAGCGACTATCACTAATTTTACCAGGCAGTATAGTGTATCCAGGGCTTCCCAGGTGGCACTAGTGATAAAGAACCTGCTTGCCAATGCAGGAGACATAAGAGATGCCAGTTCGATCCGTGGGTTTGGAAGATCCCCTGGACTAGGGCATGGCAACCCACTCCAGTATTACTCTTGCCTGGAGAATCTCCTGAACAGAGGAGCCTGGTGGGCTATGGTCCATAAGGTCACAAAGAGTCAGACACGACTAAAGCAACTTATCAAGTCTGATAAGCCTAGGTTTGTATTCTGGTCTGAAAAATCTACGGTGTTTGTACATACTAGTTATCTTCTCTGAGCCTCAGTTTCTGCATAGGTAAAATAGGTATAAAATAACCAATATTCCTAAGAATGTTAAAAAGATTGAAGGAAATTATGTGTGTAATGTTCCCATAAAAGTATGTGTCATACAACAGCCAACTTCCCTGTTCCCTTTTGATTCTTGCAAATATGTTATAATGTGGAGATTTGCTTACAGTTTAGGAAATAATGAATTTAAATGGGAGAGCCTTTAAAAACAAGAAACGAGTAGTAATTTTTTTCTAACAGAATTCATGGAATTGGGTGATCTTTAACTACTTACCCTAGGTTAACTATGATTAAACGTCTCCTTTTGAGGGGTGCCTTTCCAGCTTGTTGCAGAAGTTTGTCATAATCTGCGAATGGCATGATATTCTTTATCACACATTGGAATTACATTAAAGCTAGCTTTCAAGATTACATGAGGAAGTACAAAACAAAACAAGGGGATACAGTATTTCTAAGAAACCATGAGTAGACAAATGAACTATAGTCTACTTTCTTGTCACTTTTCTTTGGAAATTCACACTCCCTTAAATATGTTGTATCTCCTGGGTGTAGATGTAGTTAAACATTAATGGTATAACAACTTAAGGCGTTCCTATTAGGCTTCAAATCATAATTACGTATGATTTCTTCAAACCTCAAAAAAGATAACTTTTAAATGTTTGAAAGTGTTATACAATAGCCAGTTTTTAAGACTTGTTAACACAACTACTGTGGAAGATAGGATTCTAAGATTGTCCCCACAATTCCTGCTGCCTGTTTTATAAGTTCTTTGTAATCCTTGGGACTACGAAGGCAACAATCCCATCATTAATTTTGTTATATGGCATTTTGCTTTAATAAAGGGAAGCTATCTGGGAGGGCCTGACATAATCATGTTGTTGTTGTTCAGTTGCTCAGTCATTTCTGACTCTTTGCAAACCCATGGACTGCAGCACATCAGGCTTCCCTGTCTTTCACCATCTCCTGGAGCTTGTTCAAATTCATGTCCAGTGAGTCAGTGATGCTATTTAACAATCTCATCCTTGAATGTAATCATATGAGCCCTTTAATTTGGTTCCAGAGGTCAGAGATGGTCAGAGACGGAGAAGTTGGAGCGATTTGAAATACAAAAGGAATTTGATGTGAAGGAGATTCTTCCCTGCTGGAAAGGGCCATGCAGCAAGGAGTGTTGACAGCCTCTAGGAGATGAGGCATGGCAGCCAGCAGGAAATGGGGACCTTTATTTTACAGCTGCAAGGAACTGAATTTGGTCAAAAGTTTGAATGAGTTTGGAAGCTGATCCTTTCCCAGAGTATCCGGAAAGCAACGCCCTAAACAGAGAATCTAGCTGTGCCAAGCTGGATTTGCTAAATAGATGTTGCTTCAAGCTCTGAAGTTTATAATAGTTTGTTGCATACATGTGTACTAAGTTGCTTCAGTACTGTCAGATTCTTTGTGACCCTGAAATGTAGCCCACCAGTCTCCTCTGTCCATAGGATTCTCCAGGCAAGAATATTGGAATAGGTTGCTGTGCTCTCCTACAGGGGATCTTCCCAACCTGGGGATCAAACCACATCTCTTATGTCTCCTGCATTGACAGGTGGGTTCTTTACCATTAGCACCACCTGGGAAGCCCTTACAGCTATAAAACTAAGGAATACATAATACGGTCCACACATAGCTTGAAGTATGTGTGTGCTCAGTCTCTCCGTTGTGTCTGACTCTTTGTGACCCTTTGGACTGTAGCCCGCCAGGCTCCTCTGTCCATGGGATTCTCCAGGCAAGAATACTGGAGTGGGTTGCCATGCCCTCCTCCAGGGGATAGTCCCAACCCAGGGATGGAACTCAGGTCTCCAGCAATGCAAGTAGATTCTTTACCATCTGAGCCACCAGGAAAACTGATAAATGAATACAATTGATATTATTCATTTAAAATGCACCATTTTTTTTTTTAGTGTTTAGTCTGTGCCAAGCACAGTACACATTCCAGACATCATTTCATTTAATTCTTATAAGAACATAGTCAGATGAGCATTCTGAGCCCATCTATAAGAAAAACTGCAGCATGGGCAATCTACGACTTATCCACAGGGTCACAAAATTGTTAGAGTATAACTCAAATTTGAACTTAGATTTCTCTAAGTTTTGCTATCTTGTGTGCTCAGTTATTTCTGACTCTTTGTAACAATGGGCTGAGGCTGCCAGGCTCCTCCTCCATGGAATTTTCTAGGCAAGAATACTGTAGCACTTTGCCATTCCTCATCCAGGGGATCTTCCTGACCCAGGGATCAAACCTTTGTCTCTTGTGTCTCCTGCATTGGCAGGCAGATTCTTTACCACTGCACCACCTGGGAAACATCTTACATGTCCCTTAATTGTGTAGGAATGAACATTTCATGGAGCTGATAACAGGCCATGTGCTGCTGCTACTGCTAAGTCACTTCAGTCGTGTCCGACTCTGTGCGACCCCATAGACGGCAGCCCACCAGGCTCCCCCATCCCTGGGGTTCTTCAGGCAAGAACACTGGAGTGGGTTGCCATTTCCTTCTCCAATGCATGAAAGTGAAAAGTCAAAGTGAAGTCGCTCAGTCGTATCCGACTCTTAGCGACCCCATGGACTGCAGCCTACCAGGCTCCTCTGTCCATGGGATTTTCCAGGCAAGAGTACTGCAGTGGGGTGCCACTGCCTTCTCCGAACAGGCCATCTACAGGATAAGATATGCCATTGGTGTGACACTTGATCTACAAAATATTTTATTTATGAGCCCTTGGCAAGAGATAAAGAAATTTCATTTTAGTTTTTATGTGACAAGATTACCAGCTGTGGGCATTGTAGTTTTAAACCATTGTACATGAATGCACTTTTCCTTTACATTTGTCCTGGAAAAGTTGAGTTATTTTCAAGGATGTATTTTATATGTCAGGTATGGACTCAAAATTGTCATTAATACAAATTAAATTATATATTCTAAAATAAATGACTTTTAAAGTACATTATTTATAGCTTCATAATGTTTAATTTTATTTTTGTCTCTTGCCTATATTGAATAATGTCTTTTAAAACCATTTTAGGGTTGTTACTGTTCTTGTATCTTTATTAAATGTCTTTTGAAATATTCTCAGAATATTAACTTTATAGCTGAAAGGCTAAACTATTACACATTGGAAATTCTATATAATAAAGTTAATTTTATTCTTTAAGCCTTCCATTGCTAAATTGTTCCTTAAATTAGTTTTATATCATTATATATTCTCAAGTAGGCCATTATCTTGTCATATTTTTTAGTTAGTGTTAGTGTGTTTCTGCCTCTCTTCTCTCTGATGACCTCTTTTCTTTCTCCTTTAATGTGTGGAGCTATTTCTTGCTTACATTTTCATTCCTTATAGCGGTCTCATCTTTTTCCAGGTTCATCTGGCCTTGTGTGTAAATGTTTCTAAAGTCTTTTCTTAGTTTAGAGACCTCTGCAGGTATGACCATCTCCTGGCTGTCCACTAATGCTTACTGATTAGCTGTTTCCACTAATTCTTTTTCTTTTTTTTAATTGAAGCTTGGGGCTTCCCTGGTGGTTCAGATGATAAAGAATCTACCTGCAGTGCAGGAGACCCAGGTTCAGTTCTCGGATCGGGAAGATCCCCTGGAGAAGGGAATGGCTACCCATTCTAGTATTCTTGCCTGGAGAATTCCATGCACAGAGGAGTTTGGTGGCTATAGTCCATGCAGTTGCAAAGAATCAGACATGAGTGAGCAACTAACACTTTCACTCATTTAACATGTTTAGTTTACAACATTGTTTTAGTTTCAAGTGTACAGCAAATTTATTCAGTTATACGTTCAGTTATATATACATATGTACACATACATATATAGAGAGATAATTCTTTTTCAGATTGTTTTCCATTATAGGTTACTACAGGATGCTGAGTATAGTTCCCTGTGCTATACAGTAGGCCCTTGTTGTTTACCTGTTTTATATATATAGTAATATATATTTAGAGAGAACTAATTCTTAATATTCCCCCTGCCACTTATCTTCTCTCTGACTTATTGAAATACTTTATTCCTTCATTCCCTACATTCATTATCCATCCCTTATCATCTCTCTTATTTATTGCAGCTTTACTCATTTTCAGAAACATCTATTTTGGGATATGTCTTATAGGTAATGGAAATATAACTTGTTAGACAAGATGAAGTGAGAGGAGAAAAATAAGGGTTGTCTCAAAGGTTTTTGACATAGGCAAATGGGTACAAACTGCTTAATTTTGCATAAATAGGGAAGATGTGCTTTCTGTATATGTCTTAGCTTCCTGAGTAGATTATTAATTTCTTGAATCAGAGGAACTAAGTCATAACTGTTTAATCTGCACATCACTTAATAAAATCCTGCAGAGTGTATCAGTCAGTAAATGCTAAGTAATTGAATAAACCATTTTAACTTTATCATCGTTTATCCTTTTGCAAACCATTGCTTTACTGCATGTAAGTCTGCTAAGACTTTATTTTCTCTTCTTTTAATAAAAATGACTCTAAGCGTCTGTAAGCAGACAGTTACAATCATTAAAATTTTAGAAACAATTCCAGCTTTTTGTGGTNAATAAAAATGACTCTAAGCGTCTGTAAGCAGACAGTTACAATCATTAAAATTTTAGAAACAATTCCAATACTTAGTAGCTTTTTGTGGTTTTGTTACAGTGATTTCATCTACATATTTTTAATCTTAGTTCTAGTTCCAAACTATTCTTTTCTTGTTGGATGGAATGTAAGTGAACCTGTACCATGCAAAATAGTGTTTTGTTTTTATCTTAAGTTTCTTTTTTCAAGCTTTAAGCAGTGTTGTCTTTAATACTTTTGGAGTTCCTGAACGAATCAAGAGTCCCAAGGAACAGAAGACATTTTATTTAGTTTCACTGCTCCCAGAACTAGGAGGACAGCAGGGAACCTTCTTTCACCAGTAGATGCTCTTCCTTCTGTCCCTCTATTTTTAGGGATGTGAGTGGACCTCCCACTGCTCCTATAAATCCAACATGCTCTCATTTTTCATTTTATTAATATATTATAATATCAAAATAAAAATCACTATGTGAGGTGTCTTTCCATATTTTAAAGTAATTACTTTTGAAAACAATAGAATTCTGAACAATGACAGAATTTACCAAAACTTTTAAAAAAACTGCTATTGTTGTTTAGCCCCTAAGCTATGTCCAACTGTTTGCAATCCCATGGACTGTATGGAAATTCCCAGGCAAGAATACTGGAGTGGGTTGCCATTTCCTTCTCCAGGGGATCTTCCTGACCCAAGAATCCAGTCCACATCTCCTGCATTGAAGATGGATTCTTTACTGCTGAGCTCCTTTAAAAATATTGTTGTTCTTGTTGTTTAGTTGCTAAGTCATGTGGAACTCTTTGCAAGCCCATGACTGAAGCCTTCCTGGTTTCCCTGCCCTTCACTATCTCCTGGAGTTCTTTCAAATTCATGTTCATTAAGTCGGTGATACTATCTAACCACCTCATCCTGTGCCACCCCCTTCTCCTCTTTCCTTCAATCTTTCCCAGCATCAGGGTCTTTTCCAATGGGTCAGCTCTTTGCATCATGTGGCCAAAGTATTGGAGCTTCAGCATCAGACCTTTCAGTGAAGGACTGATTTCCCTTAGGATTGACTAGTTTGATCTCCTTACAGTCCAGGGGACTCTCAAGAGCCTTCTCCAGAACCATGATTCAAAAGCATCAGTTCTTCAGCTCTCAGCCTTCTTTATGGTTCAGCTCTCACATCTGTTCATTACTACTGAAAAAACCATAGCTTTGACTGCATGGACCTTTGTTAGCAAAGTGATGTCTTTGATTTTTAATACCCTGTCTAGGTTTGTCATAGCTTTTCTTCCAAGGAGCAAACATCTTTTAATTTCATGGCTGCACTTACTGTCAGCAGTGAATTTGGAGCACAGGATAATAAAATCTGTCGCTGCTTCTACTTCTTCCTCTATTTGGTGGGTTAAAAACATATTAGAAACAGGCAATTGTAAATGTGTTGTTTCAGCAGCACACTGAGTAAAGAAAGATATGACACCTTTCAATCATCTGCTAATATTTGGTGGTCCCAATGTTGTCTCTTCGAGGATCCTCCAGTGATTGTCATGAGTATCATGTGTCCACAATTGATGGTGGGCCCTAAATCTTCAAAGAATGTTAAGTCCCATTAAAATTTAGTTTGAGATTATCTTTTTAAATTTAGAGTGAGTGATTTGCATTAGATTTTACAAGAGAAGTAGAGAGAGTGTGCCAGAAAATGCCAAGCCCCATAAGAATTTTTGTTTTGGAAATATCTATGTAAATTTTCAGAAAGTGACTTTTATTAGATTTTATAACATAAATGGGCAATTTTTGGTCAACTTGTGCAAACCAGTGTTAGATAGACTTTGGGCCAGGAGGAAAATAATTTAGTTAGTACCTTTACTACTTATTGTCTTTATGACCTCATGTACACTATATTTAAATTTCTGTTTTGAAGTGAAGACAAAATTGTAGATCATCACATTTAACAAGAATGTGTTTTGATAGCTGAATGAATGTATTAAGATAAGGAGTTATGTTTGATAGTTATCCATTATCTGTGAAAACAATTCATCAGTCCTTATGTAGAGAACATTAATGTGGCCATGAAAAATGGATCTGTCACAGATGGTTCAATAGGATTTCAAATGGACAATTCTAACAAGTAACCAAGCTAGTACATAAGATCCTCATAACTGGCCTAGCATGTAGATGAATGGAATCTGTTAGAAAAGTGTGTAAAGAGTTCCCTCTTAGTTGCATCTAGACCAGCTGCGTTGGAAACAGTAGTTTTGCATGGCTTAGGGGCAGGAGTGTACCAGTGTAGCCATTTCTATACTAGAACCAACCAAGCAAACATATGTGCCTAGAATTATTAACTAGCTGATATGTGTAGCTGAGAAATGATTAGAATATTCTTAAAGAAATACCAATTCTTTTTTGTCAACACTCTTGCTGACTTCATAGATGTTTTTATTCATCAGTGTCCTACTGCCACATAGAAGACCATGAGAAAATAATGTTTTCCATATTGCCTACCACNTAGATGTTTTTATTCATCAGTGTCCTACTGCCACATAGAAGACCATGAGAAAATAATGTTTCCCATATTGCCTACCACAATCCAATTGAAAGTACAATATGCAAAGGATATTTTTCCTGAATGTTGCAAACAAAACATACACAAAAATGAAAGACCTGCATTTTCAAAGTCAGAAAAATTCAATTCCCCCTGACACAGCATAGCACATTAAGTAACAGTATTTTCTAAGATGCTGAGTGTAGCGTTTGAGAGTAAAATTTAGAAATCAGAATTTATGGCATATTTTCTTGTTATAATTACTATTGCATCATTGGGCATCTTGAATGAAGCTCAGGGACAATCATAGAGAAAAAAGAACTGTATTAATAGCAATATTTACTCAGTTTGAGTTGACATAATTCCCTAAATGCAGCAAAAACCACCACTGTCATCATCATCACTATCACTTAGTGAGTGCTTACTATACTCTGAGTACTACTATAAGTACATCTTATATACCAACCCATTCAATCCTGATACTGACCTTATGTTGTTGAACTCTTGACAATTTTATAGAAGGAAATCTCCATGAACACAGTTGATTCATGTGTGAGCACATTGTGTGTCCTCAGATCCTAGATTAGTACCTAGTACATAGTATATCATCATTAAATATTAGTTGGGCTCATGATTGTGGAAACTAAGGCACTGAGAGATTAAATTACTTGCCTAATATTATACAGCACTTTCACAGCATCATCTTCTAGGATTTGAGATAGCTCAACTGGAATTCCATCACCTCTACTAGCTTTGTTCGTAGTGATGCTTTCTAAGGCCCACTTGACTTCACATTCCAGGATGTCTGGCTCTAGGTGAGTGATGACACCATCGTGATTATCTGGGTCGTGAAGATCTTTTTTGTATAGTTCTTCTGTATATTCTTGCCACCTCTTCTTAGTATCTTCTGCTTCTGTTAGGTCCATACCATTTCTGTCCTTTATCAAGTCCATCTTTGCATGAAATATTCCCTGGTATCTCTAATTTTCTTGAAAAGATCTCTAGTCTTTCCCATTCTGTTGTTTTCCTCTATTTCTTTGCATTGATTGCTGAGGAAGGCTTTCTTATCTCTCCTTGCTATTCTTTGGAACTCTGCATTTAGATGCTTATATCTTTCCTTTCTCCTTTGCTTTTTGCTTCTCTTCTTTTCCCAGCTATTTGTAAGGGCCTCCCCAGACAGCCATTTTGCTCTTTTGCATTTATTATCAATGGGATGGTCTTGATCCCTGTCTCCTCTACAATGTCATGAACCTCAGTCCATAGTTCATCAGGCACTCTATCAGATCTAGTCCCTTAAATTTATTTTTCACTTCCACTGTATAATCATAAGGGATTTGATTTAGGTCATACCTGAATGGTCTAGTGGTTTTTCCTACTTTCTTCAATTTAAGTCTGAATTTGGCAATAAGGAGTTCATGATCTGAGCGACAGAATGATCTCTGTTCATTTCCAAGGCAAACCATTCAAAATCGCAGTAATCCATGTCTATGCCCCTACCAGTAACACTGAAGAAGATGAAATTGAACCGTTCTATGAAGACCTACAAGACCTCTTAGAACTAACACCCAAAAAAGATATCCTTTTTATTATAGGGGATTGGAATGCAAAAGTAGGAAGTCAAGAAACACCTGGAGTAATAGGCAAATTTGGCCTTGGAATGTGGAATGAAGCGGGGCAAAGACTAATAGAGTTTTGCCAAGAGAATGCACTGGTCATAGCAAACACCCTCTTCCAACAACACAAGAGAAGACTCTACACATGGACATCACCAGATGGTCAACACCGAAATCAAACTGATTATATTCTTTGCAGCCAAAGATGGAAAAGCTCTATACAGTCAAAAAAAAAACAAGACCAGGAGCTGACTGTGGCTCAGATCATGAACTCCTTATTACCAAATTCAGACTTAAATTGAAGAAAGTAGGAAAAACCACTAGACCATTCAGGTATGACCTAAATCAATTCCCTTATGATTATACAGTGGAAGTGAGAAATAGATATAAGGGACTAGATCTGATAGAGTGCCTGATGAACTATGGACTGAGGTTCGTGACATGGTACAGGAGACAAGGATCAAGACCATCCTCATGGAAAATAAATGCAAAAGAGCAAAATGGCTGTCTGGGGAGGCCTTACAAATAGCTGGCAAAATAAGAGAAGCAAAAAGCAAAAGAGAAAGGAAAGATATAAGCATCTGAATGCAGAGTTCCAAAGAATAGCAAGGAGAGATAAGAAAGCCTTCCTCAGCAATCAATGCAAAGAAATAGAGGAAAACAACAGAATGGGAAAGACTAGAGATCTTTTCAAGAAAATTAGAGATACCAGGGAACATTTCATGCAAAGATGGACTTGATAAAGGACAGAAATGGTATGGACCTAACAGAAGCAGAAGATACTAAGAAGAGGTGGCAAGAATACACAGAAGAACTATACAAAAAAGATCTTCACGACCCAGATAATCACGATGGTGTCATCACTCACCTAGAGCCAGACATCCTGGAATGTGAAGTGGGCCTTAGAAAACACCACTACGAACAAAGCTAGTGGAGGTGATAGAATTCCAGTGGAGCTATTCAAATCCTGAAAGATGATGTTATGAAAGTGCTGCACTCAATATGCCAGCAAATTTGGAAAACTCAGCAGTGGCCACAGGACTGGAAAAGGTCAATTTTCATTCCAATCCCAAAGAAAGGAAATGCCAAAGAATGCTCAAACTACTGCGCAATGCACTCATCTCACACACTAGTAAAGTAATGCTCAAAATTCTCCAAGCCAGGCTTCAGCAATACGTGAACCATGAACTTCCAGTTGTTCAAACTGGTTTTAAAAAGGCAGAGGAACCAGAGATCAAATGCCAGCATCCACTGGATCATGGAAAAAGGAAGAGAGTTCCAGAAAAACATCTATTTCTGCTTTATTGACTATGCCAAAGCCTTTGATGGTGTGGATCAGAAGAAACAGTGGAAAATTCTGAAAGAGATGGGAATACCAGACCTGCCTCTTGAGAAACCTATATGTGGGTCAGGAAGCAACAGTTAGAACTGGACATGGAACAACAGACTGGTTCCAAATAGGCAAAGGAGGACATCAAGGCTGTATATTGTCACCTTGCTTGTTTAACTTCTATGCAGAGGACATCATGAGAAATGCTGGGCTGGAAGAAGCACAAGCTGGAATCACGATTGCTGGGAGAAATATCAATAACATTAGATATGCAGATGACACCACCCTTATGGCAGAAAGTGAAGAAGAACTAAAAAGCCTCTTGAGTTATGGCAGAAAGTGAAGAGGAACTAAAAAGCCTCTTGAGTTATGGCAGAAAGTGAAGAAGAACTAAAAAGCCTCTTGAGTTATGCCAGAAAGTGAAGAGGAACTAAAAAGACTCTTGATGAAAGTGAAAGTGGAGAGTGAAAACGTTGGCTTAAAGCTCAACATTCAGAAAACGAAGATCATGGCATCTGGTCCCATCAATTCATGGGAAATAGATAGGGAAACAGTGCGAACAGTGTCAGACTTTATTTTTGTGGGCTCCAAAATCACTGCAGATGGTGACTGCAGCCATGAAATTAAAAGACCCTTACTCCTTGGAAGGAAAGTTATGACCAACCTTGATGGCATGTTCAAAAGCAGAGACGTTACTTTGCCGACTAAGGTCTGTCTAGTCAAGGCTATGGTTTTTACTATGGTCATGTATGGATGTAAGAGTTGGACTGTGAAGAAGGCTGAGTGCTGAAGAATTGATGCTTTTGAACTGTGGTGTTGGAGAAGACTCTTGAGAGTCCCTTGGACTGCAAGGACATCCAACCAATCCATTCTGAAGGAGATCAGTCCTGGGATTTCCTTGAAAGGATGATGCTGAAGCTGAAATTCCAGTACTTTGGCCACCTCATGCGACGAGTTGACTCATTGGAAAAGACTCTGATGCTGGGAGAGATTGGGGGCAGGAGAAGAAAGGGACGACAGAGGATGAGATGGCTGGATGGCATCACTGACTTGATGGACATGATTTTGGGTGAACTCCAGGTGTTGATGTTGGACAGGGAGGCCTGGCGTGCTGCAATTCATGGTCACAAAGAGTCGGACATGACTGAGAGACTGAACTGAACTGACCTGAATATTATACAGAGAGAAAATGACAGAATTCATATTCAGATCAAAGTCTTTAAACTTCACCTAGCCCTAGTCAACTGAAACTCAACATTTTGGGGAAAAAGCCTGTGTAAATTGCTTAGCTTTAGCTGTTAAGAGTCTATGAGACCAGTAATAAGACTCCTTGATTCCCCTCCTATAATCACAGAAAACCTGGTCAAATGAAGCAGATGAATGGAGATGAGAATATCAGTTTTATTTCTGACCAGTCTGGATTAAAAATGTGGCTTGCATGTGTGGTCACGGTCAGCCTTCCTATACTTTCCCCAAGGCATATTGGGTTCTGCTGATAGACACACATTCTTCTGGTCACATTTTCATGTGTGTGGAACCCCAATAGAATAATCAAGAAAGGGACATTTTCAACTCTGTATCTGGATGACAGGCTCATGCCTGATGCTTCTTGCTCCACAGGAAGCAAGAACACAGGACATAGCTCCCCTAGGGCAGCTGGATCTTAAACCAAACAATGTGGCAGAGCTGAACGCGTTCAGTTCCTTCTCCTAATCCCACTTGTCACAATTATCTTTCAGGGAGGCATGACTGTGTAGGGAATGGGGCCGGAAGTGTTATTTCAATGTTGTTCCCAGGAAACTGTGAGGAACAGGGAGGAATAAGAGTTCTCTCTAATACTAGATCAAACTTCTACAGGGTGGCAGTTCCTTTTGCCTCCTCAGCATAATAGAATATGATAATTCTGAAACCATTAGATTTGTTCTTGATTGTCCTTTGACAGTTGGGTTTATGTGAGTCTCAGAAGTGATTTTGATGTGCAGACTCCTTAAAGGCATACTTGCTTGGATAGAGCTTCCATGAACTCTGTGATTGCTTGATAAACATTAAGGAGAGGAGCTGTTAGATGCCAGAAATTTGGGAAGCTGAACATTGATGGCTGCTTGCTGCTCAGCAAGTTTGCCTCCCACAAATTGCCAAGCCTCTTTGTGCCTGGGCAAAAATGTGAAGAGGCAGAGGCAAGCAGGTTCTTGAGTGACAGATTTCCAGAAAGTCAATAAATCGACAAGCAGATTGACTTTGGCAAATCCACGGAGAAGGACTGGACTAGAGAATAAAATTAGAGGTCTTGGGAGAAGAGATGACAAGTAGAGCAGTAGAAAGCTGATTCTGATTTTCCAAGAGTTCCAGAATTACTAAGGTTTTCCTGAGGCACACAGTAGAGCAGTGATTGAAGAAAGTGATTTCAAGAGTTTAACAGATGAATTTGAAGGAAATGGTGTTCTTTCATGAGGCGTGATGTGGGCGGAAGGACAGTGTCGTGATCCAGTTATATGATCTTGGCACATGACGTGAGGCACGAGATGTCACATTTCAGCAGGTTCAATGAAGACAGAGATGAAGCCTCTTGACTCTTAGAATAGGTAATATGTACATTGCCATCATGAGAATAACGAATGAGGAATGGAAACACATTTAAGTCCAGTGGTCTGATAAACTGATGAAGTGTATATTTAGAAAGGGCTAAAAGAACTTTATAATTGAACTGCCATCCTAACTAACCTAGTTGATTTCAAAGTAATGCAGAAAAATATAAGTAAATTATAAACAAGGCAGAAAATGTGCTGCCTCTTAAATTGTATTGCATTTCTTCCAATCATGCTCTGACAGTGCTGAGCCTAACATGGTCCTGATTATTTGAAGGCTCTTGTGCCTAGGAGGATCTTTGGCAATGAGGATCAGGAATCCTATGCGTTTAAATACGCTATCCTGCAGGAAGTGCTAAAGTGAACACTTCGTACACATGAAAAACCCTTCTCTTGTTTTCTTTAATTTAATAATAACTTTGATTTAAAGAGAAATTTGAGACTCCATTTAGCAAAAGTTATTTGTGGTTAAAAGTTCTACTGGGGGGAAAATGGAGCATCGCCTGACCCCAAAGGATATATTATCTCTTCAGTGAGCTCACAAAGAGAGGGACAACTGCTGTTTAAGGCTCCATTTAGTAAAACNAGCATGATGAATGTTTAATTAAAAAAAAATATTGTTCAGGGCATTGAAATGCCAGGACTCAATGGATTGCTATTCATTCCTCCATGTTTATACCATAAGAAGCAAACAGTTGCAAATATAAGGATTATTCAGATTAACAGAATAGTGGCAAAAAAGAAAACAAGAAATTGGGATTGAAGGTATTTAATATAAATTGCCAGCACTGATATGACTCACCAGGCAAATGAGAAAGCAAAGTGTTGGCGTGGGTGGAGGGTGCCTTGGAAGGGAGTAGACTAGGATATTTTTATCAGAATGTGCATATTAAGAGTCTGCTTAGTTCATAGCTGCCTGTATGGTGTGTATAAAGTGAATTAGTATGTTTAATTATATACAGACATCCTCCAAAGAAATTTTGGAATCTGAGATACAAGTAGTGCCAGGTCTGACATAGATGGGTCAAGACTAGCTGACAGATTCAAATCTGAAATAAGATAATGTGCGCATGAGTATAGGCTGACTCCTAGAGTGAGAGAAATTACAAGATGAGACCAAGTGTTTTTATTCTTGAGATCAAAGCTGAATTCAAGAGAAACCACGGAGAGCAGCTGAAGTTCCACTTGTTGTCTGCTTTGCATTCTTCCAAACAAACAGTTTCAATGATCTTTAAAAGTCACCTAGCTCTCTGGTAGGTCAGTTGGTAAAGAATCTGCCTGCAGGGCAGGAGACCCTGGTTCAATTCCTGGATCGGGAAGATCTGTTGGAAAAGGGATAGGCTACCCACCCCAGTATTCTTGGGCTTCCCTTGTGGCTCAGCTGGTAAAGAATCAGCCTGCAGTTTGAGACCTGGGTTTGATCCCTGGGTTGGGCAGATACCCTGGAGAAGGGAAAGGCTACCCACTCCAGCATTCTGGCCTGGAGAATTCCATGGACTATAGTCCATGCGGTTGCAAAGAGTGGGACATAACTGAGTGACTTTCACTTTCACTTTCAGCTTATTTGAAAATGCTGAATTTACCATATGATTTGGGTGTTGTGTTAAAGGTCAAGAACAGAGGTCAGGCATTAGTGAAACTTAGGAGTAATTCTTGGGGGAGAATTGAGAATCATGATATGATGAAAGGAAACGAAAGGATAACACATTAAAATTCACACATTTCCTCTTTTTTTTCTTGCTTTTCTTTCTATAGAAAATATGAGCCAGTTTCTTATTCTTGAAAGCTTTTCTAATTTAGGATTACACTCTGGAATAACATAGTTCGTGACAATTACTTTCAGCCTCCCAGTCCAGAAATCTTATATCCTTTCCTACACATAACAGAATTTTGGATTATGTAGAACTGTGTAGTGAAACAAGAGTTTATTTTCAACTATCACAGTGGTTAATGTCCTAGGCTTTAGTTGGACATGAGTTTCTATCCTGGCTTTGCTCTTTATCTGCTGTGTAACCTTGGGCAAGTAACACATTTTTCCAAATGTCAGCTTTGGCATTTGGAGTAATACCTAGCTCCTAATGTTTTATGAGAGAAGATAACATAATACATGCAAAACACATAGCAGAGCCCTGGAATGTAGTATATACTTGGTAAAAGCTGTTTTTCATTCATTCATTCATAAGTGTATTTATTTTTAATAAGTCTCATTGAGTGTGAAGTATGTGTCAGCAATTGTTCTAATCCTATGGAATATTATGAGTGCCCCTAAGTTTACATCTTTGTGAATACAGCCGAAATAAATACACATAGTGAAGAATATTATGTAGTATGACAATACGTGATAAATGCTATGGAGAAAATAAAGATAAGCAAAGTAGAGCAGGGAAATGAGTAGTGGGAAAAACGAAGACAAGATGAGCATTTTCCAGCTTCTATAAGGTCATTGGGCTTCCCTGATGGCTAAGCAGGAACGAATCTGCCTGCTAATTGTGGGCATGGGTTCAATCCCTGGGTCAGGAAGATCCTCTGGAGAAGAAAATAACAGCCCACTCCAGTATTCTTGCCTGGGAAATCCCATGGACAGAGGAACCAAGTGGGCTACAGTCCATGGGGTTGCAAAAGACTCACACATAACTTATCGACTAAACAACAACAAAATAAGGTCATCAATAATGGCCTTATTGAGATGTTGCTGTTTTCATTAGTATGAAAGAAGGTTGAGGGAGTCACCTATTGGATGTCTGGGAAAAGAACATTCTTCAGTGGGGAGGGGTACAGTCAGTTCAATGGCTTTAAGGTGGAAGTATGTGTAAAACAAGGAGGCCAAGTTGATGGAAGATGACAAAGTTAGGTATGTAATGGAGAGGATGGCTGACATCACTTACATCATTTTGTTGCCCATTATAGGAGCTTTGGTTTTTCTCTCAGTTAAGTGGGTCATTGTTTCAGTGTTTGAAATAGTGGTATGGTATGACTCCATTTTCTCATGTTTTATAAGACTGACACGAGTGATATAATGAAAATAGACTGAGGAGAGAGATGGAAGCTGGTAGACTATTGTTGTTATCCAGGTGAGGGATGACAATGTCTTGGACCAAGGTGGAAGGGGTAGAGATTTTGAAAGGTGGCAGGATTGAAAACCTATCACAGAACCAAAAGGTTTCCTGATGGATTGGATGTGGGTATGAAAGTGAAAGGAAGCTCAATTCAGTCATACAGTCATGTCCAACTATTTGTGACCCCATGCGCTGCAGCACACCAGGCCTCCCAGTCCATCACCAGCTCCTGGAGTTTACCCAGACTCATGTCCATTGAGTCAGTGATGCCATCCAACCATCTCATCCTGTCATGCCCTTCTCCTCCTGTCTTCAGTCTTTCCCAGCATCAGAGTCCTTTCAAATGAATCAGTTCTTCACATCAGGTGGCCAAAGTATTGAAGTTTCAGCTTCAACATCAGTTCTTCCAGAGAGTATTCAGGACTGATTTCTTTAGGATGGACTGGTTGGATCTCCATGCAGTCCAATGGACTCTCAAGAGTCTTCTCCAACACCACAGTTCAAAAGCATCAGTTCTTCAGCACTCAGCTTTCTTTAGAGTCTGACTCACATCCATACATGACTACTGGAAAAACCACAGCCTTGACTAGATGGACCTTTGTTGGCAAAGTAATGTCTCTACTTTTTAATATGCTGTCTATGTTGATCATAACTTTTCTTCCAAAGAGCAAGGGTCTCTTAATATCATGACTAGAGTCACCATCTGCAGTGATTTTGGAGCCTAAAAAAATGAAGTCTCTCACGGTTTCCAATGTTTCCCCATCTATTTGCCAAAAAAGTGATGGGACCAGGTGCCATGATCTTAGTTTTCTGAATGTTGAGTTTTAAGCCAACGTTTTCACTCTCCTCTTTCCCTGTCATCAAGAGACTCTTTAGTTCCTCTTCACTTTCTGCCATAAGGGTGGTATCATCTGCATATCTGAGGTTACTGATATTTCTTCCGGTAATCTTGATTCCAGCTTGTGCTTCATCCAGCCCAGCATTTCTCATGATGTACTCTGCATAGAAGTTAAATAAGCAGGGTCACAATATACAGCCTTGACACACTCCTTTCCCGATTTGGAACCAGTCTCTTGTTCCATGTCCAGTTCTAACTGTTCTTTCCTGACCTGCATACAGATTTCTCAAGAGGCAGGTCAGGTGGTCTGGTATTCCAACCTCTTTAAGAATTTTCCACAGTTTGTTGTGATCTACACAGTCAAAGGCTTTGGCCTAGTCAATAAAGCAGAAGTAGATTTTTTTCTGGAATTCTCTTGCTTTTTTGATGATCCAACTGATGTCAGCAATTTGATCTCTGATTCCTCTGCCTTTTCTAAAACCAATTTGATCATCTGGAAGTTTACGGTTCATGTACTGTTGAAACCTGGCTTGGAGAATTGTAAGCATTACTTTACTAGCATGTGAGATGAGTGCAACTGTGCGGTAGTTTGAGCATTCATTGGCATTTCCTTTCCTTGGGATTGGAATGAAAACCGACCTTGTCCAGTCCCGAGGCCACTGCAGAGTTTTCCAAACTTGCTGGCATATTGAATGCAGCACTTTCACAGTGTCATCTTTTGGATTTGAAATAGCTTGCCTGGAATTCTATCACCTCTACTAGCTTTGTCCATAGTGATGCTTTCTAAGGCCCACTTGACTTCACATTGCAGGATATCTGGCTCTAGGTGAGTAATGACACCATCGTGATTATCTGGGTGATGAAGATCTTTTTTGTATAGTTCTTCTGTGTATTCTTGCTACGTCTTTTAACATCTTCTACTTCTGTTAGGTACATACCATTTATATCCTTTATTGAGCTTATCTTTGAATGAAATATTCCCTTAGTATCTCTAATTTCTTGAAGAGACCTCTAGTCTTTCCCATTCTGTTTTCCTCTATTTCTTTGCACTGATCCCTGAGGAAGGCTTTCTTATCTCTCCTTGCTATTCTTTGGAACTCTGCATTCAAATCGGTATATCTTTCCTTTTCTCCTTTGCTTTTTGCTTCTCTTCTTTTCACAGCTATTTGTAAGGCCTCCTCAGATGATCTTGAAACCTGTCTCCTGTGCAATGTCACAGACCTCTGTCCATAGTTCTTCAGGCACTCTGTCTTTCAGATCTAATCCCTTGAATCTATTTCTCACTTCCACTGTGTAATTGTAAGGAATTTGATTTAGGTCATACCTGAATGGTCTAGTGGTTTTCCCTACTTTGTCTAAATTTGGCAATAAGGGGTTCATGATCTGATCCACAGTCAGCTCCCCGTCTTGCTTTTGCTGATGGTATAGAGCTTCTCCACCTTTGGCTGCAAATAATATAATCAATCTGATTTCAGTGTTGAACATCTGGTGATGTCCATGTGTAGAGTCTTCTGTTTGGTTGTTGGAAGAGTGTGTCTGCTATGACCAATGCATTCTTTTGGCAAAATTCTATTAGCCTTTGCCCCTGTTTCATTCTGTTCTCCAAGGCCAAATTTTTCTGTTACTCCAGGTATTTCTTGACTTTCTACTTTTACATTGCAGTGTCCTATTATGAAAAGGACATATTTTTTTGGTGTTAATTCTAGAAGGTATTGTAGGTCTTCATAGCACCATTCAACTTCATCTTCTTCAACATTCCTGTGGTGCATAGACTTGGATTACCATGATATTGAATGGTTTGCCTTGGCAATGAACAGAGATCATTCTGTCATTTTTTGAGATTGCACCCAATTACTGCATTTCAGGCTCNCCTACTTTAAGAAGCACCGATGAAGCTAGAGTCAGGCATGCGGCTTGTAAAACTTTTACTATTCAAAAGAAAGTATATATTTTTATTGTGGTACAGTATATATTATGTATACATAATGTATATATAAAGTATATGGATACATGTATCTAGTGTATACACAAAGTATGCATCCTAATACTTTATGTATTATGATACACAATGTATACTTTATGTATACATTAGATGCATGCATCCATGTATACATAAACTTTATGTATACATTATGTATACTTTATGAATACATTAGACATACAGTGGACTGCAAGGAGATCAAACCAGTCAATCCTAAAGGAAATCAGGCTTGAATATGCATTGGAAGGACTGATGCTGAAGCTCCAATACTTTGGCCACCTGATGCGAAGAGCTGACTCGTTTGAAAATACCCCACTGCTGGGAAAGATTGAAGGCAGGAGGAGAAGGGGACGACAGAGGAAGA
Source organism: Redunca redunca (assembly GCA_006410935.1). Classification (NCBI taxonomy): domain Eukaryota; kingdom Metazoa; phylum Chordata; class Mammalia; order Artiodactyla; family Bovidae; genus Redunca; species Redunca redunca. The sequence continues at coordinate 390,702 of SJYQ01000255.1, read as the reverse complement.
GATGGTTGGATGGCATCACCGACTCAATGGACATGAATTTGAGCAAGCTCTGAGAGTGGGTGGTGGGCAGGGAGGCTGCAGTCCACGGAGTCGCAAAGAGGCAGACACGACTGAGTGGCTGAACTGACTGACGATGTAAAGTTTGCCATCTTAACCATTTGTCAGTGTCCAGCTCAGTGGCACGAAGCACATTAGTGCTGCCGGGCAGCCGTCACCACTGGCCGGAACTCTTGTCGTGAACAGAAAGCCTGCCTCGTCACACACTAACCCTGCTTCCGTCTCCCGCAGCCTCTCAGCTGCTGTCCTGCTTGCAGTCGCGGTGGACTTACCTGTTCTAGGGACCGCCTCAGTGGGCTCTTGTACTGTCTGTGTTCTTGTGCTGGCCTTGCTTCTTAGCACCATGTCCCTGGGTTGGCCAGTGTTGTAGCGGGTGTCAGAGCCTCCTTCACATTTAAGGCTGAGTAATAAGATAGTCCGTGGTGTGCATGGGCCACACTTTGTTTATCCAGCTGTCTGTGGATGGGCACTAGCTGTTGGGAATGTTGACTCTGATGGCTACTCTATTTCTTCTCCTAAGGGATTCTTGTCCACAGAAGTAGATATAATGGTCATCTGAGTTAAATTCACCCATTCCAGAAAAAAAAGGAAAGAAAAAAGTCAAAATAATTACAAGGTTTTACTCAAAGCATCAGCAAGGATTTCGTTAAGTATTAAGATGGTTGGATGGTACGACCAACTCAATGGACATGAGTTTCAGCAAACTCTAGGATATAGTGAAAGACAAGGAAGCCTAGAGTGCTCAAGTCCATGAGGTTGCAAAGAGTTGCACACAGACACCTTAGTGACTGAATAGCAATTATCATTTTACAATTTATGGCTTTTTGTTTTTTACACTTAAAAAAGACAGTGAACTCACTTATAAGTGTTTGTAACCTGCACAAAGAATTTGTAAGTCTCCATAGCACTGCAAAAAATGACACGTACCCAGTTGGTGCTAAATAAATGGTTTTTGAACCTTTGAGGTGTAAGGGGACAGCTCTACTGGTCAGAGAAAACAGTAAGGCATGAAAAGATAATATTACCTTTCAGAGAGTATTTTCTTTTACTTTACAGCCTGGTCTAGGTCTGGCTTTCCTCTTCACTCCCCATTAAATTATCTGATCCAGGCACTCTGCTCCAGGGATTCTCCAAGATCAATATGGTTCACCACAGCCTTCTTGATTGCAGAAAATTGTCCCTCTTCTTATGCAGCCTTAGTAATACTTGGCTTTATTGTTCTCTGGCCATACAGAAACAGGTTCTGTACAGTCAATGGACATGGAAAAAATTGCCTCACTAAATAAGTCTAAAAAGTCTGTCTAAAATTTTCCTTTCCTGGGCTCAGTTCTTCTGAACCCCCATAGAGGGTCTTAGTTCTTCTTTTTATGTGGTGATATATTCTTCAAAACTAAAGAGGACTGCCACAATACTTTCTGGAAATAATGTATTTCATTTCTGTATCAGGTTTATATTCTTGTGAACATTTACAGATGGGTGTTATAAAAACTTTCACACTGAGAAAAGAAGCAAACATTATTATTTCTGGGGGGACCAAAGGAAAAATAAATTACGTAGCTTACTTAGTATTTCTGTTTTTTTTTTTTTTTTTTAGTCATAATCAGTGAGTCACAAATATAAGCAAACTACTGAGACCCAACAGTTGTAAATAAAGTTCAGAAACGTAGTGTCAGCTCCTTACAAATGGGAGAACTGGGTGAAAGGAATGCAGGGCACTTTTTAATACATTGCTTTAGCTATATCTGTCCCTGTGAATCTAAACTGGATGTGTTTTTCTTGCATGAGGTATAAAGGCTCATTTATCAATGATTCTCTGTCCTTAGAGCAAAAGGCTGGGAGTCCCATGTTGTGAGCTCAATGAAAGCAAACATGGGGTGAATTTTTCTGATCTATGAGCTGGGGTTGTATTCATATCGCAGCTGCCTTTTAAAACTTCCTGAAGAGCTGCAGCCACAGTTTAAAAGTCTACCAGGAATGGCAGGAACAAGAAAGGATAGACAAGAGTAGGAATCATTTTCTGGTAAAACCCCAAATGTATCAAGCCGCAAGTTTATATCACAAATACTTTTATTGGAAATGGTGCTGGAAACTGAATTTAGGACAGTGGAGAAAATTAACTACTCACCCCACTCCAGTACTCTTGCCTGGAAAATCCCATGGAGGGAGGAGCCTGGTGAGTTGCAGTCCATGGGGTCGCTGGGAGTCATTATCACTTTTCACTTTCATGCATTGGAGAAGGCAATGGCAACCCACTCCAGTGTTCTTGCCTGAAGAATCCCAGGGACGGGGGAGCCTGGTGGGCTGCCATCTATGGGGTCGCACAGAGTCGGACACAACTGAAGCGACTTAGCAGCAGCAGCAGCAGCAGCAACAGTGTATGAGAGCAGAGAAGGAAAAAAAGATAAAATTTAAATGCAAATCAAAAATGAAATGAAGCAAAGTGAATATTTACATGAAATATTTTATGAAAGAAATATGATTAAAGCTGAGAAATTAAAAGTATGTGTGCCCATTTCAAGTTGCTTCAGTCATATCCAATTCTGCAACCCTATGGACAGTAGCCTGCCAGGCTCCTCTGTACATCGAATTCTCCAGGTGAGAATACTGGAGTGGGTTGCCATTTCCTCCTCCAGGGGATCATTCCAATCCAGGGATCAAACTTCCATTGCAGGCAGATTCTTTACTGCTGAGTCACGGGGAAAGCCCAATCAAAGGTATACTATAGATTAATAAAAAGTAGATTTAATTTTTAATTTCAAATATGGTCTGTAATTACTATCCTTGAAAGTTAAGTTTTTAATGCATTAGTCTTGCAAATATATATATATTTCTTTTCAAATATTATGACTTAAAAAATTTTGA
>SJYQ01000255.1:373080-383994 GCA_006410935.1 Redunca redunca | reverse complement strand
TATGTAAGTAAGTGTTAGTTGCTCAGTCATGCATGACTCTTTGTGAACCCATGGACTACAGCCCACCAGGCTCCTCTGTCTGTGAGATTTTCCAAGCAAGGATACTGGAGTGGGTCACCATTTCCTTCTCTAGGTGATTTTCCCAACCCAGGAATAGAACCTGGGTCTCCTGCACTGCAGGCAGATTCTTTACCGACTGAGCTACAAGAGAAGCCATATATATATATACACACACACACACATACCCAAACCATACACACATGTATATATAAATGTAGGTATGTATACATACATACTAATATGAAACTTATATTCTATCATATATATGATACAATAAAAAGTTGAAATGACTTTATATTTTGTAAAAGTAGCACTGACTAACTGGCAGGTTTCCTTATAATTTTTTAAAAATTATGAGACTGGTACATGACAAGTGTGTAATAAATGCTTATAAGATGTGATTCTACTGGCATTACTCAAGATACCAAAAATTCTTATTAAATTGAAAATTGTTTCATTGGTTTTTGAATGGCATTTTATTATTGGAATGGTTATAAGCATGGAATTTTTAAGCCAGAAAAAAATGTCTGAGTATAATTCTCTCTCTAAGTAGCTGTTGAATTTAGATGAGGTAAAATGAATATAATTATGCACAGTTCACAGGGTGATCATGAAAATATATATAAAAATTTAACCCAGTCCATTCATATAGTAAATGCTTAATAGGTGATAAGTTCCTTTTATTATCATACAATGGGAATTCAAGTGATAGGATGAGTACTTAAGGGTTGCTATATAAGTTTCTAAAAGTTCCTAATTACATGTTAAGTATAGAGTAATCATAACATTTTCCAAAGCACACAATGTCAGGAAACAGCATCCCAGTGATGGGTGATGAAGTTAATTACTTTAGGAGATTTCTTTTTTCCTGTTATACTAATGTAGACCAAATTTATTTTTAAGAAGAAATTGATACTATCATCAAATTAGAATATCAATAAGCTCCATTTTATAAGTACAGAGTTTCTTTCTGAAGCTGATCCAAGAGATTCACCGTGGCTCAACTGGGTAAAGAATCTGCCTGCAATGTGGGAGACCTGGGTTAGATCCCTGGGTTGGGAAGATCCCCTGGAGAAGGGAAAGGCTATCCACTCTAGTATTCTGACCTAGAGAATTCCATGGGCTGTATAGTCCATGGGGTTGCAACTGAGTGACTTTCACTTTCACTTTTCAAGAGATTCAGGGAAAGATAGCAAAAGTTTGTAATACTGCCAACAAGTCTCTTCATGCATTTACATTTAGGATGTTGTAGATGAAAAATACTGGATTGTTGAATATGAGAACTGAACTCTATTAGAAACAAAAGCAAATGATTTTTATGCTTTTAACATCTAAATCTGAAAACTTGCCTTAGTTTTTCCCCATTTATAATTAATTTAATTCTACAGTCTACCATCACAATACTTTTCCTATGTGAAATTTATCTCAGCTTACCCATGGGTATAAAGGTAATACTTTACCTCATATTTCAGTATGGCAGGATTTTTATGGCCTTATCCTTGATCATAATCTTCTGTGATTATCATTTTGTGATGCTTTATGAAGGTCCATATTATTTATATAGAGCAAACTGTTGGGAGTTGTTGGGTCATTAGTAGAGTGGGAAAACACACAGCAATGTAACAACTCCTCATGCATTAGAAGTTACAATATGATTTGAATATTTCATTTGATGACATAAAAGCTTCTGGAACCAATAGAAAGGCTATTAAATACCCCAGCGATGGCAAGGACAACTTTATAGAGAAAGTGTTATTTGAATTTATTTTTTAAGAACAAAGTTTAAATGAGAGGACATTTTATATAGAAGGCTTCCCCAGTGGCTCAGCTGTAAAGAACCCACCTGCCAATGCAGGAGACTCAGGAGACATGAGTTCCATCCCTGGGCCAGGAAGATCCCCTAGAGAAGGAAATGGCAACCCAATTCATCATTCTTGCCTGGAAAATCCCATGGACAGAGAAGCCTGACAATCCACCTCAAAGTTGCAAATATGTCTGAAATGACTTGGCGACTAAACAACAACAATTTTATGTAAAGAGCAAGTTATCCCCCCACCCCCCCAAAAACTGAAAGAAGATGACATGAAATTGAGTATGGTTATGACTGATTTACACCATGTGGGGCAAGATTGGGTCAATTGGAAAGATGACAAGGATCACAAAAGAGCTGATATACTATGCCATGATTTTCAAACTTGGTCTTTAGGGAAAGGACAGTCATTGAGGAAAATTTTGATCAGAGAAGAGACATCACATATTTTTTCACTAGTAGTGTCATGGAGGCTATATAGGAGTTGGTGAGACTAGAAGCAGTAAAGCTAGAAGAGGCCATTCCAAACGTCATTGCCAGTGAGGATGGAGAGGGGAGGAAAAGTCAAGAACTGTAGGAAATAGTCAGCAGAACCTGGTCAGCAATAAATGCTGAATATGAGGAAGAAGTTCAGACTAAGACTATAAGCTTGAAAACTGACAAAATGATGGTGCCTTTTACCAAGTCTAGAAACAGAGGAAGCAGAATTTTGAATATTTGAAGCCATTTCCTACATGAGCCTTTGAAATTGTATTTTCAGTGTCTGTACTCCTATTACATTTAAATACTTTTTTTCTACACAGTAGTAAAAAAAGAACTGCAAAATTATTTTGCAGAGTAAATGAAAATATCGCTGTCCATAGCAGTGTTCTGTGAGGATGGTGAAAAGGTCATTAAAGAAAAAATCAACTAGCATAATTTAACTTAAGCACCTTATTTTATAGTAAAGAAAATGAATAGGGAAATTCTTTGAATCCCTTGTATTAGAAATATATATATAATATGTATACATATATATGATTTGTAGTCCTTAATGCATTAAGAATACTCCATTTATGTTGATTTATAAAATAATTCTTTATGTTAAAAAGGTAAAAGTTTATCCTTATTATATGTTGGCTTACATGCGTTCTCAGTTGCTTCAGTCATGTCTCTTTGCAGTCCCAAGGACTGTATCCCGCCAGGCTCCTCTGTCCATGGAATTCTCCAGGCGAGAATACTGGAGTGGGTTGTTAATCCTGATCCTGAACCAGAGATCAAACTTGAATTTCCTGAAGCTCCTGCAATGCAGGTGGATTCTAAAGCATCCATTCCTGAGTCACCGGGGAGTTCCCATTATATATTGTGCATGAGAATATTTATTTTTTAATATGTATTGGGGGAGCAAAATGTAAATTTATATCAGCATACTTTATAAATTCTCATAACTTAGTTGATAAACTTGTTTCTATTAGTTCTTAGAGAACAATTTAGAGAAGGGAGAAAAAGTCAAGAACTGTAAGAAATAGAGTCATTTAGAGTTGGAAATAGAGTCAAATAGAGATGGTGATTAATAATCTCCATGTTTCTAACTAACCCAGGGATACTAGATCTCTGATAACCTGTGCCCAGGCTGCACTGTGACCTCTTAGGGTTCTAGGGAATCTGATGTGTTCTGGATGCCATTCTTAACAACTTTTTGTATGGGATGGGGCACTAGAATATCCTCATAAGAGACTCTAACATGTAATAGCAAAAGTGAGAACTTCGAGAATTCTTCATTTTTTCCCTTGTCAGAGTCCTAAACTGAGCATGGGGCCATGACTTGATGAAACATTACCTCGAGGAACATAAATTGCTCCTGGTACCACTAACAGCCTCCCTTTGGAAACATTCTCTCCCTTGTCTCTCAGGCAGCGGATGTCTCTGGACTGTACTTAGTAAGCCCTGAGTAACTCTTTGTTAACTGAATCAAACGGTTCCACTAAATCCATGAGAATCAATGTACATTCATTCTCCTCTTCCTTTTTTTTTTGTCTGATTTGCTTTACTAGTGCTTTGGGGAGAGAAGAATGTCTTTTGCTTCCTCACGAAAGTAAGCTCGAAAGTAAGCTGAATTGTTACATATCGAAGGAAGACATTTCAAAGAGAGAGACAAATCTTCTACCTGCCAGTGGTTCTAAGGACCAGAACAGTCCCAGATCCTGTTGAGGATAGATAAAATCTCCAGTGATATCAAAATCAGATTGATTTGAAACCCATAATCAGTGACTGTCATGATGGGTTATATTTAGTTTATCCTTTGAGGACTTTGTATCCTGGCCATAAACATACAGGCAACTTGATCTTGTTTAAGTGTGCTAGTGTTAGACTCTCAGTCATGTCTGACTCTTTGCAATTTCATGGACTGTGGCCCTCCAGGCTTCTTTGTCCTTGGAATTCTCCAGGCAAGAATACTGGAGTAGGTAGCCATACCCTTCTCTAGGGGATCTTCCTGACATGGGAATCGAACCTGGGTCTCCCATATTGCAGGCAGATTCTTTACCATCTGAGCCACCAGGGAAGCCTTTCATTCTTGTTTGGGATCCCCAGATAGGCTATACTTTTTAAATCAATGTATTTTCATTAGGAGGAAAGGTAAAAGATAAAAGATAAAAAGAAAAGCTAGATAAACAATCTAGAAGAACAAACAGAATATATAAAAATTCAAAAATTTAAAGCATCAGGAATCTCATACTGAGAGGAAATTTCATGTATTCAATACATATTTATGTTTCATGTTTCCAAATCATCACAAGGAATCAAAGACCAAAACTTAGAACTACTGTGAAAAGTGATTGTATGAAAACACAGTTAATACTGATTTTATTATTCTTCTTAACTCTTTCTGATGTTATGGACACTGTATTTACCAACATGTGTTGACTGTCTACTTGGAGGAAGATTTTGGGTAAGGAACAGCAATTCTTTTGTGGTAGATGGTGACAAATAATATTATCAGATTCAAAGTTTCCAACTTTTAATAGGAACACTAAGTGCCATGTAAACAAAAATAACTCAGAAAGTATTTGTTGACTTGAACAAACTTGACTGATGACAAATGGCACATGTAGGTGTTTTGGGAATAATCCCAAGAAACACAATGTCTTTGTTGTTGCTGAGAGTAAAGCAAAACACAGCAATGTCTAACTTGTCTTAAAATATGTGCATGACAGTCTATTTGTGCTACATGGTGAGCAAAATTATTAGCATCTTGATCTTTCTGAAGAGATGTCATCTACAGTTTGATTTTACTATTTGTATTGTGAGCTCACATACTACTTAATATTACCATTAATATCAAAATTGCAGGGGTGAAGACAGTAGAACCTACTGTTTGGATGATTAGCTCCAATTAATTAATATCTTTTAATACAACTAATATATTTCCCAAGTCCTTAATTATTATTATCCATTCTTCTTAGAGTAAGTGAATGATATTTGATACACAATCATTTGGGAAGTGATATCAACAGACACTAGCTGAAGAAGGACAAAATGTCCAGGGAGGGCAGCCAAAGCAGGGTACCATCATGCACAGGTTACTGCTGAGCACAGCTGGGGTTTCATCCCATGGAGGTCATCTGGGAAATGGTGCAGAGCATGCCTGAGAGTTGTGTCCACTGAGAGAGAGATAAAGTTGAGTTATATTTCCTCCAACTCATCAGTCATTTGTTGATGGCTGTTCCCAGGAGCACAGACTTTTCTACAATTCCTTTCCGCCTTGTGCAGCCAGGAAAAGCCCTCAAGGAGAGAATCACAGGAGCAGCAGAACATCCCAGCATGGCGAGGAATCATGATTGTCAAGGGGATATGGACAAAAGGCTGGTAGCAGATGCTCCATTGGTCTTCTGTGGATGTATACTATTGTAAATGTTGTTAATGTAATTATTTAAACTATCAAACTTTTGACTTGGAATCATCATTTATTTTAGTAAAAGTGATGGAACTGATATTTTGCACGTAACTCGGAATTTCTCTCCTCTCCAGGAACTTTCCTGCCTCTAGACCTGAAAACCTAATTCCATTTATTTCAACACTCTTCTCACTTGACATAATTAAGGATAGTCCCTCCTCCTTCCCTCCATGTATATATTGTGAGCATTTTTAATGAATGCATTACATGCTTACTCAGGAATATTTCTCTTTTATTGATCTTGTCTCCTAAAAATTCAGCTGCTCCCTTAGTCCCTTCTGTCTGCTTTGGCAGATACTTAACTATCTTCTACCTTAAACCAGCAATCAGAAAACTGTCTTTCCACTCCCCCCATCTTCCCCTGTTGCTAGAGTCCCCTTCTCTTTCACAATCAAGCTTCTCAAAGAGTGTATAAAATCACTCCAGCTTTTTCCTCTTCTAGAAATTCCCTCTCTCCAAGCTGGTCACTGCACATATTTTTTTATTTTACTGGTGGCTTCCAGGTCTCTAACTTCAGTTACTTTTCCATACCTCAGATTACTGGATTTCTTAGCAGCAGTGACTCATTTCTTCACAGGGGTGTAAGTTGCCTTTGAAGACTAATCTCTAGTTTTCGGGACACTTTATTTTCCTCTGCTTTTTTCGAATATGCATAACAGGAGAATATCCCTTGCAATGCATAAGTTCTTTAACTGTGTTTATGAAGTCAACACGTTTTGAAATCATTTTCTTTAGGGCAACTTTGCATACCTGTGTTCTGTGTCTTGAGGTGTTTCTCTTACTGCTTAGAGCTTTGAGGGTAATCTTATTTGTTTCTCTTTAGATTCTTAGTTGGCACCTCATTGCATTCATTAGGATGACCATATTCTACCTTACTTTTTACCTGTCATGTGGTGTGTAAGTAGGTATTATTTCATATTCTTAGCATGAATATTTTCATGTATTTTTATCATCACTTTTTTCTAACTTAACAACTCCAAACTGAGGAGAGTACTTCCATTTGCCTATATTTGGATGAAGACTACCTTAACATTTTAATTTCTCTCCTCTGGAACATTTTAAGTCAATATCTATAATGACTAAAATTTTATTCAGTTGTTTGAGTAAATGTGAGAGTATGATTGGTTTGGTATGAGTAAGAGGAAAAAACATATATAAGTCAGACCCAGGACCAGCTATTTAAGTTGTGAGACCTAGTCCAGGATGAGAATGTGGGGTGCTTTATTCAGAACATAATTAAGAATTTCAGGGAAGTGGAAAGAGAACATTAGACCAAGCACAGAACTCTTCTGAGCACAGAGAGCTATGTGACTGCACAAATTGTATAGCTATGGAACAGACCCTGTACAGATATTTGGGGGCAGGTGGCAGCTGAGAATTAACTTTATAGATGAGTTTCGAAACAAAATTTCATGAGTACCATTTTTTGGAATAAAATAGTATATAAAATAACAAAGTTTAATGGATATATTTATTTGGAACACCATACTATGCTTTGGCACAGAGTATTGTGGAGAGCAGAATATGTCATTAATAAGAAAACAGTTTTAAATTAATTCTTGACTGAGATCCAATACTTTGTTTACCTTGCGTGCTCAGGAGCCAGATTGCGTGGGTCCTAAAACCTGACTCTGTCTACTCTACAGAGTGTGGGTCTTGGGGCACATTTCCTTAACTTTCCATATGTCAGTGTTCAAGTGTACTGGGATGATAGCAGAGACTCTATCTCACAGATTTGTCATGCAGTTTACTATATTTTAAGATCTTTGAAGAGTAAACAGTCTACTCTGTTATTTCAAAATTCTTTTACTTTTGCTTTAGTAGATACTATATCCTAAACTTAGTTTGCTGTCTTATGGTTGAATTAATGTCCAGTATAATGCTAAAATATTTCATGATATTGTTTGTGTAGAATTACAAATTTGTCACTTAGCAGTTGTGCATTATGTTCACTATGGTAGAAATTAGTGATTTTTTTTTTCTTATAAGAATATTGAAAGGGCTTTATTTTTATTTTTATTTTTTTACTTTGAGCTTTCCCCCATCGCCATTTGGCTTATTTGAAAATCAAAAATCTAAATCACCTGTTTAGCAGAGCAATCCAGTTAATTATGCTACACTTTATAAGTTATATAACTTCCAAATCGAATTCAATTTTAGCAGTTCAGGCATTCTTAAATACATTTAAAAGCAATCTTTTTTGGGAGTAATCCTTGTGATTAATGAATGTTATCTGCTTTTTTGTGTCATTGAATGATAAACCTTTTTATATTAATATGAATTATGTTTATTTATAGTGATTAGCAATGTGTTTGTGCGTTATTGAGAAGATATAGTAGTTTACAGTCTACAAACTAAATCTCTACCATCATGAAATACTATCTGAAATATTTGGTTTAATGATCAATTTTAGGACTGTATCAAACAGTAAGGATAGTAAGTGTATTTTATTTTCTATACTGGAACATTTAAGATAGTTTCTGAGAAGTCATTCTGAGCTCAAAACAAAAGGCTCTAGTGAGGTATAGTTTCCAAAAAGAATGCCATAATTTTTCTGAGTATTTAGCATTTAGGACTGTGAGACCCTAGAGAATAATTAAGCCATATAGCTATATTTGTTGGTTGTGAACATTGAAAAGAAAGCAAACAGCAATATTCCTGATTATCACAGAACTTTCTCACCATGCCATGCTCTTGACCCCTTCTCTCGCCTCTGGTTCTCATAATATAATATCTATATTCAATCTCTTTTTCTCATACCAGACAGTATTACCGAAGTCTTCACTAACATCTATGTGACCAGTTTTGGCCCTGTCTCAGATACAGACATGGTAAGTTTTGCATAATATTTTTCTTTGTATAATGGGAAGTGTGGGAGATAATTCAAAATAAACACATATTTTTAGTGTTATAGATTACGTATCTGTCTCATGCCTGCTTTGCTTGTTTGTTGTGCTTAGTCGCTCAGTCATATCTGACTCTTTGCATCCCCATGGACTGTAACCTGCCAGGCTCCTCTGTCCATCCATGGGGATTCTCTAGGCAAGAATACTAAAGTGGGTTGCCATGCCCTCCTCCAGGGGCTCTTCCCAACCCAGGGCTCTAACCCAGGTTTCCCACATTGCAGGCAGATTCTTTACCATCTGAGTCACCAGTGAAGCCCCATGCCTGTTTAGTCTGCCCAAATACATGGAGAGTTAAGGCTGTTACTCTGCTTGTAGAATGGTATACCATTGTAACTTAAGTGGTCAGATTAACTCTTTATATTTTATATTATTTTCAAAGTTTTCTACCCAGCTACAGTGTGGCAAACAATTGTTTAAATAAAGTAATGATATTACTGAGAAGCACTTTCTAAGATTAAAACCTGTACTTGACTTCTATACATCTGTACGGTTTCATAGATAACTGCTTCTTACGGGTTGTGGTCATGATCAGTGTTATAAATGGAAACCTTCTACTGGCATTGAATAAGGTGGATCTCTGGTCATACTGGTCATATCAATAAATACAGTACAGGTGGCAGAGGATGAGATGGTTAGAGAGCATCACCAACTCAATGGACATGAATCTGCGCAAACTCTGGAAGATAGTGAAGGACAGGGAGGCCTGGTGTGTTGCAATCCATGGGGTTGCAAAAAGTCAGACACTGTTTAGCATCTGAACAGCAACAAACAGGCCTCATTTATAATAGATACATATAAATCAATCTAAGAAAACTAGAATCTTAACACTTGAATTCTATGGAACTGGTCTTTATTTTTCTTTAAAATGAGATCAGTAGAAGACGGAGATTGGTCTGTTGGGTTAGAAATCAGTGCACTAGACCAGTCATCACTAAATTCTTGGTTGAGTGTAAGAATTTTATTAGTCTAATTGCAGCAACTTCTATTGCTACCTGTAGTGCTGTACTATATTTTTTGTATAAATAATTTTTCATCCACATTTCTTGCTGTCAGAGAATGAGAATTAGAGGAGATGCCCTTGTCCCAGGCTTTGCCTGGCCATCCTCCATCATGTCATCCTCCCCAGTTTCCTCCTTTTATCTGATATCCTATGGGGAAGGATGACAAGCATGGATGTTTTCCATCTGGATAAACATGGGTTTAAAACTGAAGGTTTTCCTTTCTTGCAGATGCTCATAAACAAGACTGGCCAGTTTTTTTGAACTATACTATAGTTAATTTACAATATTGTGTTAGTTTCAGGTGTATAGCCTAATGATTCAGTTACTTTGTTTTCAGATTATTTTCCATTATAGGTTATTATAAGATATTGAATACAGTTCCATGAGCTATACAGTAAATCCTCATTGCTTATCTATGGCATGTATAGTAGTTTTTATGTTAATCATATATTCTTCATTTATCCTTCCCCTACCTTCCCTTTGGTAACCTTAAGTTTGTTTTCTATGTCTGTGAATCTGTTTCTGTTTTGTATATACTTGCATTTGTATCATTGCTTGAAAGTGAAAGTGAAGTCGCTTAGTCATATCTGACTCTTTGTGACCCCATGGGCTGTAGCCTACCAGGCTCCTCTGTCCATGGGATTTTCCAGGCAATAGTCTTGGAGTGGATTGCCATTTCCTTCTCCAGGGGATCTTCCCAACCCAGGGATCGAACCCGGGTCTCCCGCATTGTAGACAGACGCTTTACCATCTGAGCCCACATAGACCCTTAGATTCCACATATAAGTGATATGATACAGTATTTGTCTTTCTATCTGACTTGCTTCACTTTATACTTAAGTATAAAATTCTCTAGGTCCATTCCTATTGACATAAATGGTGATATTTCTTTTTTTTTTTTTTTGTGGCTGAGTACTATCCTTTTGTGTGTGTGTGTGTGTGTGTGTATGTCACATCTTCTTATGCCAGTTTTCTATTGACAGACATGTGGGTTGTTTCCATGTCTTGGTTATTCTAAATAGTGCTGATAAAAACATTGGGGTGTGTGTGTCTTTTAAAATTAGAGTATTTTCTTTTTTCCAGATATATTTTCATGAGTGGGATGGCTGAATCATATGGCAACTCTTTTTAGTTTTTTGAGGAACCTCCATACTGTTTTATTTTTTTTTTCCTTTCAGGAGCAAGGTTTTTTTTTTTTTTTTT
>SJYQ01000255.1:356916-373075 GCA_006410935.1 Redunca redunca | reverse complement strand
TTTTTTTTTTTTTTTAATTTAAATTTATTTATTTTAATTGGAGGTTAATTACTTCACAATATTGTATTGGTCTTGCCATACATCAACATGAATCCACCACAGGTATACACGTGTTCCCCATCCTGAACCCCCCTCCCACCTCCCACCTTGTACCATCCCTCTGGGTCATCCCAATGCACCAGCTCCAAGCAGCCTGTATCCTGCATTGAACCTGTACTGGCGATTCATTTCTTATATGATATTATACATGTTTCAATGCCATTCTCCCAAACCATCCACCCTCTCCCTCTCCCACAGAGTCCAAAAGACTGTTCTATACATCTGTGTCTCTTTTGCTGTCTCACATACAGGATTGTCGTTACCATCTTTCTAAATTCCATATATATCCATACTGTTTTCTGTAGTGACTGCATCCATTTACATTCCTATAATTATACAATTTATTGGGACATGCCTACCTTTCCTTTAGGAGTTAGTTATGGCAATTTTATCACAAACTATGTTTTTCTTCCACCCAGAGCCACTTCTCTGACCTCACAGTCAGAGAACTTGATGAACTTGGATGGCTGAAGATGTCAAGCACAAGAGGGGTGAAAGTGAAAGTCATTCAGTTGGGTCCAACTCTTTGTGACCCCATGGACTATACAGTCCATGGAATTCTCTAGACCAGAATACTGAAGTGGGTAGCCGTTCCCTTTCCCAGGGGATCTTCCGAACCCAGGGATTAAACCCAGGTCTCCGCATTGCAGGTGGATTCTTTACCAGCTGAGCCACAAGGAAGCCCAAGAATAGTGGAGTAGGTAGCCTATCCCTTCTCCAGCAGATCTTTCCGACCCAGGAATCGAACCAGGGTCTCCTGCATTGCAGGCAGATTCTTTACCATCAGAGCTATCAGTTTTAGGAGGTGATTGATACCAAACACTGTAGATCTTTGAAGTTCTTTCAAATTAATATGTGAAACCTTAAGTGCTTTCCCTTCAACTTCGATTTCTACATTAAGTGAAAGTGAAGTCACTCAGTCATGTCCGACTCTTTGCGACCCCATGGACGGAGTGGTCTGGTGCAGGCTACTCCATCCATGGGATTTTCTAGGCAAGAGTACTGGAGTGGGTTGCCATTTCCTTCTCCAGGGAATCTTTCTGACTCATGGATCGGACCCAGGTCTCCCGCATTGCAGACAGATGCTTTACTGTCTGAGCTACCAGGGAAGCCTTCAACTTCTACATTAGTTGGCAGTAAAGCTAATATTTCTGTGCAGCTTATCTTAGTAAATGTTCCCATGTATTAGAGACACAGTGAGAATGAACACCTGACCTCTATGTGGAGCCAAGTGCAGAGAAACAGAATTGTGCCAAGCACAGTTGAAAGAATAGCAAAATATTATATAAATTATGGTTCTTAATATGGTTACCTTTGGTGTTTTATTACCAGCTAAAACAGAAAGGCAAATGGTATAGGACCCCAAAATATCAAAGTTTTCAATTTTGTAGATTTTGTGTAGTGAATAATGGTGCTAATAGAACTGTGTTAAAGTTTTTGTTTGTTTTGCAAAGTGAATTATTTTACCTCAAAAAATATATATATCAAAATGTATACTTTTCATAGACACATAATGTTTGCTACTTGAGGGTTTTAGACAGTCATGTATTTTTGGCAAAATGTATGAAGTGACTCTTTTCCAGTGGTGATAATGGATTAAGCTAATTCTCCTCCTTTTGTTCTGACCATTCTTTGGGATTACTGAAACATTTAGAAAGCTAGAAGCTTCAACTCAAAGTGGCTCAAAGACTTGACTATAATACCTGAAATCATAAAACTCATAGAAGAAAGTATGAGAGAGAAGCCCTTTGACATTGGTCTTAGTGATGATTTTTTTAAACCTGACACAAAAACAAAAATAAACAAGTAGGACTGGCTGTATCAAAGCAAAACCTTCTACACAGCAAAATAAATCAATAAGCTGAAAAGGTAATCTACAGAATGGAAGAAAATATTTGCAAATTATATATCTGATAAGGGGTTAGCATCCCAAATATATTAAAAAAACTGCCACAACTCAAGAGTAAAAAAGCAAAACAAAACAAAAACCACAATCTAATTTAAATAAGGAATAAAAACTGAATAGATATTTATTCAAAGAAGACATGTAAATGACCAACAGGTACATGAAAATATACTCACCATCAATAATCATCAAGGAAATGTAAGTCAAAACCAGAATGAGATATCGCCTCACACCTGTTGGAATGACTATCATCAAAAAGACAAGAGATATACAGCATGATATCACTTATCCACTTATATGTGAAATCTATAACATAAAATAAACTAGAGAATATAGCAAAAAAGAAATAGACTCAGAGATATAGAGAACAGATTAGTGGTAACCAGTGGAGAGAAGGAAAGGAGGAGGGGCAAGATAGGGGTACAAGATTAAGAAATACAAGCTACAATGTGTAAAATAATTAAGCTATCAGGATATGTTGTATAGCATATCACAGGAAATATTGACAGTGTTTTATGATAACTTAAAATGGAGTATAAACTTCAAAATTGTGAATCATTATGTTGTATGGATGAAACATATACAGCAACATATACATCAACTATACCTCAATTTTTTTTTTTTTTAAGGCAAGAGATAAATGTTGTTAATGATATGGAGAAAAGGGAACTTTTATGCACCATTATTGAAACTATAAATTAGTATACTTGCTATAGAAAACAGTATGGATGTTCCTTCAAGAATTAAAAATGAAACTACCGTATTATTCAGTAATCCATGTCTGGTATACGTCCAAAATGAAAACAGGATCCCCAAGAGAAATCTACACTAGTTTTTCTGTTTTATTTTTGGCCACTCTGTGTAGCATGTGGGATCTTTAGTTCGCTGACCAGGGATTGAACCCAGACCCTGTCAGTAAAAGCACTGAGTCCTAACCACTGGATCACCAGGGAATTCCCTGCACTCCTGTTTTATTCACCATTTTTCCAATAGCCAAGATATGGAAACATGATGTGATATATATATTAATATATGTACATATATCACATAGGGGGAATAAAATTTTGGCATTTTGACAACATGGATGGACCTTGAAGGCATTAAGTGAATAAACCAGACAGAGAAAGACAAATATCGCATTGTATTATTTTCATGTGGCATAAAAAAATCATACCACAGGAAACAGAAAAATGGTTGTCAGTGTGGAAAATAAAGAAGGGTTGGTGAAAAGGTATAAACTTTCAGCTACAAGACAAATAAAGACTGAGGCTCTAATGTAAAGCATGGTGACTACAGTTGGTAACACTGTATTGAATAATTGAAATTCACTAAAAAAAATAGATTGTTGCTGAAGCTCCAAAGCTTTGGCCACCTGGTGCAAGAGCTGACTCATTATGATGCTGGGAAAGATTGAGGGTAAGAGGATAAGAGGGTGACAAAGGATAAGATGGTTGGATGGCATCACTGACTCAATGGAAAAGAGTTTGAGAAAACTCTGGAAAATGGTGAAGAACGGGGAAGCCTGGCTTACTGCAGTTGATGGAGCTGCAAAGAGTCTAGACAAGACTTAGCAACTGAATGATAACAAGAGTAGAGCTTGCCAAAAACAAATAAACAAACAAATAAATATGAGGGGATGGATGTGTTATCTAACTAGACAGGGGGAGTCATTTTACTATGTATATCAAATTATCACTATGATTCCTTCAAATATCTTATATAGTTTTATCAATTATACTTCAGTAAAGCTGAATTTTTTTTTAGAATTTATTTTATTTATTTATTTTTTAAATTTTTATTTTTACTTTATTTTACTTTACAATACTGTATTGGTTTTGCCATACATTGACATGAATCCACCACGGGTGTTGAAAAAAGAAACTGTCATCATTTAGTGTTTCCATATAGGAATTCCTTCCAGGCATTTGATGATAAATTTATATATTTTTAAAATCCTAAATTCTGGGAAAATGCAAATAAGAAAATGGGAAAAAACACTTTAATTGTCCTACAAGAATC
Organism: Redunca redunca; assembly: GCA_006410935.1. NCBI lineage: Eukaryota > Metazoa > Chordata > Mammalia > Artiodactyla > Bovidae > Redunca > Redunca redunca. The sequence continues at coordinate 369,051 of SJYQ01000255.1, read as the reverse complement.
AAAGATTTGCAGAAAGAATCCACTGATGTCAAGTTGAAACCCAGGGCAGGGAATGCTGATGTGTGAAGCTGAACACTTAAGGTTAAGGACAATGTGTCCAGAACTGGGACACAACTATGTCTGAGCGAAGCTGTCACGATAAAGCAGTCATGCATCTAGCAGTTGGGTGTTTGTGGTCCTGTCTGCTGCTGTGATTCTTAAAAATGAAATAAATATTAATAAGATATATGCAAAAATAAATTAAAAATAAAAGCTGGTGGCTGATGTTAAATGCGTTGTCATTAGCAACAGAGCAAATATAAACTCTCTCATATCTGAATTGAGTTTAGGACGTTGGTCTGTTTAGTGACTTTAGCCCAAGAATTAAAAAAAAAAAAAATTAACAGGCTCAAGGTAAGCTTTCATATTTGAGGGGATACTGCCACACATACATTAAATGTGAAAATGCACTCATCTAGTGTAGACTCAGCGCAAACTCTATAGGTTGAATTGAGTTGAGTAGGCAACATTGAGTTGGCAACATTTAAATTTTTAAAAATCATGTATTGTTTTATTTTATGTATTTTGGATTATGTGTGTATGTATGTGAGCACGTGCACTTGTATAAACTATAAATTACCCTAAAATGAAATATATATTTAACATCTCTGCACCCTCTTGAGCTGCTCAAGGCCCTAGATGTTTTTTTTAGCATATATTGTCCTCTAATCACCTAGCCTAACAGCGTCCTATAAAATTCTCTTTGGTCATGTCAAACTTTCTACTTGAATTTCATCTTTATGTACCTTGTTTACTCACTCCTACCAATAATCGGCTGAGCCTAATTAATTGTGAGACCATCAACTGGGCACATACTCTATCATCAGTGTCCAGTTAAGAGGAAAGAATCCATAACAGTAATTAGAACAGGGAAAATTTAATAAAATGAATTATTAATTTGGACAACAAGATGGTTAAATAAAAGTGTAAAAGGAGATTCTAAGCAATGTAGATTTAGCAAATGCAGGAAGTGCAGCATTTGCTTCTCAGATAAGCATCATGAACAAGGAAGGAACTCAGGACTGGAAGGGAGTCCTTTCCCCCAAGCTCAAGATTTAGAGCTTACCAGAGAGGACTCTGTGGCTAGAGGAGGATGCACGTGCCACTGGTGAAGAAATAGCCAGTGAAGAAATGTATGAAGGTACATGCTGAAGCTGGTCAGAGGAATATCATACCTGCTGGCTGAAAACTCACAGCATGGTAGTCCTTTGAAGCTGAACCAAAGGATAACAATGCAGCTAAACCAGGAAGAAAACCAGGAAAAGAAAGCCCTCTTTCTTTGCTAAAAATGTGGCAGTATCCTCTGATCACAAGGCCTAACATTACATGAGCTGATGAAGGAGCAGAGTGTACAGAGTGCTTCTCTTATGTCTCAAAGAAAGGGAAAAGAGGATGAATTTGGAGCTGAAGGGTCATTCATTAATAACAGGTATATATCATGTGTGTGATATGAAGAGGATTTTGAGGGAGAGTCCAGAGATAGTTTGATCACTGAACAGCTACTCTTTGATTTTTGTCTGAATCTAGAGAAGAAAATGAAAGTTGCTTAATCTATATACATGTGTAACAAAGATGCAAATACTCCCTCATACTGTAAATCTGTTAGAGAAGACAGAGCTTAATTTCCACATGTGTGAAATAGACATGATTTGGCCTTCATGTTGTTCACATGGAATGATTTTCAATCGATATTAGTTTTGTTGGAAAGCAAGGAAAATGATGAGCAAAAGTTTGAATTCATGTTAGCCTGGATGGCCAGGTCAGGAAATGAAACTTATGTGTGCTACTCTAAACATAAAGAAATTTATTATGATACAGAGGGGCAGGATACTCATGTTATTACTGCCCATACCCAAAACTGGATATGAAGGTATCTAATTCATATCTTACGGAAGCAGTTTGTTAATAGGTAAATAGTAAAACAAAATTTAATTTCACTTTGGGAGACTTAGCTGATACTCTTATTTCTATGCAATGTGTATACTCAGTAGCAGAACCTAAACTCCTAAGTCTGCCTGTGTAGGTCAGTGATCAGATTTGTTGTGACATTAGCCTGAGAGGAAAAAAGCAGCCTAGCAAGAAGAATTAAGACCCAAAGGAGCAAGCACACACACACACACACACACATGCGCGCGCGCACATACATATACACTGCTGTCTCAGAATCATTAACTAGCATAATTGCCCAAAGACAGTTGCAGACCTAAATTATAATTAAAGATTCTAATTACAGTGTTTGCAATCAAGTTGATTTTTTACAAAAATTCAACTTTTAAAAAATTCATGAATAAGAAGGTAAACTTGGGAATGTACTAGTAGCTAATTGACAGAGTAGGTAGTATCTAATAGCACATCTGAGCAATTTATAACTCCTCAGTGTGTTTTTTACATTTTTATTTGGTCTGCATAGGAGATCTTTTCCCATTCTAGTAAGTATTTTCACTATATGAGCATATTCTTCAGACACAGTGGTACAGCCACCAACTATTGCACTGAAACCTAGACTAAGAACCTCAGCCCAAGTGGTTATCTCTTGGACTGATAAGTATTAGGGTTAGAGCTTAAACAATGGACACTTTGAAGTCATATCAAGATTTCTGATCTAGATTTACCATTAGGTCATTAAAAGGAGGAAGTCGGGTAAGTGGAAACCTTGGTTTATTGATCATATAAATCCCCTTGGGTAAATAATTGTCTGTCTTATGAAAACACAGAGTACATTATCTCTTAGAAACCCCAGAAGTTATTGGGATATTGTGTAGTTCAGTAGTTAATATCATGACCTAAATCAAATCCCTTATGATTATACAGTGGAAGTGACAAATAGATTCAAGGGATTAGATCTGATAGACAGAGTGCCTGAAGAACTATGGATGGAAGTTTGTGACATTGTATAGGAGGCAGGGATCAAGACCATCCTCAAGGAAAGAAATGGAAAAAGGCAAATGGTTGTCTGAGGAGGCCTTACAAATAGCTGTGAAAAGAAGAGAAGCGAAAAGTAAAGGAGAAAAGGAAAGATATACCCGTTTGAATGCAGAGTTCCAAAGAACAGCTAGGAGAGATAAGAAAGCCTTCCTCAGAGATCAATGCAAAGAAATAGAGGAAAACAACAGAATGGGAAACTAGAGCTCTCTTCAAGAAAATCAGAGATAACAAGGGAACATTTCATGCAACAATGAGCACAATAAAGGACAGAAATGATATGGACCTAACAGAAGTAGAAGATATTAAGAAGAGGTGGCAAGAATACACAGAAGAACTATACAAAAAAGATCTTCACAACCCAGATAATCATGATGGTATGAACACTCACCTAGAGCCAGACATCCTGGAATGTGAAGTCAAGTGGGCCTTGGCAAACGTCACTACAAACAAAGCTAGTGGAGGTAAAGGATTTCCAGTTGAGCTATTTCAAATCCTAAAAGATGATGTTGTGAAAGTGCTGCGCTCCATATGCCAGGAAATTTGGAAAACTCAGCAGTGGCCTCAGGACTGGAAAAGGTCAATTTTCATTCCAATCCCAAAGAAAGCCAATGCCAAAGAATGCTCAAACTACTGCACAATTGCACTCATCTCACACGCTAGCAACGTAATGCTTAAAATTCTCCAAGCCAGGCTTCAACAATACATGAACCAGGAACTTCTAGATGTTCAAGCTGGTTTTAGAAAAGGCAGAGGAACCAGAGATCAAATTGCCAACATCCGCTGGATTATCGAAAAAGCAAGAGAGTTCCAGAAAAACATCTACTTCTGCTTTATTGACTGTTCCAAAGCCTTTTACTGTGTGGACCATAACAAACTCTGGAAAATTTGTTAAGGGATGGGAATATCAGACCACCTGACCTGCCTCTTGAGAAATCTGTATACAAGTCAGGAAGCAACAGTTAGAACTAGACATGTAACAAGAGACTGGTTCCAAATCAGGAAAGGAGTGTGTCAAGGCTGTATATTGTCACCCTGTTTATTTAACGTATATGAAAAATATATCATGAAAAATGCTGGACTGGATGAAGCACAAGCTGGAATCAAGATTGCAGGGAGAAATATCAGTAACCACAGATATGCAGATGACACCACCCTTATGGCAGAAAGTGAAGAAGAACTAAAGAGCCTCTTGATGAAAGGAAAGAGGAGAGTGAAAATGTTGGTTTAAAACTCAGCATTCAGGAAACTAAGATCATGGCATCTGGTCCCATAACTTCATGGGAAATAGATGGGGAAACAGTAGAAACACTGTCAGACTTTATTTTCCTGGGCTCCAAAATCATTGCAAATACTGACTGCAGCCATGAAATTAAGAGACCCTTGCTCTTTGGAAGAAAAGTTACGACCAACCTAGATAGCATATTCAAAAGCAGAGACATTACTTTGCCAACATATGTCCATCTAGTCAAGGCTATGGTTTTTCTACTTGTCACGTATGGATGTGATAGTTGGAGTATAAAGAAAGCTGAGTGCCAAAGAATTGATACTTTTGAACTGTGGTTTTGGAGAACACTTGAGAGTCCCTTGACTGGTGCAAGGAGAGGACCCAGAGAGATGGTGGTGCAGGTATACTATATCTTTGTGTTTCCCCCCAGATTTGATTGAACTGTTAATCTGATTTGAAAGTTTGTACATACATTTTTCTAGTTTAATCAACTATGTGTATCTGCTTTATGTCCTTTGTATTAATAAATTGTGCTTTTTATATTAAAAAAATAATAAAATAATAATAAAAAAAAAAAGACTTGAGAGTCCCTTGGACTGCAGTGAGATCCAACTAGTCCATCCTAAAGGAAATCAGTCCTGAATCTTCATTGGAAGGACTAAATTTTGAAGGTAAAACTCCAATACTTTGGCCACCTGATGCAAAGAACTGATTCATTTAAAAAGACCCTGATTCTGGGAAAGGTCGAAGGCAGGAGAAGAAGGGGACAGCAGAGGCTAGATCGTTGGATGGCATCACCGACTCAATGGATATGAGTTTGAGTAAACTTTGGGAGTTGGTGATAGACAGGGGGCTGACATGCCACAGTCCATGGGGTCACAAAGAGTTGGACTCGACTGAGTGACTGAAGTGAACTGAACTGAGTTAACATCATAAAGAGGTTAGAGAATTATTACATCTTGATATTTGGTCAAAAATTGATCTTGAGTTTAAGGTGTTAATCCTTATCAGAAATTGACATTTGGAAATGTGTCTAAATAAGGAAACTGCTAAAAATGTGGCAAATACTATAGGTAAAAGGTAATTTAATAATAAGTACTCATTTTAAAGCCAGAATGTAGAATTTGACTACTGTAAAGTTATTGATATTTTGGAAGCATGAGAATTAGATTTAGGGAATATTCAGCCTATGTTTTTCAGCACCCTCCTAGCTAGAGTTTTTTAATAATTTTCCTCATAATAATATTCATAGAAATGGGTTGGGATCAGTTGAAGTATTTATTTTAAAAGTTATTTCCTAGGCTCGTTCTAAGATCTGTGGAATCATAATTGCTTGTTGTAGGACATGACAGTCTGCCTTCTAACAGGTTGAGGTATTCAACTCTTTGCTGAGGGAAGCCAAAAACCAGCATAGGATTGAAGGCTTGGGGGCATTGGACAGATGATGGTACTGCTCTTTGGGATATGGAACATAGGAAGAAAAGCTTTGTTTGCTTTGTTTTTGTGTTTGAGGGTAGGGTAATATAGAGGGCATGTGAAGAGTCAGATTTTCTGCAATCTAGTAGTTTATATTAGAGGGCGAGAAAAGGAAAAAATTGTTTGAAAGCTTCTGTATACCAGGCAAGAAATGATTGCAGACTGGGTCAGGTAGAAAGACTGAAGATTAAAAAAAAAAAAAAAACTGAAAAAATTTAAAGGATGTTATAGAATTGACAAGCTTTGGTGATCTATTGGAGGTAAGGGTTGAAGGAGAAATATAGGATGAAGGTTTGGGAGCATTGGATGGATGATGGTACCATTCATTGGGATATGGAACATAGGAAGAAAAGTTTGTTTGCTTTTGTTTTTGTGTCTGAGGGATGAACGTGTTTTGGACATATTGGGTTGGGGTCTTTGTAAGATATTTACTAGGAGATGTCTAGGTAGCAGGCTTATCAAGCTCAAGATAAAGGCTTAGAGTGCAGATGGCACAGGAGTCATCTGAAAGCTGAAACCATGGGCATACATGAACTCATACAAGGAAAAAGATTAGAGTGATATGGTAATCATGCTTTTACAGAAACTCTAGAATAGAGGAGGATTAAAAAGACTGTAGAGGAGACTGAGAAGGAGCAACCAAGGATGTCTGTCAGAATGGAGGAGCATTCCCTTCTCTCAACTAGACTGTACTTTGATCCTTAATAATCAACATTGGAGAGCACTACTTTTCCTTCCTTATCAGATGCAAAGATGTTCAGTAGTCAGGTATCTGTATCAGTTACAGACCTCTGTCCAGGTAGGATTCTGTGTCCTGAAGGAGGTATGGTTCATTTGGTAATGGGATGAACCCATAGGTTTTACCCTTAGTAAAACCTCATTTAGGGAGTGGGGTAAAAGTTACAGAAAAGAATGCAGATAAAGGTGGTTTGACTCCAGCCAGAAAAGTCACTTTTCTGCAGCAAGAAGGGATGTAGGAACTAAACACATGCAACCATAGTTCACATGACTGCCTCTGGGGAGAGCATTCCTTTCTACTCCCCTACGCTTTTGTATAAACTAAATAACAAACAACTGTGGCTGCTGAACATGAAGTGATTTTTAAAATAAAACTTGCAGCAGGTTGTATGTTCTTTCCCAGGGTTACAAGGGTGGGGCCTGATTTTTAGGGAGAACTCTGCAGAATTTATGTGCCATGAGGAATAATAGACACCGTCACTAGTGTATGCCCCTACGTTCTCCAGGAGAAACCATTACACGTAGATGACTGTCAAACACAGAAGGTCTGAGGTGCCATGGGCACTTTCCCAAGGGTTAACTACAACACCAGGAGAACGTGGTTTTAATGCCAGTGCAAGAGAGCATTCATTACAAAAGCAGGGAGAAAACAACAGTGTCATAAATTATGGTAAAGCCAAGGAAAGGATTTAGCTGTGTCATTAGATGAAGAACAAAGAGATATTTGTTGATCATGGTAAAGGCAACCAGATTGCAGTGGGTTGAGGCATGTGGGAGGTGAGGAAATGGAGAAAGAGTGGAGGCAACATTTTTAAGCCGCGTGGTTGAGGCGAGAGGGAAGGCAGAGGGCAATAGCTGTAAGGCATTATGACTGTCAGACAGGCTTTTTTTTTTAAAGTTGCATCGAACTTCTCGCTGTTCTCAGAACCTGCCATTATCTTTAACAACTCTGTGGCCTTGCAAATGTTTTTCCCTCTTCTTATTATGCCTTCCCTCCTGTTTTGCCAACTGGAGAGCTTTCGTTTATTCCAAGCCAAGCTCAAATTTCATCCTCCCTGATGTTTTTCTAGGCTACTCCAAGCAGAGTCAATCCTTCTGATCCCCATGCTCCACAACATGACTTTGACTCCTTTTGATGAACTTGCATGTTGTATTATAAAACTCTGCATGTCTTTTTTCTTTATTGCAGCCTGAGCTACTAGAAGGCATGAGTTGTGTTTGGTCTTTTCTACCAGATTGCTAAGTACACACTCTATATCTGTCAGTGTTGGGAGCTGAATACTTAAGTATAAGCAGGGCTGCCCTTGTGTTGCTCACAGTGTAGTGGGGGGACAGTTAAGGAAAAAATCATCAGTCTTAAAACAGTGTGGTCATGTTTTTATTGAAGCATTTATGGATTGATATGGTAGTAGTAAGCATATGGGTTCAGTTCAGTTCAGTTCAGTCTCTCAGTCGTGTCCGACTCTTCGCGACCCCATGAATCATAGCACGCTAGGCGTCCCTGTCCATCACCAACTCCTGGAGTTCACTCAAACTCATGTCCATCGAGTCGATGATGCCATCCAGCCATCTCATCCTGGGTCATCCCCTTCTCCTCCTGCCCCCAATCCCTCTTGGCATCAGGGTCTTTTCCAGTGAGTCAACTCTTCCCATGAGGTGGCCAAAGTATTGGAGTTTCAGCTTCAGCATCAGTTCTTCCAATGAACACTCAGGACTGATCTCCTTTAGGATGGACTGGTTGGATCTCCTTGCAGTCCAAGGGACTCTCAAGAGTCTTCTCCAACACCACAGTTTAAAAGCATCAATTCTTCTCCGCTCAGCTTAGATTTCTAGGAAAAAAAGATAGCAGAGGACAAAGTTTGGCCAGCTATGTAACAGGATGAGTGTTTTAGGACAAAGTGAAAGAGCTTGATGAATTTAGTAAACTTTAAAAAGTTCAGTGTGACTGCAGCCTAGAATGCTCTTTGGGATTTGGGGGAGAGGAGACTAGAAAACAACTTAGAACCAAATCCTGAAGGGCCTTATAACTATTTGCCCCAAAACTCCGTAAAAGCATCTCCAAATCAAACTTGAAACATTGTAGATTTCTGTTACCACAGATCTTATAATTTCATGGCTTTTTTGATATGTGTCAGTATATTTTAATACATAAATATTATGTAGAAAAAGAGCTTACTGTGATTAGTTTAATATAGTCACATAGGCACGTATACACATACACATTCACACTACACACTTGGCAATGTAAGGATTAGGGGGCTGTGCTACCATCTGCCCCTGCCTTTCTCCTTGTGTACCGTTTGAGCTGTTATGGCCCAGAATCCTTGTTATTCCACTTAATTCACAGTGATTCCTCTCATTTGTTTATTCATAGACTCATTAGTGTTTACCTCCTATGTTCTGGGCAGTTAGATACTGGTGATGCATTGAAGAAGTTGGTTATTGTCCTTGTTCTCAATGTGGAGTGAACATTGCCAGATGTAGGGGTTGATAGGCAAGAGACTACAGGGGAATTCCATGAGTTTGGGTAGTAAGGTGAAGCATGACACGTGAGGCCCTGCAGTACCAATATTGCTATAGGCAGAGTGTATGGAGAATTGCTAGGCATGAGACTGCAGAGTTAAAGGAGGGAGAGACCATTGCAGGGCTTTGGAGGCTATAAGAAAGCCTTTGGACTGCATCCCAAGGGCTTTAGAAATTCAAAAGCAAACTTAACAGCACTTCATTCTATCGATCTTCTTTCCTTATATCATGTAATATCTTGGGTGCCCCTTGTAGCTTCTGTTCACTTTCAAATATCAAAGAGCTCAGTCCAGTCCAAGTTAAAATATCAATATCTTATGCCATTTAGAGCTTCTCTCCTCTTCTCAGCCATAGTCACAGGTAAGCATTGCATAGTGGCTGGTGGTCTGTGATCGACTATTCTTCTCCTCTTTCTGAGTCTTTCTAGAGTTGAGGCAATGAAAAGGAAGATTATAAAAGGGAAGGACATATCTCTTTTATTGGTAAACATTTTTCAGGTGTGATTTTTTTTTATCAGAATGTAATTGCTCCAAATTGTGCTAGTCTCTGAAGTGAATCAGCCATATGCATACATACATCCCCTGCCTCTTGGACTTCCCTCCCTCCCTCCCCATCCCACCACTAAAAGGAATGGAATAGGGTCATTTGATGAGATGTGGATGGACCTAGAGTCGATCGTACAGAGTGAAGTAAGTCAGAAAGAGAAAAACAAATATCATATATTAACACATTTATGTGGAATCTAGAAAAATGATGAACCTGTTTCCAAGGCAGGAATAGAGACGTAGACATAGAAAACAGACATGTGGCCATAAGGGTGGGGAGCAGAGGGTGGGATGAATTGGGAGATTAGGAAATATCTTTTTACTTAGCCATTCTGTAGGTGGTTCTCTCTTGGCAGTCAGTGACATTTGTATGGCTGTTAGATAAACGCCTGTTTAGGCTGTTAGGACCTCTCATGGGGCATGCATGTGATTTCCTTTCAATGACCTCTTTATTATCCAAAACACCAAAAGCACAGCTGGTTTATTCTTTTATAGTTCTCTTGGGGCGTCCTACTTAGTCTCTGCCTCTGGCACTTTGCCTTGTGGCCTTTTACCGATGGGTGCCATTCTCTTGTCAGGCCACACTTTTCTTGAGTTTGGGGCATTGGGGAAGAAGCCTACTGCAAAGGTGATTTATACCAGGCTATACCAGGCTACTTCTTTGAAATCCAAACTATTTCTAAGAACTTTACATGTATCATCCCACTTCATCCTTAGAAGAAATAAGTTGTATAACTGCCACTGTTTTACAGATAAGTCAGCTGAAATAAAGAGAGATTAAGTAACCTGCTCAAGGTCAAATAACCTGTTCTACTTGACTTATGAGCCCATGCACTTAACATCTATTTCATGTCACTCAGCTTATTGTTGTTGTTATTTTTCCATCTTGTGTTTGAGTCAGTTTTAAATATGGAAAGAAGACTTTGACAATTTCAAAACTCTGATTCTCAACCTGGAAATAAATTCTTCCTGTAACTTTCCATGACACTTGACTGGAGTCTATTTTTTAGTCTATAAAGAAGGAAATTTCTGTCCCACCTCCAAGGATTGTTTTTATGTATGGTATAACAAAAAGAACATAGTGTCAGGAAACATAAGGTTTGAGTTCAAATGTTGGATTTCTCTTTTTTTAATGAATATAACTTCTGAAATATTCCCTACCTGTGAAATGGAAATACTGCTGCATAGTTAATAAAGCTGTAAAGAATTTTAAACAATACATTGTGTCAAAATGAATTGCAATGGACATATTTTAACTATTAATCATTTTAAGTTCTTTGATTAGATATTTTAAATCATTTACTGTTAGAATCTGAATCTTTAGTAACAGCTTTTAATTTGTAAACTTGCCAGGCATCTAGATCCAAAGAGAAAGCCCAGACATCTTGCCCCTACAATAGTCCAAAAATGCAGTAGCTGTGGTGATCTGCGGTCTGTTTGTTTGAGCTTCTTTGCATAATAAGGTTTTATGATGGGTACTAATTGGGTTTATTGACACTGCTGATCTGTTCTTAAGCTTCTTACTTTTTGCAATTTTTGCAGGGCTAATACCAGGCTACATTCTTAATTCCCACCCCTTTGTGTACCAACTGAAAATGTTGGAACTTACCATTCTTGTATAGTCTCAGGGTGTTATTTCTTTCATTGCTGAATACCTGCCTCATAAGCCTCATTTTTCTTCATGATAAAAAACACAGATTGAAACTTTAAGGAGACTATCCTTTAATAGCAAAAGGGTATACTGAAATAAATTTTGGTACTTTAAAATACACTCCGTAAATCAAAGTCAATGAGAAATCCCTCAAGAGCAGTCCTGCAATTTGGTCATGTTTTTGTGCGTAGATAAAATTCTTCAGAAATTGGCTACAAGCCCTGGCTTATAATTAATGTAGCCAAGCAGTAAGGAATATGCTGTCTTCACTAAGTCAACGTGTCCTTGAAATCATATTTATCCAATTAACGGTGCAATAGAGAGTGATATCCTTATTTGCAATACATTTGATGGAAATAATACTCAGTGGCAGTAAATACATTGGGCTGGAAAACGCATCCTTGCCTGAGTTCTGTCCCTTGCATGATTGGAAACAGGGCAGTCACTAAATTTGTTTATAAATCCATCTATAAAACAGAGGTGTTTGATTAAACTTCCCTTAAAGAGTTTCTCAAATCTTCAAGTGTATGGATTCTTCGACTCTTTCGCCTCAACAGTCTCATGTGTCCTGTACACCAGCCAGAGGATAGCTGCATGCTGATATGTCCTTATGAAACTTTTTGGTTTCTTTCTAAATTTGCTCCTTGGTTATTTGTGTTTTCTCTGAGCAGTTTTGTAGGTGATCTTGGTGTTATTTATTTCTCTAGAACCTCGGTTCAAGGGACCAAGTCTTGTTTGTATGAAGAAGCTGTACTGTTTGTACTTCTCTGGCAATTTTCTTGCAACACACGAATCAAGTAATTATTTTATTAGTGTATATTCATGACAAACTTGAGATTTATTTTAAGAAACCTTTCAAGAATATTCTTTTCAAATAGTGTGAATGTGAGTTATATGCAAATAATTTGCATGGAAATCCTGTTGTAACTTAGTGGATATGCAGTATATATTATTTACTTGAAATGTCTCCTTTCCCTCTATTTTAATCTTGAAATCAAAACCACAAAAACTAG
>SJYQ01000255.1:321695-344354 GCA_006410935.1 Redunca redunca | reverse complement strand
TGGTGTCCAAAATAATAAAATATCTAGAAACAAATGTGACCAAGTAGGTGAAAACTTGTCCACTAAGAACTATAAAACTTTGCTGAAATATACTAAAGCAGACCTAACTAAATGGAAAGATATCTCATGTTTTTTTTTGGAAGATAGTACCATTAAGATAGGAATTATCCCCAAAGCAATCTATAAATTCAATACCTGTCAGAAATCCAATGGCTTTTTTGGGCAGAAATGTCAATCCTCATATTCATGTGAAATTGCAAATGGCTCCAAATAGCCAAAGCAGTATCAATAAAGAAAAAAGTTGCTGAACTCATACTACCCAGCTTCAAAGCCTAGTATAAAGCTCCATTAATCAAAACACTGTGGTAGTGTCATAAGGATGGACATATAGACTGATGGAATAAAACTGAGTCCAGAAACAAACAAACAACTACGACTAATGAATTTCCAGTAGGAGTGCCAAGACCCTTCTGTGGGGAAATAGTATTCTTTTTACCAAATGGTGCTGGGACAGCTGGATGACCACCAGGTGCAAAGGAATGAAGATGGAGTCCCACTTCACTCCTTGACACAACAATTAAACAGGTATAAAACATTAATGTAAAACTGAGAACTGCAAAACTATTAGAAGACAATACAGGGTCTATTAGAAGACAAGACAGGGTCTATTAGAAGAAAATGCCAGATAAGTCTTTATGAATTTGGATCTAACAGTGGATTCTTAGATTTGACATCAAAAGCATGGGTAACAAAGAAAAACAGATAAAGTGAATTTTACTAAGATTGAAAACTTTTGTATCTCAAACATCATCAGAACTATGAAAAGACAACTTACATTTGGGAGAAAAAAATTGCATTTCATACATCTGATAAGGGTTTAATATCCTGAATAAATAAGGAATTCTTACTACTCAGAAACAAAATGACCAGAACCATGATTTTAGAAATGGACAAGAAACTCAAATGGACTTTTTTCTAAACAAAATATACAAATGGCAAACAAACACAAGTAATAATGTACATCATTGTATTTTAAGGAAATGCAAATCAAAGCAACAATAAAATACATATTATACATACTAGCATAGCCATAATAATGAATAAACCAAAAGAAAAAGGGACTTAAGTACTGGTGAGAATGAAGAGAAATAGAAACCCTCATAAATTGCAAAGGGAGTATAAAAAGGTATAGCTTCTGTGGACAATTGTTTGACAGTTCCTCAAAAAGTTGAACATAGAATTAACATATGATCCAACAATTTCACCTCTAGGTATTACCTAAGATTAATGAAAGCATGTTTATACAGAAACTTGTACACAGATGTTTATAGCAATATTATTCATAATATTCAAAAGATAGAAACAATCTAAATATCCTTTATAGATGAATGGATAACCAAAATATAGTATAACTTACAGTAGAAAATCAGTCACCTATCAGTCAATCAGTCAGTCAGTCAGTTCATAGCTCAGTCGTGCCTGACTTTTTGCAACCTCATGCACTGCAGCACGTCAGGCCTCCCTGTCTGGCACCAGCTCTTGGAGTTTACTCAGACTCATATCCATTGAGTTGGTGATGCCATCTAACCACCCCATCCTCTGTCGTCCCCTCCTCCTCCTGCCTTCAATCTTTCCCAGCATCAGGGTCTTTTCAAAAGAGTCAGTTCTTCGCATCAGATGGCCAAAGTATTGGAGTTTCAGCTTCAACATCAGTCCTTCCAATGAAGATTCAGGACTGATTTCCTTTAGGATGGACTGGTTGGGATTCTTTGCTATCCAAGGGAATCTCAAGAGTCTTCTCCAACACCACAGTCCAAAAGCATCAATTCTTTGGTGCTCAGCTTTCTTTATACTCTAACTCTCATATCCATATATGACCATTGGAAAAAACCATAGCCTTGACTAGACAGACTTTTATGACAAAGTAATGTCTCTGCTTTTTAATATGCTGTCTACATTGGTCATAACTTTTCTTCCAAGAAACAAGCGTTTTTTAATTTTGTGGCTGCAGTCACCATCTGAAGTGATTTTGGAGCCCCCCCCCAAAAAAAAGTCTGTCACTGTTTCTACTGTTTCCCCATCTATTTGCCATGAAGTGATGGGACCAGATGCCATGATCTTAGTTTTCTGAATCTTGAGCTTTAAGCCAACTTTTTCACTCTCCTCTTTCACTTTCATCAAGAGGCTCTTTAGTTCTTCTTCACTTTCTGCCATAAGTGTGGTGTCATCTGCATATCTGAGGTTACTGATATTTCTCCTGGCAATTATGATTCCAGCTTGTGCTTCATCCAGCCCAGCATTTCTCATGATGTACTCTGCATAGAAGTAAAATAAACAGGATGACAATATATACCCTTGACATATTCCTTTTCCTATTTGGAAACAGTCTATTGTCCAATGTCCAGTTCTAACTATTGCTTCCTGACATGCATACAGATTTCTTAAGAGGAAAGTCAGTTCAGTTCAGTTCAGTTCAATCACTCAGTTGCGTCCGACTCCTTGTGATCCCATGAACTGCAGCACGCCAGGCATCCCAGTCCATCACCAACTTCCAGAGTTCACTCAAACTCAGGTCCATTGAGTCGGTGATGCCATCCATCCATCTCATCCTCTGTCGTCCCCTTCTCCTCCTGCCCCCAATCCCTCCCAGCATCAGAGTGTTTTCCAATGAGTCAGCTCTTCACGTGAGGTGGCCAAAATACTGGAGTTTCAGCTTTAGCGTCATTCTTTCCAAAAAACACCCACCCAGGGCTGATCTCCTTTAGAATGGAATGGTTGGATCTCCTTGCAGTCCAAGGGACTCTCAAGAATCTTCTCCAACACCACAGTTCAAAAGCATCAATTCTTTGGCACTCAGCTCTCTTCACAGTCCAACTCTAACATCCGTATGTGACCACTGGAAAAAATATAGCCTTGACGAGATGGGCTTTGTTGGCAAAGTAATGTCTCTGCTTTTGAATATGCTATCGAGGTTGGTCATAACTTTCCTTCCAAGGAGTAAGCGTCTTTTGATTTCATGGCTGCAGTCACCATCTGAAGTTATTTTGCAGCCCCCAAAAAGAAAGTCTGTCACTGTTTCCACTCTTTCCCCATCTGTTTTCCATGGTCTTCATTTTCTGAATGTTGAGCTTTAAGCCAACTTTTTCACTCTCCTCTTTCACTTTCATCAAGAGGCTTTTTAGTTCCTCTTCACTTTCTCCCATAAAGGTGGTATCATCTGAATATCTGAGGTTATTGATATTTCTCCCGGCAATCGTGATTCCAGCTTGTGTTTCTTCCAGCCCAGCGTTTCTCATGATGTACTCTGCATAGAAGTTAAATAAGCAGGGTGACAATATATAGCCTTGATGGACTCCTTTTCCTATTTGGAACCAGTCTGTTGTTCCATGTCCAGTTCTAACTGTTGTTTCCTGACCTGCATACAGATTTCTCAAGAGGCAAGTCAGGTGGTCTGGTATTCCCACCTCTTTCAGAATTTTCCACAGTTCATTGTGATCCACACAGTCAAAGGCTTTGGCATAGTCACTAAAGCAGAAATAGATGTTTTTCTGGAACTCTCTTTCTTTTTCAGTGATCCAGCAGATGTTGGCAATTTGATCTCTGGTTCCTCTGCCTTTTCTAAAACCAGCTTGAACATCTGGAAGTTCATGGTTCACATATTGCTGAAGCCTGGCTTGGAGAATTTTGAGCATTACTTTGCTAGTGTGTGAGATGAGTGCAATTGTGCTGTAGTTGGTGTTGGAGAAGACTCTTAAGAGTCCCTTGGACTGCGAGGAGATCCAAGCAGTCCATTCTGAAGGAGATGAGCCCTGGGATTTCTTTGGAAGGAATGATACTAAAGCTGAAACTCCAGTACTTTGGCCACCTCATGCGAAGAGTTGACTCATGGGAAAAGACTTTGATGTTGGGAGGGATTGGGGGCAGGAGAAGAAGGGGACAACCAAGGATGAGATGGCTGGATGGCATCACTGACTCGATGGACGTGAGTCTGAGTGAACTCCAGGAGTTGGTCATGGACAGGGAGGTCTGGCGTGCTGTGATTCATGGGGTCGCAAAGGGTCGGACACAACTGAGTGACTGAACTGAACTGAACTGATGAGCATTCTTTGGCATTGACTTTCTTTGGGGTTGGAATGAACACTGACCTTTTAAAATCCTGTGGCCACTGCTGAGTTTTCCAAATTTGCTGGCGTATTGAGTATAGCACTTTCATAGCATCATCTTTCAGCATTTGAAATAGCTCAACTGGAATTCTATCACATCCACTAGCTTTGTTCACAGTGATGCTTTCTAAGGCCCACTTGACTTCACATTCCAGGATGTCTGACTCTAGTTGAGTGATTACACCATCATGATTATCTTGGTCATGAAGATCTTTTTTTGTGAAGAGGAAAGTCAAGTGGGCTGGTATTCCTATCTCTTGAAGAATTTTCCACAGTTTTTTGTGGTCCACACAGTCAAAGGCTTTGGCATAGTCAATAAAGCAGAAATAGATTTTTTTTCTGGAACGCTCTTGGTTTTTCGATGATCCAGCGGATGTTGGCAATTTGATCTCTGGTTCCTCTACCTTTTGTAAAACCAGCTTGAACATCTGTAAGTTCATGGTTCACATATTGTTTAAGCTTGGCTTGGAGAACTTTGAGTATTACTTTACTAGTGTGTGAGATGAGTGCAATTGTGCAGTAATTTGAGCATTCCTTGGCATTGCCTTTTTTGGAGATTGTAACAAAAACTTACATTTTCCAGTCCTGTGGCCACTGCTGAGTTTTCCAAATTTGCTGGCATTTTGAATGCAGCACTTTCACAGCATCATCTTTCAGGATCTGAAATAGCTCAACTGGAATTCCATCACCTCCACTAGCTTTATTTGTAGTGATGCTTCCCAAGACCCTCTTGACTTTCCATTCCAGGATGTCTGTCTCTAGGTGAGTGATCATACCATCGTGATTATCTGGATCATGAAGATCTTTTTTTATATATAATTCTGTGTATTCTTGCCACCTCTTAATATCTAATGCTTCTGTTAGGTCCATACAATTTCTGTCCTTTATTGTGCCCATCTTTGTATGAAATGTTTCCTTGGTATCTCTAATTTTCTTGAAGAGATCTCTAGTCTTTCTCATTCTGTTCCCCCCCCCCTATATTTCTTTGCACTGATCACTGAGGAAGGCTTTCTTATCTCTTCTTGTTATTCTTTGGAACTGTGCATTCAAATGGTATATCTTTCCTTTTCTCCTTTGCTTTTTGCTTATCTTCTTTTTCATTTTTGCATTTCTTTTTTGGGGGGATGGTCTTGATTCCTGTCTAGTTAACAATGTCATGAACCTCCATCCATAGTTCATCAGGCACTCTGTCTATCAGATCTAGTCCCTTAAATCTATTTCTCACTTCCGCTGTATAATCGTAAGGCATTTGATTTAGGTTGTATCTGAATGGTTTAGTGGTTTTCCCTATTTTCTTCAATTTAAGTCTGAATTTATCAATAAGGGTTTCATGATCTGAGCCACAGTCAGCTCCAGGTCTTATTTTTGCTGACTGTATCGAGCTTCTCCACCTTTGGCTGAAAAGAATATAATCAATCTGTTATCAGTGTTGGTCATCTGGTGATGTTCATGTGTAGAGTGTTCTCATCTGTTGTTGGAAGAGGGTGTTTGCTCTGACCAGTGCATTCTCTTGGCAAAACTCTATTAGTCTTTGCCCTGCTTCATTCTGTACTCCAAGGCCAAATTTGCCATATTATTCCAGGTGTTTCTTGACTTCATATTTTTGCATTTCAGTCCCCTATAGTGAAAAGGACATCATTTTTGGTGTTAGTTCTAGAAGGTCTTATAGGTCTCCATAGATCCCTTCAACTTCAGCTTCTTCAGCATTTAGAAAGGATTAAATATTGATAACATGCTACACCATGAATGAATCTCAAAAACATTATGTTAAGTGAAAGAGAGTGGATGAAAAGTGTCACATATTTTATTCTTCCTTTCATATGAATTATCCAGTATAGGCAAACCCAAGAAGCAGTTTCATAGTTGCCAGCAGGTGGATACAGTGTAAAATGGGTTGTATTATGTAGTAAGAACTGGGTGTCCCAGGGTGCTAGAACTGTTTTGAAGCTAGATAGAGGTGGTAGTTGCAGAACACTGTGAATGCATAAATACCACTGAATTGTACACTTAAAATAGTTAACTGTATATTATGTGACTTTCATCTCCATAAAACATTCTTTAAGTCATGGCTTGGAAAAGAAACAGCGTTGAATGAGCACCTCAAGAATTTCTCAGGATTTAGAAATCTGCTTAGATACCTATTTCAAAATTTGCCAGTTATTGAAACAAGGACATAAAAATGGATGTGGCCAAAAATATGAGAAAATTTCGGTTCTAATGATTTGAAAAGCAATATTACGTGATTTCAGAGCACAAAAAATAGACCAAATACATTTTTAGGAAAAATTACGTAATAATTAAAAACAAAAAGGAAATGATTAGGACAGAACCGATTTTCCAGGAATATCTAAACTTATATGTAAATATACAGCATATTAAATAAAATTAAATAATGAAATATTCATTTAATAAAGATTGTAAGGAAAATAAAACACTGCATTGAGGTAAATAAAGACAGATTTCATAGCATAAATCACATAGATGCATATGGTAAAAACATGCAATAGAAGACTACCTAAGTATAGAAAAGAGATGAATAGATAAATAAATATTTAATTTTTAATCAACAGAATGTGTTAGGATCAAGGCTGTTAGGTTCAACTGTAACAAATATGCAAAAGTTTCAAAAGATTGGTTATAAAAATAACATATAAAGTTAAAAATCCAGGCTATATTTGAATTTGTAAATTTTATATAAATGGTTAACAATAGACATTTTCATGTAAATGTAATCTGTTAGGTGGTAAAAGCATTCTTAGTATTATCTCTATGAGTTACTCTGTGTAAAGCTTGTGATAAATATAATTCCATGTGGGTATATATGTATATGTGTGTGTGTGTGTGTGTGTGTGTGTGTGAGTCGCTCAGTTGTGTCCAACTCTTTGCAACCTCATGGACTCCTACCTGCCACGTTCTTCTGTCCATGGAATTCTCCAGGCAAGAATACTGGGGTGGGTTGCCATTCTCTTCTCCAGGAGGTCTTCCCAAGGATTGAATCTGGGGCTCTTGCACTGTGGGCAGATTCTTTTCTGTAAAGCCTCCAGGGAAGTCCTACATGTATATGTGTGTACAAGTAAACCATAAAAGTCCTGTGTTCTGTCCAGAATGATACATGAAGCCTGTCAGCCTCCTATTCTCATTCCATCCTTCACTTCACCTTTCATCTTTCTGCCTCCTTTTGAGTCTTAATATCATCATCCGATGATGCCCAGCAGTTACCTAAGCAAGTATCTGTCCTCCCCAAACTTCTCTAAGTCCACAGTCCAGTCTACAAGGTCTACATGCTGATGATGATCATCTGCTCTCCTCCTGCCTCCGGAGCTTTTTTTTGATGGATAAAGTTAAAAAACAAACAAAAAAACCCACTGTTACACAGTTGAGAAATTAATATGCCCTTGGAGATAAATGTCAAATTTCTCAATATTTGAGGTCTGGCTTCATGCCATGAATAAAATAAAAAAAAAAAATAGTAAATAAGACAGCAGGTAGAGGAGTTGAGATTAAAATGTGCACAACTTTGATATTAGAATCGTTGCTCCATTGTATTGGGTTTTATCTCTTCTGTATTTTGGATATTGCATTTATTTTGTGGTTGTAGAGGCAGCTTGATATTTTCCAAAGCTATTTCTTGAAAGGCTCTGCCCACGTATCTTGCAATGATCGGTGATGAAAGCCTCCTTTGACCTTCTCTGAGTGCTCTTGCCCAATTCATTCAATACCAACACTTACCGAGTACTTATTTATCACATGGTTCTAGATGCTTGGGGTATTCTTGAACAAAAACAAACAAAACTCCCTTCATGATGAGACAGTTGCCCTCTGTTGCCATTGGTATGAGAAAGCACTTGGGAAACTTTTAATCTTAAACCTCAAGTTTTATGCTTTCAAGGCTCTGGTGACTAAGCAGTATATCTGCAAGTACAAAACTCATTTTGTATTTGTGTAAACATATAGCCTACTTTGTGAAATTGTGGCTTCTTGTCTTTTCAGTTGCTTAACATCCTTCAAGACTTCCTATAAATAAGAATAATCATGAGTTTGCAATTATTACTTGTATATTTGAAACCAAATCATTTTTCACATTTCTGAGTAAGTTTATCTATGAATATATAACTATACTGTGGCTCAGCTGGTAAGGAATCCACCTGAAATGCAAGAGACCTGGGTGCAATCCTTGGCTTGGGAAGATCCCCTGGAAAAGGGAATGGCTACCCACTCCAGGCTTTAGCAATATGTGAACCATGAACTTCCAGATGTTCAAGCTGGTTTTAGAAAAGGCAGAGGAACCAGAGATCACATTGCCAACATCTGCTGGATCATGGATAAAGCAAGAGAGTTCCAGAAAAACATCTATTTCTGCTGTATTGACTAAGCCAAAGCTTTTGACTGTATGGATCACAATAAACTATGGAAAATTCTGAAAGAGATGGGAATACCAGACCACCTGACCTGCCTCTTGAGAAACCTATATACAGGTCAGGAAGCAACAGTTAGAACAGACATGGAACAACTGACTGGTTCCAAATAGGAAAAGGAGCATGTCAAGGCTGTATATTGTAACCCTGCTTATTTAACTTAGATGCAGAGTATATAATGAGAAACGCTGGGCTGGAAGAAGCACAAGCTGGAATCATGACTGCCGGGAGAAATATCAATAACCTCAGATATTCAGATGACACCACCCTTATGGCAGAAAGTGAAGAGGAACTAAAGAGTCTCTTGATGAAAGTGAAAGAGGAGAGTGGAAAAGTTGGCTTAAAGCTCAACATTCAGAAAGATCACGGCATCTGGTCTCATCATCACTTCATGGGAAATACATGGGGAAACAGTGGAAACAGTGTCAGAGTATTTTTTGGGCTCCACAATTACTGCAGATGGTGACTGCAGCCATGAAATTAAAAGACACTTACTCCTTGGAAGGAAAGTTATGACCAACCTAGATAGCACATTCAAAAGCAGAGACATTACTTTGCCAACAAAGGTTCGTCTAGTGAAGGCTATGGTTTTTCCAGTGGTCATGTATGGATGTGAGAGTTGGACTGTGAAGAAAGCTGAGTGCCGAAGAACTGATGCTTTTGAGCTGTGGTGCTAGAGAAGACTCTCGAGAGTCCCTTGGACTGCAAGGAGATCCAACCAGTACATCCTAAAGAGATTAGTCCTGGGTGTTCACTGGAAGGACTGATGTTGAAGCTCAAACTCTAATACTTTGGCCACCTGATGCAAAGAGCTGACTCATTAGAAAAGACCCTGATGCTGGGAGGGATTGGGAGCAGGAGGAGAAGGGGACGACAGAAGATGAGATGGCTCAATGGCATTACCAACTCGATGGACATGAGTTTGGGTAAACTCCGGGAGTTGGTGATGGACAGGGAGGCCTGGCATGCTGCAATTCATGGGGTTGCAAAGAGTCGAACACAACTGAGCGACTGAACTGACTGACTGACCCACTCCAGTATTCTGGCCTGGATAATTCCATGGTCTATATAATCCATGGGGTTGCAAAGAGTCAGACACAACTGAGCGACTTTCACTTTCTTTTTCTTTCATAGGCATGTATAAATGACTTTATATGTAAGAAATATGTCCTGGTATTTTCACCTTAATATTGCCTTCAGTATGGAATGGAGAGTTTTTTTCTATATAGAACCAAATAACAAACACCTGTTAGGGTGTATGTTTGGTAAAAGTGTACAGGGAGTTCAAATGCTAAAACTGCAGAGTTTATATGTACAAAGTTCATTGCATTTGCAAGTGCCTTACCTTCCTCTCTTATATGAATTTTGAAATAATTAAACCTCCAAAACGGATATGGTTGGATTGCTCATGTTTCTACTTAGATCACACATTTCCATGACTCAGTTTGATTTATATATCAGAGAATCCAAAATATGTCTTATATGAGAAATTTTTTTTTTCCATGTGAAAGAAATCCTCAAGTAAATGCTACAAGACTGATATGGTTAACACCAGAGGCATCAGGCAGTCAGTTTATTTCTCTTTTTCTTCTTTTATATCCTTAGCATGGAGTTTTGCTTCTTGAGTCAAAAAGGTTGTTGGTGGTCCAGGTGTCACATTCATATCCAGGAAGCAGGAAGATGTAAGCAAAAAGGGCAAAAGACATTTTCTAGCTCTGTGTTTGCCATTAATGAGCTTTCCCAGAAGTCCCTTCAAATAATCTCTATTCATATATTTTTAGCCTAACTTGGTCTCATGACCAGAGAGTCTGAGAAATTGTCACCCTGAATAAATTAAGTGTTATAATATGGATTGACTAAATATAAGATAGGCAGCTAGTGGTTTCTACTACAATAGGAAAAAAAATATGTTTCCTATGAAGATCATGAAATGATTGAGAGTAAATATTTTGGAACCAGAGCATAGGCTTATTTCATTTTACTGTGCTTTCCTTTATTGTACTTTGCAGATGTTTCATTGTTTACAAATTTGAAGGTTTATGGCAACCTTGCATGACACAAGCCCCTTGGTGACATCTTTCCAGCAGCATCTGCTCACTTTGTGTCACATTTGGGTAATTTGTACTGTATTTCAAACTTTATTATTATTATTGTTATGGTGATCTGTGATCAGTATGTTACTATTGTAAAAAGATTACAATTCACTGAGGGCTCAGATGATGTTTAGCACTTTCTAGCAATAGTATTTTTCACCTAAGACATTGCTCTCCTGGTGGCTCAGTGGTAAAGAATCTGCCTACCAATGCAGGAAACTTGGGTTCTATCCCCAGGTTGGGAAGATCCCCTGGAGAAGGAAATGGCAACCAACTCCAATATTCTTGCCTGGAAAATCCCATGGAAAGAGGAGTCTGGAGGGCTATAGTCCATGCGGTCATGAAAGATTTGGACATGAGGAGAGATGGGAATACCAGATCACCTGACCTGCCTCTTGAGAAATCTGTATGCAGATCAGGAAGCAACAGTTAGAACTGGACATGGAACAACAGACTGGTTCCAAATAGGAAAAGGAGTTCGTCAAGGCTGTTTATTGTCACCCTGCTTATTTAACTTATATGCAGAGTACATCATGAGAAACGCTGGACTGCAAGAAGCACAAGCTGGAATCAAGATTGCCAGGAGAAATATCAATAACCTCAGATATGCAGATGACAACACCCTTATGGCAGAAAGTGAAGAGGCACTAAAAAGCCTCCTGATGAAAGTAAAAGAGGAGAGCGAACAAGTTGGCTTAAAGCTCAACATTCAGAAAACGAAGATCATGGCATCTAGTCCCATCACTTCATGGGAAATAAATGGGGAAACAGTGGAAACAGTGTCAGACTTTATTTTTCTGGGCTCCAAAATCACTGCAGATGGTGACTGCAGCCATGAAATTAAAAGACGCTTACTCCTTGGAAGAAAAGTTATGACGAACCTAGATAGCACATTCAAAAGCAGAGACATTACTTTGCTGACTAAGGTCCGTCTAGTCAAGGCTATGGTTTTTCCTGTGGTCATGTATGGATGTGAGAGTTGGACTGTGAAGAAGGCTGAGCACCGAAGAATTGTTGCTTTTGAACTGTGGTGTTGGAGAAGATTCTTGAGAGTCCCATGGACTGCAAGGAGATCCAACCAGTCCATTCTAAAGAAGATCAGTCCTGGGATTTCTTTAGAAAGAATGATGCTAAAGCTGAAACTGCAGTACTTTGGCCACCTCATGCGAAGAGTTGACTCATTGGAAAAGACTCTGATGCTGGGAGGGATTGGGGGCAGGAGGAGAAGGGGCGACAGAGGATGAGATGGCTGGATGGCATCACTGACTCGATGGACGTGAATCTGAGTGAACTCTGGGAGATGGTGATGGACTGGGAGGCCTGGCGTGCTGCGATTCATGGGGTCGCAAAGAGTCGGACACGACTGAGCGACTGAACTGAACTGAACTGAACTGAGTGATTAAACAAAAACAAATACTATTACTCACTTAATAGACTATGGTATAGTATAAATATAATGTTTATAGGCACGGCGAAACCAGAAATTCCATGTGACTTGTTTTATTGTGATACACACTTTTTGCGGTGGTCTTGAACTAAACCTGTAATATCTCCAAGGAATGCTTGTATCTTGGTTCAAAATGTGACAGTACTATTGCCAAGGTAGGAAAGTTACGGGAAGTCTTTTTAACCTTTTTGTACCTTAATTTTGTAGCTATGTAGAAATAGAATTATAGTATCTACCTCATGAGGTAGTTTAGGGAACTAACACACCCACAAATACATTCATAGACACAGAGAACACTTAGAACAATTCTGGCATACAGTAAATTCTATGAAGTCATTGTATTATTGTTACTATTTATTGCCTAATACTTAATTCTCTCCTTCATATCAATAAATATGTAAAGAGTCATCAGCTCTTGCTTTAGCTTAGGCTCGATATCACAAGATGGCGTGTTTCAGGATTTACGGACTCTTTAAATCTTTAGGAAGGACCTGTCTGGGCAATAATCCAACTTCTTTGACATTCATATCGTCAGTGTTTAGTTGTTTGAAGGGAATTTCAGAATCTTTGATATTCCTGTATTTAAGTGAAATATGCCAGTGTGTGTTCAGTTTTTTAATCAAATCTCCTTTATTTTGGTATAATGAAATGCAAGTCAAGCTGACTTAAGCCTCTTTGTTAACTTCATTATTAATTAATCATGAGCTGGTACAGATATCCACAGGACATACAATCGAAGATGTGGATCTAATCCCATAATTGAGTCTTACTGGTTAGTAAGTTACATGGATCACATTCTTATCCCTGGTACAATCATCATGGACAGATTGACACCCCTCCTCTACCCTCCCCTTGCCCTGGCATCCACTTGGCTTCCTTCTTATTTCATGAATATACCAGTCATTCACCTCAAAGGTTCATCTTTTCCCTCTGCTTGAATTTCTCTTTTCCCAGATGGCTAATTCCCTCATCTCATTTAGGCTTTGTCTTGACTGTCATCTTGGTGAAGAGACCTCACTGATAACTAAAAGTTGTGAACTACTTCCCAATCCCGACTCTTATGCTTGCACTGGTCCTGTGCTTTTTCTTTCTTCATCGCACTTATCATCTTCCAGTATCTTGTAGAAAAATACATTTTTGTTTAGTTTGTCTCTCCCACAAGAATTTAAATTTCAAGAGGGCAGTTATTTTTACCTGTTTTTAAACGGATAGACAATTAAGTAGATTACATGAGGCAATAAGTAAAGGGAAAATGGTTTAGATAGATAGAATGTTGTTGCTATTGTTCAGTTGCCCAGTTGTGTTCGATTCTTTACAACCAGACTCCTCCATCCATGGGATCACCCAGGCTAGAATACTGGAGGGGATTGCCATTTCCTTCTCCAACAGATCTTTCCAATGCAGGGATCGAAGTCTCCTGCACTTGGCAGGCAGATTCTTTACTACTGAGCTACCACGGAAGCCCAGATAGATAGATATAAATACATTTGTGAGTTCAATGAGACTTAGGTTAGCAAAGCAATATAGACTAAAAGTGTAAGTAGGCTACTTTTCTAATTTTTAAATTAAGGAATCAGAGTGCTATTTCCAAAAGAAGGTTGCATGAGTTCAGGGGAAAAAATAAACAAGTAAAACTTACCATTACAATAGGTTAGCCAACATTCAATTGTCACTATTCAGTGGGCC
Source organism: Redunca redunca (assembly GCA_006410935.1). Taxonomy (NCBI): domain Eukaryota; kingdom Metazoa; phylum Chordata; class Mammalia; order Artiodactyla; family Bovidae; genus Redunca; species Redunca redunca. The sequence continues at coordinate 330,550 of SJYQ01000255.1, read as the reverse complement.
AAAGCCTCCAGACTTTCAATCTAGGTGTAGTAATCATGTACCAGAAGCTGAAAGCAAAGGCTTGACCTCTCTTTAGGTATAGTTAAAATCCTATATTAACAATATACATTATAAAACAAAATCTTAAATATCTAATTATCAGATTATTTTGAATTATCAATATATCTGCTTTCTTCATATCTTTATCAATATCATCTCTAGTTTTTTCCCTCCCTTTCCCCTTGTTTATGTTCCCTTTGTCCTGTTTGCCTTATCATTGTCTAATTCCCCATAGGTCTCAACATTAGTCCTACTCTGGGGGATTTCTTCCCTCTACCAGCATGCCCAACAAGCTATTAATGTTAGAATTATCTTTTTTTGCAGCTGGAATTGGTGAGTGAAAAACGCTTCTTCATTTAATCCAGGAAAGTTATATAGAAAGTGGGTTCTGTGTACTTATATAAAACACATACTATAGGCAATCAAAAAAATGGCAAATAAGAACATTCCACTTCAACTTTTGAGAAACCAGTCACCTACTGGGTAGAAAGTCACTTAATAATGAGTTTGTTGTCATTTAAGAGATAATTATGATCTGAAGTAATCAATATAATAATAAAGCAACTAATAAAAATAAATAAATTTATTAAATAAAACAACTAATAATGTTGAGTGCTTAAATATTTGTTTGAAAGACCATTGCACCAGGAAGGAAGAAAGCTTCTGCCAGGTCCTGATTCCACTTCTGGATTAAGCAAGCATGTAACCTCTCTGAAGTCTAGATTTTATCCATTATAAATAGATGTAAAATTTATGCTGTCTACCTCATTGGGATGTTAACAAGATCCCTAAAACAATATGTGTACAGATTTTATTAAATCTTAAAGTGAACATACACTTTATTGTTTTATATATAGCAAGCCTGAGTACTTTCTGAGAACCAAGGATACTGTAGAATGTGGTATAAATCCAAGTGGTCTATGGATCAAGGCATGCAGAAATAGAAAAGAGAATTCCAAAAGAACTGAGCAATAAATCCAAGCAAAGAGGAAGTTAAAGTAATGAAAACAGAGAACAGAATTGTGGTTGCCAGGGGATGGGGGCCTAGGGAGAGGCTGAGAGGAGGATATAAACTTTCAGTTACAGATGGATAAGGTGTGAGGATCTAACATATAACATGATGACTACCGTTGATAACACTGTTGTGTAACTGAAATTTGCTAAGAGAATTGAACCTGTGTCTTCGTCAAAAAGAAAGAAAAATGGTAAATATGTGAGATGAGTTTAAGTAACTCCATGGTGGGGATCCTTTCATAATGTATATCATTTCATTACACTGTACATTTTAAATATATTACAATTTTACTTTCCAGTTACACCATAATAAAGCTGAAAAAAGTTAAAAAGAGAGAAAAATCAGAAAATCATCTATATACAGCTTCAGCCTATTTAGGCTAAAGAATTAGGGCAGCCTTAGAAGGAGACATGGATAGTTTTAATTGGAAAGCGGGGATCAAGTGGTAGCAGGAGCAGAATGCCTGGGTGGTTGCAGGATATGAAACCAATAAACAGAAAGCCTGTGCAGGGTGAATACAGCCTCTGCAAAACTCGTTCCAAATCTCTGTCTTCCACAAGGCATGGGCTGTGGAGTGCTAACAGGCGGCACACCTGGCATCCCAGAATTGACTTTGGCACAAGGTAGCACATGCTAATCAGCAAGCTGCCAGCCCACCAGCCGCCTTCCTCCCCGCTGTCAGAGATTCATCCAGTCAGCCACTGCCAATTAGGAAAGTGACTGAAGAAAAATACATTAATAAGCCATGGCAAGGAAACTTAGAAAGCCTTGCTGGTCCTAGACTAGGGCTAGGTTTAGAAGTTGTTTCAGGAAAATAGGTAGTCTGCTTCAGTGTAATTGAGGAGAATAAATTATTATTAGGTGCACAGGAAGGGAATGAAAAGTATATGCTATTATTTTGTCAGTGAATTTTTTTTTTAGATTTTTTTTTCAGGACATGCAAATATCACTTGAAGTCAGTTATGGCCATTCAAGTTATAAGGGCAGATTATCCAATCATATTTCTGACACTGAAATCTATGTGGTCATAGTGATGAGAAAAAAAAAATTAAATAGTGTTTAGAGCACCTCTATAGGTCATATACTGTGTTAGACACTTCTGATGTAATCAGTATTTAATTCTGAAAAAAGTATCCCCAGCTAAGAAAGTGATTATCCCCACTTTTTAGACAAGAACCTTGAAACCTGTAAGTATTGGATTACTCCATTATCAGACAGCAGGTCAGTAGCAAAGAGAGAATTTGACCTTACAGCTCTCTCACTCACATGCTCTCACTTTTTCTTTGTTGTTGATTTGCCAAGTCATGTCTGACTCTGAGACGCTATGGACTACAGCACGCTAGGCTTCCCTGTCCTTCACCATCTCCTGGAATGTGCCCAAGTTCATGTCCATTGAATCGGTGATGCTAGCCAACCATCTCATCCTCTGTTTTCCACTTCTCCTGCCTTCAATCTTTCCCAGCATCAAGGTCTTTTCCAGTGAGTCAGCTGTTCGAATCAAGTGGCAAAGTATTGGAGCTTCAGCTTCAGCATCAGTCCTTCCAAAGAGTATTCAGGGTTGATTTCCCTCAAGATTGACTGGTTTGATCTCTGCGATCAAATTACTTTTTCTTTTTCTTTTCACTTTCAGAGTTTGAAATCAGAAATCTCCTCGGTGATTGCTTCAAACATGGGTAATTTCTGTTTGAGAATCAGGCTTAATAAACATAGATCAGAGCTTGAGGTGAATGTTCAGATTTGCAAAATAGTTAACTATTGGTAATCTTCCCTGGTGGCTCAGACAGTAAAGCGTCTGCCTGCAATGCTGGAGATCCGGGTTCGATCCCTGGGTCAGGAAGATCCTCTGGAGAAGGAAATGTCAACCCACTCCAATACTCTTGCCTAGAAAATCCCATGGAGCAGGGAGCCTGGCAGGCAACAGCCCATAGGGGTCACAAAGAGTCAGACACCACTGAGCGACTTCACCTTCTTTCTTTCAACTATTGGTATTAGCAGCTGCTTATTAAAGTTTTTCAGATTATTTGATCTATATCCTGCCCAGAAGTTGATACTGTCAGACTATGGTATAGTAACTAATACATTAAGTGACCTTTCAAAATTCATTCCTGTCCTGGTTTCATAATGCTACATTTTTAAGCAAAATTAGCATAGTTAATGCAGGTCTTTAAAAGTATGTTATTTTGTTTAGTTGCTAAATCATGTTCGACTCTTCCCACCAGGCTCCTCTGTCCATGGATTTCCCAGGCAAGAATACAAAAGTAGATTGCCATTTCTTTCTCAAGGGGATCTTCCTGACCCAGGGATCAAACCTATGTTTCCTGCTTGGCAGGCAGATTCTTTGCCACTGAGCCACCTGGGAAGCCCCATTAAAGGTGAAAGTGTAGTCTCATCTGACTCTTTGCAATCCCATGGACTGTAGCCCACCAGGCTCCTCCATCCATGGAATTCTCCAGGCAAAAGTACTGGAGTAGGTTGCCATTTCCTTCTCCAAGGGATCTTCCTGACCTAGGGATTGAAACTGGGTATCCCGCATTGTAGGCAAACGCTTTACCATCTGAGCCACCGCTACTTATAAACCTCAGTTGTTAGAAACTCCTGTTTAATTTTAATTTGAGTGGAGAATTTGATTACTGCTTTTGACAGTATTCTGTAAAACCATTTCTTATACTTTGTCTTGGATTTCATCTGTGAAAACTTGACAACCTTATAGAATATATAATGGAGATATCAGGTATTTCAAGGGTGTTGTTACTGTTACTGTTTTGTTTTTAGTTTTAGTTTTGTGTTTAGTCTTTTTTCCTTCACTTGAGCTTTGAAATAACAAAATGGAAAATAATAGATTTTTTTACTATGATTATTTTACTATTTAAACAGGTTTAGGTTATTAAATANTAGTTAAATCACCTCAGGGAGCTATAGGAAATCACCAAAACTATTAAAACTGGAACAGGCACAATGCATTTTATGACAATACAATTACAAGATTGAAATAGTGAAAAGATTTGATAACAGTAGGGAGTTCATGCTCAGTGTTTTCTGTGGTCTGTTCTTTCATTGCTTTGTTGTCATCATACTGAATATATTAATTTCTTTCAAACTTATGAAATCAGAATATTACTATTTTAGGCTAGACTCTTGCACACAGTACCATAGATTGTGGTTAAGAGGCAGCAGAAATTTCTTTCTCTCAGTTTTGGAGACTGAAAGTTGTATATCAGGATGCCTGCTTGGTGGGGTCTTTGTATCCTCACGCGGCAGAAAGAGTGAGCTAACTCTCTGACCTCTTCTTATCAGGGCACTAATCTCATTAATGAGGACCCGAACTTCATGACCACATTACCTCTCCAAAGTCCCACCTCCATCACAACAAGGATTAGATTTCGGCATATGAATTTGGGGGGGAACACAGACTTGCAGTTCATAACAATTACTGTGGTATGTAGTAGTTACACTGGATTGAATTTTCCTGAATAATGGAACAGAGGTATAGCGATCCCCAGAAAGGCTATATTCAGTCATTGTTAAATCTAGCCTTTCCTTAACCAGAACTTCCAGTTCATTTCTGATAACATTTGAGATTAGACATAATCCATGCAAGATTTCTTGGAAGTCATCTCTCAAATGTAATAGATTTTGATTGATGGATGGTTCTTGCAAAAGATCGGTCTTAGAGTCATAGTAACACTACTAAATTCTTCTGATAGCATTAGGCTAACAAATCATGCCTAAGTGAAGAATCGAATCACAGCCTTTAAGAAATCTAGGAACACAGTAGTTCAGCCAGATAGACAAAGGGTTTAACAAGTCCAGAAATCTATTCTGAAGAGATTTTGGACATTGGAAGAACAGAGAAGAATCCAGTTCAAGGCTTTCCTTTCTCTTTTCCTGTGAGCCACATTAAATTATTTCTCAAAGTAGGAAATGAATAACTAAAAAAATAGCCCAAGGATTTCTAAGCAATGATTTAAGCAGTTATAATCCCTACATGTCTTTTGATTTTTTTCTTAAACCACCACTAGATGGGACTCTTGCATCCTTGGTCTGGATTCTTAGCTGCTTTATCTATACATGGGGACCTAAAGAACTCAAAATCAACAGGGAAGCTATAAGGCTCTTTATTTGACAGGTTCCAAATGGGATATTTGCATGTATTATTTAATGTTCAAGTTGTATCATGGTTCCCATTTTAGAGATAAAGCCACTGAGGCTGAGAGAGAGAAAGTGATAGGGAAAGGGATAAAGGGAGGATAATTTAACATTTAATGGATGATTTTATACACTAGGCATTTATAGTGCACCTTATCCTCTCAATGATCCCCCAGTCCTGAAAAATAACGTTTTCATTTTACGGATAGAAAAGTTGCCAAATCTTAGCCAATTCACATAGCTGCTATGGCAGAAGCAAAATCCAAATCTGTGCCTGATTCTAGCGCACACTGTCTCTGTGCATAGCATAGTCACGTCTCGAGCAGTGGAAACACTTTAATGCATGATATAGCTTTAAAACGTGTAAAGCTGTTAGGAGCTGAAGTAGTAAAACACAAAGGTTAGATTCATTATGCTGCAAATTGCATAATGTGGACATACAGTTGGCTTTGAAAGAGAAGACCATTTATGGATTAGGCAGTACAATTTAGTGAAGAGTGTGGACTTTTGAGGCAGTCTGCCTGGGTTTGTATCCTACTTCAACTACTTGTTAACAGTATGATCCTCAGAAAGATATCAGCCTTACTTAGCCTCAGTTTCCTCAACTGTACATGAGAATGAGAATGATATCAAACTCACAGGGCTGTTACGAGAATTGAACAAATTAATACATAAAAAGTTCTTTTAATAATGTTTGGCATATAGTAGTTGTTCTGAAGTGATACTTTATAATCGTATCTGAACTAATGTAAAAATACACGATTTATGCATCAATTTATACCACTTTTCTATTCTATTCATAGGTATAATGTAGTGATGAAACCTCTGTTTCATTCTAAAGCTTATTAGCTTCTTAAACTATTTGTTCCTTCTTTGAGAATTTATAAATATGGTCCCCTAATGTTACTGTTCATAGAATTTTAATTATTTAATTTGATGAAACAATGGCATGTAAGTATTTACTTTTGTCAGAATCTGAGTTAGGTGGTAGCATTTCCAGATGCCTACAAACTGCTCAGAGTATGGAGGAGTTGGGGAGACATATAAATAAATGTGAAGAGAGAGAAGTATTCCAAAATCAAGTGAGAACACAAAGAAGGAAGCAGTAAAAATTGAGAAAATCAGAGAGGCCCCCAGGAAAGAAATCAAGTCAAGCTTAGAAAGTAGTATAATGGAAAAGGCAATATTCTAAGCAGAGGGTACATGATTATAAAAAGCAATACAGAACATATAAAGAATAAAAGATTATTGCTCAGTGTATCTCAGGCATGAAATTATTTTGTTTGTAAGAATAGTTAAACAGAGGCCAGTTTATGTACAGCTTATATTCCTAAAAGAAATCAACCTTGAATATTCATTGGAAGGACTTAAGCTGAAGTTTCAATATTTTGGCCACCTGATGCAAAGAGCTGAGCCATTGGAAAAGACCCTGATGGTGGGAAAGATTGAAGGGAAGAGGAGATGGGGATGACAGAGGATGAGATGGCTGGATGGCATCACTGACTCCATGGACATGAATTTGAGCAAACTCTGGGAGGTAGGGAAGGACAGGGAAGCCTGATGTGCTGCAGTCCATGAGATCACATAGAGTTGAACATGCCTTAGCAACTGAACAGTAACAACAAAAGCCAGAGATACTGCTTGAAATGTATTTTAATGAGTGAGTAAAATGGATGCTTTTGAGTTCAGGCAAGACAACTGTGAGAAATACTGTGTAAATAGATTGAAATGGTATGAGTTATAGAGGATGACTATTTAAGAGGCAATTGATACAATCCAAGTGAGAAATAATGAAAGCCTGAATGAACATTGGTAGAGAAGGAGTCATGGATTTGGGAGAAGCTAAGGAGGGCGAATATGTAGGCCATAGTGAATCCGAAGGGGAGATAAATATAAGCATTGCAGAAGACTCCCAGATTTCTTATTGAGGGCCTAGATAAATGTAACATTATTTTGTGATAAAGAATTATGGGAGATGTGGCAAGTTTTGGTTTAGATTTGGTTTAGATGTAGTTGTGAAGGCTAAAATTTGAGATTTCTATGGAACTTCTCAGTGTGGGGTCACTGTATAAGGTTTCTCTGGCCTCTCTGACCTTAGTATTACTATTCTTCATTCCACTCTACGCAGTGTGGCAAAAGTAATCTTTCTAAAACTCAGTTCTACTTATATAACCCTCTCCTGCATGAAACTTCTCTATGACTGTACATTATAGTCATTGACTGAAAGCCTTACCATGATTATTTGGCCTCTAGGGGCCTCCCCAGCCTAACCTGTTGTGAGTGTACCTTTTTATCCACTGACCTACATCAGACCCAGGAACATATTTTTTCTTCATTGAACCTGTTCCTCAGGTTATTCAAATTTTCTTTGCTATATCACTTCCTGTAGGAAGCCCTCTCTGACCCCCAAATCCTGGATAGGTACTTTTTAGGTAGTCTCAGAGCAGCCATGTCTCTATCACTTATTACACCATCTGTGCAATTTGCCTGATAATTATCTGTCTTCCAGTCGATTATATTCTCTGAGGACATATAATTCATGTTTTTTGTATGCTCTTGTCTAACAAAGTGGCAGGCATGTGGTAGACTGGATAGATTTTTAATTAAAAATTAACGTTATGTAGGAGGCTTAATAAACTGGTATTGAGCTTATTAGAGATATCACAGGAAGATGGTATTTATCATATGAGAACAGATTAGCAAATCGGAGTAAATTATGTTGCCCAGAAGAACAGTAAAGTAAGAGGATTGGAAGAACAGTTATGGTACCTTGTGAAATCTGAGCGGTTGAGTGACAAGTGGTAAAGAGCATCCCACTGAGAAAGCTAAAGAAGAGTGGTCAAAAGGCAGAACATGCGTGGAAGTACTAGCTCTCGAATCCCTACTTAGATAGGACCAAACTATTGGGAAGGGAGCTTTGGAATTGTCTCAAAGCTGTATTTGCATAGCAAACACAGTGGAATGCTTTCCAGGAGGCCAATGTATGTAGAAGTTTTGTTTTAGCAGATAGTTTGATATCTTAGAGGGTTAATATAAAACACTCCTTTCTTCTTTTCCCAGTTTTTCAGACAAGTTATAGTCTGCGCCTGAACCATCACAGGCCTCATCTGTCAGAGATGACTTGTTATTTCCTAATAACTTACAGAACATTGCAAGTCTTGATTCTAGTTGTGTACATCAAGGCGAGACTACGCTGATTTGATGTACATTCCCACTCATTTCCATGCCTTCCTTACTGCTGGATGTGGCCATATGACTAAATTCTCAAAGACATACGAGTAAAAGTTAGGTGTTAAACTTTCAGTTTGTGCCCTTAAGGTGAGTATATGGGCCTCTCTTTGTCCTCCCCTCTCTTTTGCTGGAAGGCAGGCCAAGTGCTGGCGAGCCCTCTTCAACCTCAAGGACATGGATGCTACCATAAAAAGGACAGAGAAACAAGAAAGAGGAAGCCTAAGTCTCTGATACCACAGTAGTCTCATTAACCTTAGATATCTTATACCAAAACTGTTAAATGAGAGAAAGGATGGAGGGGTACTTTCATTTTATCTTATCTGCTTTCCTACCTGCTCACTCTGGAGAATAGTCTTTAGTTTAATACCTTTTCTAAGAATTAACTCTAACCTTATCTTATATACATAACTTTATAATGTATATA
>SJYQ01000255.1:310259-321495 GCA_006410935.1 Redunca redunca | reverse complement strand
CCCAGCATCAGAGTCTTTTCCAATGAGTCAACTCTTCGCATGAGGTGGCCACAGTACTGGAGTTTCAGCTTTAGCATCATTCCTTCCAAAGAAATCCCAGGGCTGATCTCCTTCAGAATGGACTGGTTGGATCTCCTTGCAGTCCAAGGGACTCTCAAGAGTCTTCTGCAACACCACAGTTCAAAAGCATCAATTCTTCGGTGCTCAGCCTTCTTCACAGTCCAACTCTCACATCCATACATGACCACTGGAAAAACCATAGTCTTGACTAGACGGACCTTCGTCGGCAAAGTAATGTCTCTGCTTTTGAATATGCTATCTAGGTTGGTCATAACTGTTCTTCCAAGGAGTAAGAGTCTTTTAATTTCATGGCTGCAGTCACCATCTGCAGTGATTTTGGAGCCCCCCCCAAAATAAATTCTGACACTGTTTCCCCATCTATTTCCCATGAAGTGATGGGACTGGAAGCCATGATCTTCGTTTTCTGAATGTTGAGCTTTAAGCCAACTTTTTCACTCTCCTCTTTCACTTTCATCAGGAGGCTTTTTAGTTCCTCTTCACTTTCTGCCATAAGGGTGGTGTCATCTGCATATCTGAGGTTATTGATATTTCTCCCGGCAACATTACTGTATGAATATTCTTCTTACTTTCAAACTTCAGTATGATTTGTTTATGCTTGTAGTAAAAGCATTAAATAATTTGGCCAGATTTTATAAGTAATATTTTTGCCAAAAATATGATCAAGCTAGTTAGTGGGGGAACAAATATTAGGCAACCTAACTGAATACATCAGGTGCATATAATTAAAAACTTGGTTTATTTCTTAAATTGTCCCGTTTTTAACAAGTTATTTTTAAATGAAGTAGATTCAGTGATATAACAATACTCTGTCATTTTATTATAACTCCCATTTTCATGTTTTCAAAGCTCCCCCTTCAGATTCAGTTAGCAGGAACACAATGAACTGTTAGAGCATCTGTTTCACATTGAATGGTGCTGGCCAAATGCAGAGATTTATGAATTTGCCTTGTTGACTGTCAGTCATCTGTTGATATTAGTTCATTATTTACTTCCAGAAGATTGTATTATATTGATTTGTTACTTTGCTAAACATTACCTAGCTCTTCTGATTAACTGTCAAATTCAACTACCCTTAACACAACCAGAAACCCACAAGAAAAAACACAGATATATAACTAATAACATGGGAAATTATTAAAAAAATCACGTGTTCAAATCAAGGCACTGAGCTTCAGGTTTCATCACTGACATGTGAAGAGCTTGCAAGTTGTCAATCCCATCTTTACAATTGGAGAAAACTGAACAAATGAAAATTAAGGACTTCTATTACATTCATAGGAAAATCGAGGTGACAGGCAAACTGCTGTCCCAGTTTGGGGAGAGGCAGACACGTCCAGACACACAGCTAAGACTTTCTTTTTACCTGGACGAGATGCTGCTTAACAGCATACACTGGTACAGGTATTTAAATGCTTATTTTCATAATTGTTAGATACTAAACATGTACTCATGGGAGAGTAAGAAGCTAGTGAAGCCACAACTTTTGAAGGAGACCCACATATTCATGGGATTTTACCTCCTGGAATCCCACTAGATTCTCAGGCTGAAGATCTAAGATATATCCATTCTTAACACTAGCAGAGGAAGGGGTAAGGAGAAGAATCTTTTTGAAACATACCCAGAGCCTTTGCCATAAACAAAGCCTGTGTCCAGGGAAAGGGTCTTGGCCGGAGCCTCATCCCAGCTGACAGAGGCCATTCCTCCCACTCAAGCTGCTCTAGCCTTACTTTCTCAACTAAGGAGATATGAGAAAATGAAGTACTATCACCAGAGATCAGAGCATCACGGAAATAGATTGGGTATGCTGCAGCCACTGCAAGGAGGAAGGAGAAGGGGGAATAAAACCATACCAGAAGAGAAACACTTGTGATGTTACAGTCTGAGACACAGGCTGCCTAAAAGCCTGAGATCAAACCAGATTTTATTAATAGTTCAGTCTCCCTTCCGTACACCTTACTACCACACCAATGAGATGCCTATAGAATAGCAGCAGCTTGTAGCAGAAAGAGCTGAAGACGCAGACTCCCTGGGAGAAGGAGTAGCTAGGAAAGTCCAAGGTCAAGAGTGGAAGCCACAAGAAAACAAAAAAGCCTTGAATCCTGTGGCACCTATAATGACAGCAGACATGAAACACAACCATCTAGCCAGATTAATTTAAATCCTATCCTGAGGGTCTATTTATGTCAGTTCCTATTACCCAAATTAACATGGTCAGCTTAAAAAAAATATATCAGCATTGTATGTCAATTACATTTTACTAATACTGGGGTAAAAATTAGAAGGCATGCCAAAGGGAAACATTTTAAAAAACACACAGTTGGAAGAGAAAAAGCAACGAAAGAGACTCAGACATGACAGGGATGTTGGAATTATAAAATAAGGAATTTAAAGTAACTATGGTTAATATGTTAGTACCTCTAATGGAAGAAATAATCAACCTGCAAGAAGAGATTGGTGATAAAAGCAGAGAAATAGAAACTCAAAATCAAAAGGAATGATAGGAATAAAGAAGACAGTAATAGAAATGAAGAATGACTTTAGTGGACTCATCAACCAACTCTAAGGCTGAAGAATGAATTGATTAGCTACTGTGTGATCATTAGAAATTTCAACTTTCCTACTGAAATTCAAGCAAGAAAGAAAGTCAATTGAATAAATAACAACAAAAACAGAACAAAGCATTCAGGAACTGTGCTACCATTTCAATAGGTATAACAGAGTCATAATTGTAATATCAGAAGAATAAAGTGAGAACAGAAGAAATATTTGACATAATTGTGGCTGAAATTTGCCAAATATTAATGACTAAACGATAGATCCACAAAGCTCAGAGGATACCACAAAGGGTAATTATCTACAAAGCAAAACAAAGAAAAACACACTCATATCATATTCAAACAGCAGTAAACTAAGGGCAAAGAGAAAATGTTTGAAAAAAAAGCTAGAGAAGATAAAAGCAATCACCTTAACTATTGAATGCTTCTCAGGTGGCGCAGTGGTAAAGAATCTGCCTACCAATGCAGAACCAACAAGAAATTGGGAAGATACCCTGGAGGAGGTCGTGACAATCCATTCCAGTATTCATGCCTGGAGAATCCCATGAACAGAGGAGCCTAGTTAACTATGGAAGATTAATAGCCAGAGTAATCTTTTAAACAAGAAATAGTGGCCATGTCACTAACTAGTTTACCATGAATTCTGTAAAGCTATGGCAGTGCTCTTGCGAAGTCATTATTATCTTAACAGCATCAAGCAGGCCCTGGATGGTCTGGCCTTTGCTTTCCCCTTGACCTCCTCTTCATGGAACCCTCCTCTTCTGTCTTCCCACCTTGCAGGATTCTCTCCATTCCTCACAATGCCATGTTGCCTAGTGTCTATGCTCCTGTGCATATTCTTTCTTCAGCCTTGCCTGATGACCCTTCTAACTTATCCCCATATTTCTTTGGGGCAGCCTAACCCAACTTCCCAGTCTAGGTAGGTCACCCAATTATAGTGAACATAGACCCAGCTGTGATATTATATTATTTCGTGTTGTTTTGGAAAAAAAAATATAATACACAACTGATTTGGTTTGACTTGCATTTCATGCACAGCTCCACAGTGCCCAGCACAGAATGGGAACTCAGTGCCTGCTTGCTATATAAAAGAAGGAATAGATTTCTTGCTTTTATCCTAATGAGTAAATGCTTATCAGTTACAGATCATTGGGCAAATAGTTTATTTTAAAAAACTATATAATGACCTCCTAGCCTCTGTTATGCACCCTTTTACATTCTGGGGAGAAGATGACAAACGCTAATCCCTGAATTTTAGGGAGACTATACAGTCATATAAACCAATAGAAAATCCAGAAAGGATGTGATATGATAGAGGTATGCATAGGACCAGGTCATAGTTGCCTTTATGGGTGAAGTCCTACAGAAAGAGCAAGTTGAGCTGTGTGTACTAGTCCAGTGTGCATTCTTTGGGTGCAGGAATCTTTGCTCTTTTATTTATTGGTGTGTTCTCAGTACTACAAAACTACCTGGCACTAAGTAGATGCTCAATAATTTATTAAGACATATTAAAAAGCAGAGACATTACTTTGTCAACAAAGGTCCGTCTAGTCAAGGCTATGGTTTTTCCATTGGTCATGTATGGATGTGAGAGTTGGACTATAAAGAAAGCTGAGTGCCAAAGAACTGATGCTTTTGAACTATGGTGTTGGAGAAGACTCTTGAGAGTCCCTTGGACTGCAAGGACATCCAACCAGTCCATCTTAAAGGAAATCAGTCCTGGGTGTTCATTGGAAGGACTGATGTTGAAGCTGAAACTCCAATATTTTGGCCACCTGATGTGAAGAGCTGACTCATTTGAAAAGACCCTGATGTTGGGAAAGATCAAAGGCAGGAGAAGAAGGGAACGACAGAGGATGAGATGGTTGGAGGGCATCACCAACTCAATGGACATGAGTTTGGATAAACTCTGGGAGTTGGTATTGGACAGGGAGGCCTGGCGTGCTGCAGTTCATGGGGTTGCAAAGAGTCAGACACGACTGAGTGACTGAACTGAACTGAACAGAATTTTGGTAATAAAAAAGAGGGATGTGTGAAAGGGAAAAAAATTCTAGTAAAGGAAACCTGATGTTGCCCAGACTGACAAACTATCCATGTCACTGCCGTTTCAGCCTGGAATATAAAAATGGCTTCATTAAGATTGCAAAAGCCTTTCACTAAGAAAGGGACACAAAGATGAAAAGGGTTTGGGGGAAGGGATATGAGTTTTAGATTTATTAAATCCATGATGGCTCAGGTAAACATAAAGAAAAAAGATGTAAATCCCTCATAGTATTATGTACACTATAATTAACCTTTCAAACATGTTCTAGATCATAATCAATAGTTTCCAAGTTCAAAAATTTTAAATTAATAGAGTTTGAGATAATTAGATATTGTGACAATGATATGTTATCTGAGTATAATTTCTGCCTCTATATATAGAAGTTTCAACTTTTTTATTGTTCAGCTGTAGTTGTGTGTGGGTGTTTATTCACTTCGTCATGTCTGACTCTTTGTAACCCTATGGACTATAGACCATCAGGCTTCTCTTTCCATGGGATTCTCCAGGCAAGAATACTAGAGTGGGTTGCCATGCCCTCATCCAAGGTATCTTCCTGACACAGGGATCGAACCCATGTCTCTTAGTCTCCTGCATTGGCAGGTGGGATTTTTACCACTGGCACCACCTGAGAAGCCCATCAGATGTAGTAGTACAGTTATGCATTAAAATTTCAACCTTAAAAATAAAATTGCAGTCCTTCATAGTGTGGGGCTTCCCAGGTGGCTCAGTGGTAAAGAATCTGCCTGCCAAGGTAGGAGACACAGGTTTGATCCCTATGTCAGGAAGACCCTCTGGAGAAGGAAGTGGCAAGCTTTTCCAGTATTCTTGCCTGGGAAATCCCATGGACAGAGGAGCCTGGTGGGCTATGGGGTTGCAAAAGAGTCAGATACAACTTAGCAACAGCATAACAACAAATTTCATAGTACGCTTCTACTGTATTTGTCAATATTATTATTATCATTTTGAGGGGAAGGAGTGATTATTGTTTTCTCCATTGGGCTCAAAGGGAAGGTGGGGTGGAGTGGGGAATCCAACATTTTGTTACCTGAAGTCTGTAGTTTCTGCCATTTCTCCCAGCAACCAGCAGGTGGTATCAAACAATTTTAAGTTTCTGTTCTATTGCAGTTTTTGTGCCTATTTGGTTTCTGAGATTTCTCCTTCCTAACTTCCATCCCACACCCTAACCACAAATACTCACTTATAAGCATTTGATGGGTATAAAGGTCTCAAGGATTTTTTAAAATATTTTATTTATTTTTAACTGACTTAAAATTCTTTACAATTTGAGGATTTTATTTTTCTGATTTAAATATGTCCTAACTTTCCTTTCAGAGTGATGTTACACTAGGTATCTTTTTATAATAACAGGCAGTGTTTTACATGTGGTAACTCTTTTGGTTGCTGTAACAACATGATGCATGCTTTCTCAGTCACTCAGTCATGTGTGACTCTGTGACTTCATGGACTGTAATCCCCCAGGCTCCTCTGTCCATAGGATTTTCCAGGCAAGAATACTGGAGTGGGTTGCCATTTCCTTCTCCTGGGGATCTTCCTGACCCAGGGATCGAACCCACGTTGGGAAAACACTACCTATCCCCACTTTACAAATGAGGAAATTTGTGGAACAAAGAGGGTAGGGAACTTCCTTCAGTTCAGTAGAATTCAGGCATCTGGCCATGGAGCCCACAGTCTCATTCTCTGTGTGAAATCATTTCCCCTATTTGATTTTCTCCTTTTGTATATTCTCACTCAACACATAGCATTTCTTTACTTGGACACCATTTACTCAGCTACTATGAACTGAGGTTTTTTCACCTTGCTTATAGTTTCCTTTTTTGTGCAGAAGCTTTTAATTTTAATTAGGTCCCATTTGTTTATTTTTGCTTTTATTTCCAATATTCTGGGAGGTGGGTCATAGAGAATCCTGCTGTGATTTATGTCAGAGAGTGTTTTGCCTATGTTCTTCTCTAGGGGTTTTATAGTTTCTGGTCTTACATTTAGATCTTTAATCCATTTTGAGTTTATTTTTGTGTATGGTGTTAGAAAGTGTTCTAGTTTCATTCTTTTAAAAGTGGTTGACCAGTTTTCCCAGCATCGCTTGTTAAAGAGATTATCTTTTCTCCATTGTATATTCTTGCCTCCTTTGTCAAAGATAAGATGTCCATAGGTGCATGGATTTATCTCTGGGCTGTCTATTTTGTTCCACTGATCTATATTTCTTTGTGCCAGTACCATACTGTCTTGATGACTGTGGCTTTGTAGTAGAGCCTGAAGTCAGGAAGGTTGATTCCTCCAATTCCATTCTTCCAGTTCCATTTATAGGAAACAATAAGCAAGGTGAAAAGACAGCCTTCTGAATGGGAGAAAATAATAGCAAATGAAGCAACTGACAAACAACTAATCTCAAAAATATAAAGAGCTCAATTCCAGAAAAATAAACAACCCAATCAAAAAATGGGCCAAAGAACTAAACAGACATTTCTCCAAAGAAGACATATGGATGGCTAACAAACACATGAAAAGATGCTCAATATCACTCATTATCAGAGAAATGGAAATCAAGATCACAGTGAGGTACCATTTCACACCAGTCAGAATGGCTGCGATCCAAAAGTCTACAAGCAATAATTGCTGGAGAGGGTGTGGAGAAAAGGGAACCCTCTTACACTGTTGGTGGAAATGCAAACTAGTACAGCCACTATGGAGAACAGTGTGGAGATTCCTTAAAAAACTGGAAATAGAACTGCCTTATGACCCAGCAATCCCACTGCTGGGCATACACACCAAGGAAACCAGAATTGAAAGAGACACGTGTACCCCAACGTTCATTGCAGCACTGTTTATAATAGCCAGGACATGGAAGCAACCTTGGTGTCCATCAGCAGATGAATGGATAAGAAAGGTGTGGTACATATACACAATGGAGTATTACTCAGCCATTAAAAAGAATACATTTGAATCAATTCTAATGAGGTGGATGAAACTAGAGCCGATTATACAGAGTGAAGTAAGCCAGAAAGAAAAATACCAATACAGTATACTAATGCATATATATGGAATTTAGAAAGATGGTTAATGATAACCCTGTATGCAAGACAGCAAAAGAGACACAGATGTATAGAACATTCTTTTGGACTCTGTGGGAGAGGGCGAGGGTGGAATGATTTGGGAGAATGGCATTGAAATATGTATATTATCATATAAGAAATGAATCGCCAGTCCAGGTTCGATGCAGAATGCAGGATGCTTGGGGCTGGTGCACTGGGATGACCCAGAGGGATGGTACAGGTAGGGAGGTGGGAGGGGGGTTCAGGATGGGGAACACGTGTACATCTGTGGCAGATTCATGTTGATGAATGGTAAAACCAATACAATATTGTAAAGTAATTAGCCTCCAATTAAAAAAAAAGAACTGAGATTTTCAGCACGTACAAGTTGGAATAAGAAATATCATGCAGAATAAAATCAGAATGTTAAATAGCTATGTGTTAGATATTGTCTGAGCAGTAGTCACATATTTTTTACATATATGCATAAAATTTTAGTGCTGAAAGCGCTTTATAAACTACTTGCCTTTTAATTTACTGTAAAAGAAACTTAGGCTTCCCAAAGAAGCACTGAGTTTCAGTGGTCCCTTGGAGGTGATAAGGGAAGACACAATCTGCTAAAGTAATGTCATGGAAACATTCATTTATGGAGGCCTTACGAGGAACAGGAAAATGCCCACTGCTGGGAGATGGGCATGTGGGAGGTTTGTGAACTTTTTAGGGAAGTGCATCTTTTGAATGCCTAGCTTTTCTATCTACAGTGTAATTAGACAGACTAGGCTGAACTAACAGAGAAAAGCTGGCTTATGAGAAACTTATCCCTACAGTATAAAGAAAAAAGAAGGAAAGTAGGGAAGGAAGAAAAGCTTGTAATCAGTGTTAACAATTTTCATGTCAAGTTTCCACAATCAGATGAAAGAAAATAAAATTTAGATACAGGGGCAATTTAAATATGGTGAAAAAGATTTATATTGAAATTGCAGTAACATTTTATTGGCTTGAGTGACTAGACACAAATCTAATTTTAAGCTAATGGTATGGACTCAATCATAATTAAATTTATGGTTTGCCATAATTTGAATATGCATTTTTTGTAGATTTTTCTTTGTTAGTCCACATTAATGTATCTGTCATTCCCCAAAATTCACTGTTGAATTAGAAATGATTAAAAGTCATTATATCTTGTTTAAATTAAAAATTTTGCATTTTATCTTATCACAGAAGCAAAGAAGGGTCACTTCAGGAAAAAAGTGAATTTCCCTCAATGTTAATTCCCCAAAGTAATTAATATCAATATGATTATCTTAGATAATACCCTTAGAGATTTTGTCCTTTCATGTTTATCTGATAAAATACCAAAAAAATCAAATAATAGAAAAATAACTGAAAGCATTTACTGACAAATATTTTAGCAGCCTCTGTCAGAGGCAATGGATAACTTTTGGATCGAACAATGGGCTAACCAAAAAGATTTAAGAGGAAAACCTGGGGAATGAATTGTATATTAAAATAATTAAATAATTAAAAAATAAAATCATAGAAAAAAATCTGATTGTTTTTCTATTTCAACTGAACTTGAAATAGAAACAAAGTTTCTAGTTCATCATTCCAAACCACATGCTATCTTCTTCCTGAACATGGTAACTTAAGATGAATGTCCTTTTTGGTTTTTTTATTTACTAAATTCATGCAGTATATCTATATTGACACACAAATTCCTGTGCATAAACTTTCATGAAAACTGAATCATGAAACATTTTTAAGAAAAATGTAGATTTTTTACAGTCAATGTTATCCCAACTTTATTGTTGTGGTATTACTAATATAGGTATTAAAAAATTTATTAAACTATTTCCCAATCACTGATTGCTAACATTACCACCTTTTTACTTTTACAAGCAGTGTTCATAATAAGGAGACTTATGTATCATTTATCTTTAAATATTTTCTGCAGTCACTGCAGTAAGGTAGCTTTCTGATAGTATCAATAGCAACAAAAAGAGAATTAAAATAAATAACATTTAGTAAATTCCCACAATGTCCCAGACTTTGTGGTAAATACATACTTAACTTTCACAACATTATTCTGAAGTAGATATAGTCTAAAGATCTGTTTTGAAGATATTGAACATAAGGAGAACAGTTGAGAAACTTACTCAAGATCACACAGGCAGCAATTAGTGGAGCCAGAATTCAAACCCAGAAATCTGACTGTAAGACCTTCTGAAAACAGAACTACACAGATATCCACTATTTCATCCTGCCCTGGCTCATCTAGAAAAATAATTCCTAGGTCTGAGGGGAGACCCATTCAAGTTGTTTGAAGTGATATCAACAAAAAATGGTGGAGAAAAAATACTAAAATCCCACATCTTCATAAAAGCAACGCGAAACTGGTAAAACTGTTAAAATCAATTTTTTCAAAACTTTGGAAATCAGCCAACAGTTTGCAACCCTGAGTACATTTATTCGAGAAAAATCGTAGAATCTTCATAAGAATAGTAATCTTTGGTACTGAAACTTACCCTAGTCTCATATCCATTCCCCACCTAAGTGGTAGTCTTAAAAATAAAGCTTGGATTTCTGGTACAGGAGGAACTCATTTAAAAAGAATTCTCATCACTTCATCTGTATGGTGCTTCCCTGGAAGATCAAAAAGCTTCTTTTTATTCACCTGACTCAGAATCCCCTCCAGTGCCAAAATCACTGCCTGAGGGATACCAATGAAAACCTTTACAGACAAATATTTCAGCTGCCTCTGCCAGAGGCAATGGGTAACTTTTGGATCAAAAAATGGGCTAATCAAAAAATTTAAGAAGAAAAGCTGGGGAATCAATTGTACATAAGTGATTTGAAAAACACCTACATATTTCTTAGAATTTAGAAAGCCACATGGATAGACAGAGTTATGTGAATACCCAAAAATGACTGAGAAAGCCCAAAACACTCCCCTGTCATTGACCTTGAGCCTCTATACAAGCAGGAAGTAGATGCTAAGGCAGAGTTGTCAACTGTGTGGCTGAATGTTAAGACATACCCCAACCTGCATACAGAATCACCTGACAAAGACAGATAAATTTATGCTTTCAAGGGTTTCAGAAAGTCTGTCCAATCATTAGATAGCCATTAGGCTAAGAAAACAGAAACTTCAGTGGTCCCAAATGAAAAGAATACAGGATTTACAGAATTAGTTAAGAAAAGTCACTATACAAACAGAGTTCATAAATACAATGTCACAATTGAAAAAGACCCTGGAAAGGGCAAGAATATAATTTCCAGAATTGCCACATTACAGTATTCAAAATGTCCAGTTTACAACAAAAATATAAGCTCTTCAAATTTTAAAAGTATATACCATTTTAAAAAATAAAGATTCATTAGAAACTGTACCTAAGGAAGCCCAAGTATTGCAATAAATAGACAAAGACTTTAAATAAGCTACATTAGATAAAATAGAACAGCTAAGGAAACCATGTCTAAAGAATGAAAGTGTGCTAAGGATGCCTCAT
>SJYQ01000255.1:289713-310146 GCA_006410935.1 Redunca redunca | reverse complement strand
TGAAAAGAAAAATTTACTAGAGGAACTTAATAGTAGATTTAGGCAATCAGAAGAAAGAATCAATGAACTCAGAGACAAGTCAGTTAAGATTTTGAAGTATGGGAAACAGGGAGTAAAAAAAAAAAAAAAAAATGAGGAAAAATAATCAGTGCCTAAGACACTTGTTCGTAGTGATGCTTTCTAAGGCCCACTTGACTTCACATTCCAGGATATCTGGCTGTAGATTAGTGATCACACCATTGTGATTATCTGGGTCATGAAGATCTTTTTTGTACAGTTCTTCTGTGTATTCTTGCCACTTCTTAATATCTTCTGCTTCTGTTAGGTCCATACTATTTCTGGCCTTTATCGAGCCCATCTTTGCATGAAATGTTCCCTCGGTATCTCTAATTTTCTTGAAGAGATCTCTAGTCTTTCCCATTCTGTTGTTTTCCTCTGTTTCTTTNGGGATTTCTTAGGAAGGAATGATGCTCAAGCTGAAGCTCCAGTACTTTGGCCACCTCATGTGAAGAGTTGACTCATTGGAAAAGACTCTGATGCTGGGAGGGATTGGGGGCAGGAGGAGAAGGGGACAACAGAAGATGAGATGGCCGGATGGCATCACTGACTCAATGGACGTGAGTCTGAGTGAACTCCAGGAGTTGGTGATGGACAGGGAGGCCTGGTGTGCTGCAGTTCATGGTGTCACAAAGAGTCAGACATGACTGAGCGACTGAACCAAACTGAACTGAAGACACTTGTGGCATATTATCAAGCATGTCAATATATGTACAGTGGTAGTCACAGAAGGAGAGAAGAGGGATAAAGGGATTAAAATATTTGAAAAGCAGTGGTCAACATTTTTAGCTTTAATGAAAAATACAAATCAACTCATTCAAGAAGCTCAATAATCCAGACAAATCACAAGAGGAAAAAATTCCCTGCAGATCAATCTCTCTTATGAATATAGATTCAAATGTCCTCAGCAGGAAACTAAAAAACTGAAACCAGCCACATATAAAAAGGATTGCACACTTGTGACCAAGTATAATTTATCTCAGGAAAGTAAGGTTGGTTAAACATACAGAAATCAATCAATGTAATAATCCCAAATAGATTTATGGAATATGGAAAAAACATACCATCCTCTCATGAAAAACATAAAACACCCTTTCATGATAAAAAAAAAGTCAGTGAACTAGCCCTAGAAAAGGACCTCTTTAACACAATAAAGAGAGTATTTAGAGGTGAAAGAGTAAAACTTTAGTTCTAACATCAGGAACAAGACAAGGATGTCTGCATTCACCAATTTTGTTCAACATCATACTACAGGCATTAGCCAGGAAGTTAGGCAAGAAAAACATAAAAGGCATCCAATTTGGAAAGGAAGAAATAAAACTCTATATGCAGTCACATATTATTATATATAGAAAACTTTTTAATAAACCACATAAAAACTATTAGAGATAATGTTGTCAGGAAAATGTGAGGTTGAAGATCAATACACACAAAAAAATCAGCTTTGTTTCTATACACTAGCAATGAATAATCTAAAATGGAAATAAAGGTATTTCTATTTATATAACAGCCTAAAGAATAAAATATCTATAAATAAATTTAAGTTTAAAGGTGAAAAACTTATAAATTGAAAATTACAAAATGTTGCTGAAAGGAATTGAAGTTCTAAATAAATGGAGATGACATGTGTATGTCCAATTAAAATGGATAGATATGTCACATTTGGGGATTAGAAGATTTATTATAGTTAATATGTCAATATTTCCCCAAACAAGGAATTTAATGCAATATCTACCAAAACTCCAAGGACATTTTTTGAAAAAATGAGCAAACTGACCATAAAATCATAGGGAAGTATAAGGGACCCTGAATAGCTAAAATAATCTTGAAAAGGAATAAGAAATTTGGAGGACTCATGCTTCCCAATTTCAACACTTACCCTAAAGCTATGTTATGAAAACTGAATTTTGTATAAAGACAGACATGTAGATGAATGAAATAGAATTGAAAATCCAGTATATATATGGCTGAATCCCTTTCATTGTTCACTAGAGACTATCACAACATTGTAAATTGGTTATCAGTTCAGTTCAGTCACTCAGTTGTTTCTGACCCTTTGTGACCCCATGGACTGCAGCACACCAGGCTTCCCTGTCCATCACCAACTCCCAGAGCTTACTCAAACTCATGTCCATTGAGTCAGTGATGCCATCCAACCATCACATCCTCTGTTGTCCTCTTCTCCTCTTGCCTTCAATCTTTCCCAGCATCAGTTCAGTTCAGTTCAGTCACTCAGTCATGTCCAACTCTTTGTGACCCCATGGACTGCACCACCCCAGACTTCCCTGTCCATTATCACTCCCGGGGCTTACTCAAACTTATGTCCATTGAGTTGGTAATGCCATCCAGCCATCTCATCCTCTATCGTCCCCTTCTCCCTCCTTCAATCTTTCCCAACATCAGGATCTTTTCAAATGTCAGTTCTTCGCATCAGGTGGCCAAAGTATTGGAGTTTCAGCTTCAGCATTAGTCCTTCCAGTGAATATTCAGGACTGATTTCCTTTAGAATGGACTGGTTGGATATACCCCAGTATAAAATATAAAGTTTCAAGTTTGAAAAAAAGAAGAATTGAAAGTCCGGAAGTAAACCCATCTTTGATCAGTTGATTTTATCGACAGTGGTAAGATCATTTAATGGGGAAAGAAAAGTCTTTTCAACAAGTAGTGTTGGGACCACTGACTATCCATATGCAGAAGAGACTCAGATCTATAGAGTGAACTTTTGGACTCTGGGGGAGAGAGAGAGGGAGAGGGTGGGATGAGATGGGAGAATGGCATT
Source organism: Redunca redunca (assembly GCA_006410935.1). Classification (NCBI taxonomy): domain Eukaryota; kingdom Metazoa; phylum Chordata; class Mammalia; order Artiodactyla; family Bovidae; genus Redunca; species Redunca redunca. The sequence continues at coordinate 307,310 of SJYQ01000255.1, read as the reverse complement.
GAAACATGTAAAAATAAATAAATAAATAATAAAAAAGAATGGATCTGGACATCTACCATATACAAAAATCACCTCAAAAAGGACCAAAGACCTAAATATAAGATCTAAAATTATAAAACTCACAGGAAAATATAGGCTTAAATCTTTATGACCTCAGATTAGGCAACAGTTTCTTAGGTGTAGTACACCAGTTTGTAATCCCTAAAGAGAATTTCATTAATTCACATCATCTTTAATGCCAGGATAATATCAGTCTTTCAAAGTTTTGCTAACATTTTGCTGATAATACTGTTTTTAAAAGCATCTCATTATTGCTTTTTTTCCTTGACTGCTGATAAAGTTAAATTTATTTTCATGTCAATTGCATTTACATATGTGTGTGTGCATGGGGGGATAGGTTGTTGTTTGTATGTGTGGTTATAACTGTCTTGTATTCTATTTAATCATTGTACTGTACCAAATTCTCAAAAGCCAATACCATCTAAAATCTTTCAGTTTGTTGCATGTTAACACAATATATTTCTTAAATGTGTTTTATAATATTGACTCAGCAGCAGGTGAGCTAAATTTATCTTTCTACCTTTCATTCTCACTACTACCATCATATTCCCAGATTCATTCATTCATAATTAAATGGAATTATTGGTATTTTGAATTGCTAACTCTATGGTAACTGAGAAAAAAGCTGCTTTATTTATCCTAAGGGAAAGTAAGAAATAAAATATAAAAGAATTTCATTATATGAATGAACATTTCATTTTGATTCTTTTAATTTAATATATCCTCTGTGTACATAATTGGGCTTCCCAGCTGGCACTAGTGGTAAAGAACCCTCCTGTCAGTTCAGGAGATGTAAAAGACATGGTTTGACCTCTGAGTTGGAAAGATGCCCTGGAGAAGGGCATGGCAACCCACTCCAGTATGCTTGCCTGGACAATCCCATGGACAGAGGAGCCTTGCAGGCTACAGTCCATGAGGTCACAAGGAGTCAGACACGAATGAAGAGACTTGTCATGCATGCATGCATGTACATAATTAATCCTCTCTTGAATCTCTGATAAAGCAGATAACTGTAGACATTTTGACTGCTGATGTTGTGACTGTCTTCTGAGTTATTGCTTTCTTTCAACTTAACCATTGTGATTTCGCTGAACAATGTTCTTTAAAACAACGGAGGTACAAACTACTCCTTAAAATTAGTGATTAATATTTTATAAGGTATAGTATTTAGTTGCTTGTTTTATTTTTCTGTAGATTCTAAGAAAGAAAAGTGAAAAGTGAAGTCAGTCAGTCGTGTCCAACTCTGTGATCCCATGGACTGTAGCCTACGAGGTCCTCTGTCCATGGGATTCTCCAGGCAAGAGTACTGGAGTGGGTTGCCATTCCCTTCCCCAGGGGATCTTCCCAACCCGGGGATCAAACCCGGGTCTCCTGCATTCCAAGCAGACGCTTTAACCTCTGAGCCACCAGGGAAGCCCAAGCTTCATCATTAAAGAAATTCCATCCTCACAATACTAGCCAGTCTAGAAAATTTCATAATTAGCCTAGCTATACTTAGAATGAAGAACTTAATCATAGTTCTGTTGTGATCACTAGTGTGGATGACTGGTCCATTGCTTAGAATGAGTCAAATAAATGATGAACAAATTAATGTGAAGCTTTGTGAAGGATTTTTTAAATTAATGTTAATGGGAAATGGGTCAATTTCAAGTACCTGCTTTCCTCATCAGAAATTCTACTTCAGTTTCACCAGTCTTTCTAACCTCAATGGTACTTAAGCGGAAAAGGAGATTCATACAAACAAAAATGAGAAAGCAAAGCATTTCAGAGTCATCACTTCAAAAAAATATAATAACCATTTATGATAATTAACTTTGCAGTATTTTCTTTCAGAAGACTTTTGTTTGTTTGCTTTTCTAGTGGCAAAAGGTGGCAATGAAAGTACCTTTTGAAAAAAAAAATTTTCCAGTGCTGTCGTGCTGGTATTTGTTGATGTTTTTGCTTTCTATCTTTTTGCAGGAGTAACAACTGTTCTAACAATGACAACTCTAAGCATCAGTGCTCGGAATTCCCTCCCAAAAGTGGCTTATGCAACTGCCATGGACTGGTTTATTGCTGTTTGCTATGCATTTGTGTTCTCTGCCCTAATTGAATTTGCAACTGTTAATTACTTCACCAAAAGAGGATGGGCTTGGGATGGAAAGAGTGTAGTAAATGACAAGGTAAGTGAGAACTTCCTTCTAACTGTGATTAAGTGAATCCCTCAACCGATTTAGCTTCTAACAGATACTGTTCCTCAAATTTGACATTAAGAACATTCAAACATAAAGCTTTCTTTTAAAGTATGCTCTTGCCTGAAATCCTTTAGGAGTGCTGGTATTATTACTTCTGTTAAAGCCATTTCCTAGCATCAGTTGAGCTCTGACAGTGTGTCAAGGACTTGCTAAGTTTTCTACATATGCTCTCTCATATAATCTTTACACTTTATAACTAGGATTTCTTTTTAATTCTCTCTTTTTTTTAATGAAGAAGGTATAGCTTAATGAAGTTATTTACTTGCCCAAGTTCACACAAGTTGATGTTTACTTAAATCCAGATCTGCCTGACCATTAATTTCATGCATTTAACCACACCACTTTCCAGTAAAAGATTTGGAAAAGAAAAGTGGGCATTAATTTTACCAATTATAGAATCTCAGGCCTTATCAATGGGCTGAGTTACTCTTCAGAAATGGGAATATCATCTCTGTTGCTTGGATGTAAAAGAACTTGCAAGATTGTAATCTCTCCCATGTTGTATGGAATAAGTAAAGTAGGTAGGAATGCCTAGACATTTTCAGTTGCTCATTTAGTCCACAAGAGAAAAAAATATTTATCTTTAAGATTAACTTCTTTGGGAATTATTGATGTCTATTTTTCGGTTTCAGGTACTGAAGGAAGTGTGAGTTTTGTGCATTGATAAATAGCCATTTCCTTTCCCAGTCTGCCTTAAGAGGAGCCTTTGTATACATCACAATGATATATAAAGTTTTTTTTTTTGCTTGTTGTTAACCACTTTTCCATAGCTAGAGTGCCAAACACAGTGTCAGGCAATTAGTAGGCACTGCAGAAAGTTTTGTTGAATAAAAGAATAAATTGATTTTTGCTATTAAATCTGGCAGTGTAATACCAATGGCAAGACTTCTTTCCTGCATAGAAGATCTTTTAATACTTTACAGTGTTAAATTTATCAGGTGGTACTCATCCATTTTCATGATTTGAATACATTTTGGGAGGTTTTTTCCTATTGGAAATAACCAGGTTCTTAAAACTAAAAGGATACATAGTGGAATGCCTCAAACTAGCACATCTGCCTAAAAAAAAATAAAATTAAATTAAAAAAAATTCAATGCAATTTACTCTGTCTTAGTTTTCCTTAGATTTAATTAAGTGGAAAACAGTAATTTTCCTGAAATACAAAGGTTTTATCCATAGGCCAAAATGGGATCCTTTTAGTTGAACCAGACTGGAGGAAGCCCTCATTTTTGGAGTTAGTAAACATGAATAAATGCACTTAATGATCGGTCAATCCAAAGCATATATAAAAAGTTATTTAAGGTTTGTTAACTGGCAAATATTAATTTGTCTCTGAGGATAATCACTTAGAGATTCATATTAATATTGTATGTTTGAAAAATGAAATATGTATTAACGTACAGTTTATATGTAGATTGTGCTCTGATGATCTTTAAGGTTAGTTTTTGCAAACAGATAAATAAATTCATTTGCTTCATATTCAAGCTACATTTGAGCCCTCTATTAGAAGACAAAGCTTATCTTGCTCTGTGATCTTGCACAAGACTGTACACTACTTTTTTGCCTCGGGTGTGACAAAGTTAACAAAACTTTATCGATCTAAAAATTTAGTGCAGGATCAAATAATTCAACTTCACTTATTTATGCCTTTTCATATATGAAAGTATCTATTTTTTCAACTTCCCAAATTCTTCCGGAACCTTCCTCAAGGCTAATTCTTCTACCTTATCTCTTGATTCCTTTTCCTCTTGTTCCTTTTTCAATATTAAACCATCAGTTATTATTTTCTTCTCTTACTTCTTCAAAGCCATCTTCTCTTTTTCAACTGCTTCCTGTAAGTTTCTGATGATGCCTAATATACTTAATTTACCATAAAGGCAAAAGCAAAACTCTCTCCAGATTCTATCACTCATTCTCCCATCCTCAGATTCCCCATTCTTCTTCTTTTTCCATTCAAGCTTTGAAAGTGCTGCTTGTAAAGTGTATGTTCTCACTTTCAGTTTAATTTTCAGCTCACTGTAATCAGGTTTTCTTTCCATTTATTGTCCTGTAGCTGAAGGATTCCAGCCTCTACATTTTCAAATCAGATACATTTTCATTTTTCTTAAGGGATTCCCTTTGAACCCATTGAATACTGTTATACTCCAAGACTCTATTTCAGGTCCAAGTCAGCGACTTTTTCTCTTCTGGCAAGCCTTTAAAACAGGGCTTAGAATATCACCTTTCTTCCTTAAATCTTGACAGCTGCCACTATTCATTCCATTCTTTGAGATTCTTTACCTATGTTTGGAATATGTCCAATCTACCTAGCATTTGCTCTTGTTTATCCCCAAAGACAGTCATTCAAATTTATTTTTTTGTTCTTGCTATTACTATGTGATTCTCATTTTAAGGATTTTACAGAAAATACTTGTCGGAATGTCAGCCACACTATGCATTGTCTACTGTTTATTTTCTCTAAATAGATAAAACCTACTCATCCTCAGCACAAATACCAGTGTGAAGTGAAGTGAAAATTGCTCAGTTGTGTCCAGCTCTTTGCTGCCCCATAGACTATACTGTCCATGGAATTCTCCAGGCCAGAATACTGGAGTGGGTAGCCCTTCCCTTCTCCAGGGGGTCTTCCCAACCCAGGGATCAAACCCGGGTCTCCTGCTTTGCAGGCAGATTCTTTACCAGCTGAACCACAATGGAAGCCCATGAGTACTGAAGTGGATAGCCTATCCCTTCTCTGGGGGATCTTCCTGACTCAGGAATCAAACTGGGGTCTCTTGCACTGCAGGCAGATTCTATACCAACCCAAGCTATCAGGGAAGCCCAATCCTCAGGAAATTTCTGAACACTTGCTCCTCTGACCCCTGAAAAATTAGATCATTTTATAAGTATGTATAGTATCCTGCTCTTTGGCATTTCATTCTTTATTACAGCTTATAATTGCATGCTTAAGTCCTAGCTCCTTCACTGTTTATGGTAAAAATGACCACATTTATTTTAATAAACCATTTATCCTTGGCCCTTTGTACAGGGCTTACTATACATATTAGTTTTCAGTAAATGTGGTGTAAAATAACTAAGCATAACTAAATCATAACCAGAGCCCACACCTTTATCTTAACTTCCACAGTTATTATACCTTTCTTTTAACTTTCAGGTTCATATATCCAACAGGTACCCATGTTCTTCATGAACATGATTTTTCAGCCTTTGCATATCTCTTCTAAAAGATGAAAGAAACAACAAGCAACCAAAAAATAAAATGTCCTAAGTGCCTATTTTTTCATATGTACTTCAGCTCATGGCAAACCTAGTTTCACATACTGACAACTTGAAAGCATCCCTTGAGATCTAACCAGCTGTCAAATGTCCGTTTTCCTACATGTATGTCCATAGGCCATGCCCTTACCACCTTTCATTATTTTCAGTCTGTTTATTCCTCATTATCTCTAATCATGTCTCCTTTTAATCCATTCTAAACAGTAGTTCCAGAGGTATCTTTCTAAAGCAGAAATACGATCATTTATTTTTTAACTCTTTAATGAATTGCTGAAAGCAATTTTTCAAGCTATCTCAGCTAATATGGCCCAAATATATAGCTTTCTGATACATTTGTTTATATCATGAATGATAAGAAAATATTTTGCTGTTTATCGTGCACTTACTACTATGTGCCTGGGAATATCTCCATGTCAAAATGAGGAATATAGGATTCTCAAGTAAAGTTATTTGCTCAAGATCACACATCTAATAAATAGTGAATCCAAGATTGAACAGATCTGAAGTCCATGCTCATTCTTCCTCTAGCCATTAACAACATCCCCAACTATCCATGCCTCTTCCTATCTCCATGACATCAGATGTGTTGATCCCTCCTGCTAAAATGCCCTCTCCTTTCTTTCCTAACTGATTAACTACTTATTCCCTAAGATCTATCCAACTGTATGTAATTGCCACCACGACTGGGTGACTGAACTGAACTGATTATGCTTTTACAGTGCTTGCCACAAATTCCTTTTATGTAACCTCATTATACTTTTATTGTAAACAAAGCTAACGGTAAGTTATATGATATAGAGGAGAATGGTTTTGTCTTATTTGTTATTTCTCTGCTAATACCTAACATAGTGTTTAGTACATAGCTTTTTGAATTAACTTTTAAAATATACTTTTACTCTCTTAAGACTGTGTTTACTTCTAAATACGAGTCAGTGGTTCTACACTGGCCAAGAAAATCATATTGTTTGGAAATACACTACATATTAAATTACCAAAAACACTGGCATAGCACCATAATATCCAAACTAACCTGAACTGTGCCATTAGTTTAGATTTCTCTCCATGGTAATCACATTGCATCATATTTCAAGTGTTTTTATTCATCTGTTTGTATTTTTTAAGATCCTCCTTTGTTCCAAAAGCATTTCAGACAGTCTATCAAAAAAATGTATGTACTTAAATTATCATGATATTATATAAATAGAACTAGAAAATCAGGGTGAAGGAAAATAGACTGCAAATATGTCCACCATTTGGGCCAGAATATTAACTGTAGTCCATATCTGTGCTGTGTGCTGTGCTTAGTCACTCAGTCACGTCCCACTCTGTGCAACCCCATGGACTGTAGCACACCAGGCTCCTTTGTCCATGGGGATTCTCCAGGCCAGAATACAGGAGTGGGTAGCCTATCCCTTCTCCATGGGAACTTCCTGGCCCAGGAATTGAATCAGGGTCTCCTGCATTGCAGGCAGAATCTTTACCAGCTGAGCTACCCAATAAGCCCAGTCTATGGCTAGAATAGCTAAGATTCAAATTCTAAGCTTCTTGGCTATGAGAATGAACCATAGGGGGAAGCTTATTTCCCTTTAACAAAAAAATGGAAGTATAAATTTCTTCAGAAAAAAAAATCCTATACTGAACTCTCTTTTTTAAACAATATAATATGGGTTTTATATTAGAAAATGGCTTCCCTTGTAGCTCAGTTGGTAAATAATCTGCCTGCAATGCAGGAGACCCAGGTTCAATCCCTGGGTCGGGAAGATCCCTTGGAGAAGGAAATGGCAACCCACTCCAGTATTCTTGCCTGGAGAATCCCACGGACTGAGGAGCTTTGCAGACTACAGTCCATGGGGTTGCAAGAGTCGGACACGACTTAGCAACTAAGCCACCACTATATCAGAAAAAGTTGGGTACTATTGCAAGTAATGTCAGCATTTTCCCAATAAATTCAGTAATTAATTTCATATTGATGTTTCTTGTAGTCCCCTTCAATAAAAGCTGAAGGCATTACATTAACTTACAACTCAGTGAAGGCAATTCTTCAAGGAGCTAAGCTAATATGGTCCAAGTATATAGCTTTCTCATGGCACAATTTTATCCAAGGAAAGACTTTAGAGTACTTAGAGAAGTGGATGGACTGTATAACCTTCAAACAATCTTCTGTAAGTATCACTTTTCTTAGGATGGTTAGCAGACAATTAACAATACCATTATCTAATCAGGGAGCATGTTGTTTTTTTACAGATAATGGGCTTTCTAGTAGCCGAAATGACTGTAAAAAAGCAACATTGTATATAGAAAGAACATAGATTTGCCACTTTGGAAACTTGGGGTTTTCTCCAAAAACTCTTGTATTTAGTGTTATATTTATGAGAAGGAACATATATATATGTTCCTTATGCTAAGGAACACTCTGTGAGATTCTTTCAGACTCTGAAACTGTGATTGCTATTTTCATTTATATGCAGGTCATTTCAGTACTAAGTCTCTACATTTTAGGTAAAGTGTTTACTCAGTTTACTAATGCATCATTTTATCTAATACTCTAAGAAAACCAAGATTGATTTGCCACAATGGTGTAAGACATTTTGACTTTTATAATCAGGTTTTCCCAGACTGAACTTTTAAGTATTTATTTGGACACTCTAATAAGTAATAACCTCAGGATATTCTGATTCTTATAAAATATCTTTTAAAAAATAGAAAGTTTAATAGTATATGTTATAATTCCTTCTCATTCCACTTAAGTAACAGCATCAACAGATTCTATAGCAGCATAATTTTCTTTTTTCCCTGGATAATGTGTAAAAATAAATCATGTACTGCTTTAGTGTATAACCATATTTTCCCGCTTCTCTTGTATATGTCTCAATCACAAGTAAAAATTTCCTCACATATGTGGAAATTTGAGTGTTATTTTTCAATTGAGCTTATTTTATTAATTTCCTAGTCTTCTACATCTATAGATGGTGCAGTTGAGGACTTTAGGGATAATTAGATAATATAATTGTAGAACACACTATTAGAATCCATTTCTGTTAATCTAATAGATACTTATTGTACTCTACAAAATATATGCGTATATGCATTGTATATACTTATATATATCATTCCAGTAGATGTCATTCATTTATCATGAAGCAAACATTTTTTTGAGCCTGCACTGTGCCAGGAGCTTGCTAGAAGCTCTGCATTGCCCAGTCTCTGCCTTCAAGGAGCTTACAATCAAGTAAAAGAGGAAAAGAAGTGAAAAAGTTTTGTGTGCCACTACAGAGACAAGCACTGAGGTGTGTGGAAGCACATGGAAGAGGTTATTATGTCTCAATAGGTGTGATTTTGAGCTGAGTCAGTATAAAACAGATCCTACTAGGTGACCAGTGTGGCTTGATTATCTGCTGCTAGCTCAATTATGGTATCATTCACAGGTTAGGAAATACAGTTTAGGGTATCATTCACAGATTAGGAGGATGTACAGGATTAGACTGGGAGTGAAAGTACCCTGATTTCATTTTTGGATATTTTATGTCTTAAGTATATGTGGCATATATAGGTGGAGAAGTCTAATGAAATATAATGGGTAAGAATTCTGGTGAGATAATTGAATCATCCCTGTATTGGTGGCAAAATGAATTAAGTCACTTAAAATTAATAGAATTGAGCAGTGCCATTTTGCCTTCATTCCCCTCATCCTGCCCCCATTTGGTTTTATTCTTCACACTTAACTTTGTTTTCTTTACTTATATTTTCAGCCATATCTGGCCTTATTCATCAAAATATATAGGTGACTTACCTAAGAATCTTAGAGCAGACATATGGAATTAGTAAAATTAGTCTGTAAGCAGTTAGATAGTATGAGCTATCAGGGCTGACCTAGTTCTCAAAAGAAACAAAACTTTATCTAGGGGCACAAACTTAAAAAATATATCTCATGGAAGTGAGTATTTTCATGTAACAATAGAATTCATTGCTCTGTTTCTTTTCAAGGGTCTCAGGATTTTAGCATAAGTCAAGGCTTGAAATAAACAGAGTAAAATTGGTATGTGGGGTCAAAATGACGTGGCCCAAGTAGTTAGCATGCTGATCATCTGGCTTGATCAGAGAGGACTATATAGCATGATGTCTGTAAACTTGATTCTTTTAAATAGAAGTTAGAAAATCCCATGAACAGAGGAGCCTGGTACAGGCTACCATCCATGGGGTCACAAAGAGTCAGACACAACTGAGCGACTTCACTTTCACTTAGTAATGAAAAGGACAAGGTAATATCTACTAGTAATGGCCTAGAGTATGGACTAGTAATGGCCTAGAGTATGGATATTCTTTGATACTGTTACTAGCAGACCTGTGTCTTACAAATAACAATAATAGAACATATTATGTGGACTTAATCTATGTACTCTGCTTTAGAAGATCTTAGAATTAAGTTGGGCTTCAGATGGTGCTACTGGTAAAGAACACACCTGCCAATGTAGGGGACATAGAGGAGTGGATTTGATCCCTGGGGCAGGAAATTCCCTGGAGGGCATGGCAACCCACTCCAGTATTCTTGCCTGGAGAATCCCCATGGACAGAGGAGCCGGGCAGGCTACAGTCCATAGTGCTGCAAAGAATTGGACATGACTAAAGCAACTTATCTTGCATGGAGAATTAAATTACAAATTAGAAGAAGTCAGCTATGATTTCAACGGTTCTTTTTTCCCCCCATACCCATGTTTTAAAGTTTAAATCTGTAGGAACAATCTGCTTTAAGACAGGTTTGTGATAATCATTTTCCAATGTAATGAAGGGGAGTTATTATATCCTTGAAAACAAGATCTTGTAAGAGTCTGAGTTAGAAAGGCTTTACAGAGCTGTGGCTAGGAATAGATGTTTAGCCCTATGAGATGCCCTGACCTTCATTCAGTAAATTGGTATGAAATTATAGGTGCCAGCTACTGAGTTTCAACTAGAAATAGTACTCATGGCTGTTGTACTTTCCTTGCTACTGGGTTTGAAAATACTCAAGTTTCCAAGTTCCAAGGGAACATTTTGAAGCCAAAACCCATCATCTTTTTGAGCTCTTGAGTCTACCTTTGAATTTTATACTGATATTCAGAAATTGAAGCTATACTTTGAACAGTGAAGAGAAAGTATGATGAAATTCTGTCCTTTGGAATGACAAGAAAAGTTTTGAACATAATGATTTTTAACACTGCTTATTTTAATGTCCAGCACTGGTTGGGATGAAATAAAAAACATCAACATACAAATATAAAAAACTGAAACTAGGCTGATATAGACTAGTACAGCCCTTATGGGTTTTTATAGCTGATGTCCATTCAGACCGGTCAGAGCATCTGTTCTGATTTGTTGATGCTTCTGCTCTAGAGTTTCTTAAATATTTTTAGTGTCTCCTGTGTATTTATGTACAATTGAAGGGGATTCAAGTGGAGGGCAGGAATGGTATTGGTAAGAGTTAGTACAGTTTCTGACATGACTGAGCAACTTCACTTTCACTTTTCACTTTCATGCATTGGAGAAGGAAATGGCAACTCACTCCAATATTCTTGCCTGGAGAATCCCAGGGACGGAGGAGCCTGGTGGGCTGCTGTCTATGGGGTTGGACAGAGTCGGACACGACTGAAGTGACTTAGCAGCAACAGCAGTACAGTTTCTATCTATAGATTCCTCTTACAACAAAGGATATTTCACATTTTATGTTTTTGTTGTATAAATGACTAACCCTATACCATAACTCCAACTTGAACATCTCTCTTCCACAAAATCATCTTTGTTGTTGCTGAGTTGCTAAGCCATGTCCTATCCTTTGCAATCTTGGGGACTGTAGCTCACCAGGCTCCACTGGGATTTCCTAGGCAAAAATAGTGGAATGGGTTGCCATTTCCCTCTCCAGAGGATATTCCCAACCTTGAGTTGAGGGATCGAACTCAAGTCTCCTGCATTGCAGGCAGATCTTTACCACTGAGCCACCTGGGAAGCCCATAACCAGCAGTCCACTCCACTAAATGGTTATGGTTTTCAATGTAATTCAAATGCACATTGGTTAATTTGATCCTCACAACAGTTCAGTATGGCTTTGGTATAATTCTCTCTCTTTTAAAACTAGAAGCTGAAGCAAGGAGAGTTTAAAAAACATTCCCAAGGTCCAAATTCTCTATAACTGCAATTAGATGTCATTTTAAATGATACGGAGGTATCATTGCAATAATATAAACACTATATGTTAGAACTTCATAGGTTAAAGACATATGGGTTAAAGTCTTTTAGAATACTGACCTAGAGATATAAACTCCAGTTGAAATATTTTGAGAAGAAGCACTCCCAGGGTTCACACAGCTTTCCCAAAGATAAAGTCACATATCAGGCTGTTGAAAGCAGAGACTTGGAAACCACACACATTTAAGTTTGTGTACTTTTTCAGTCACTTGTTAGACAGGAGACCTGGTCCTGTCATAAAGCCTCTTTAGCTTCCATTTCTTACTGTGTAACTTGGAGTTACAACCTAGAACTTGTTTCTTAGCCAGTAGTGAATTTTGTCACCAATGACATGTTAGGCTAACACTCAACTTGACATATCCCAGTGCTCATAAGGTGTTAGTTATCTTTACTACAGTTATATGCTTTCCCATATGTAACATGAAAAAAGCTGTTTTATAACTTTCATAAACCTACAAATGATAATCTCTCAGCCCTTTTCTTTTATGCTCCTAGCAAGTCTGGAAGAATGCCTTATCAGCAAGGGAAAGAGGAGAGGGAGATGACAGTGAAGAACAGGAAATGCAGGCCTGTTTACAGATTCTCCTGAAATTTCAGAGGCCTTTTGCTATTTAACTTGAACATTTGGAGAGTTCTTATTCAAAATATTGATACTTGAAATTCTGTTGTAGGTCAATTGGTCCTCTAAATCTGTTAATTTACACTATGTGGGACTTCCCTGATATCTCAGTTGGTAAAGAATCCACCTGCAATGCAGGAGACCCCAGTTCAATTCCTGGGTCAGGAAGATCCCCTGGAGAAGGGATAGGCTACTCACTCCAGTATTCTTGGGCTTCCCTTTGGCTCAGCTGGTAAAGAATCTACCTGCAATGCAGGAGACCTGGGTTTGATCCCTGGGTTGGGAAGATTCCCTGGAGAAGGGAAAGTCTTCCCACTCCAGTATTCTGGCCTGGAGAATTCCATGGACTGTATTGTCATGGAGTCAGACATGACTGAGTGACTTTCACTCACTTATTCAAAATATTGATACTCAAAATTCTGTTCTAGTTCAGTTGTTCTAGGTCAACTATGTACTATTTTGCTTAATTCATTGCTACCTCAAATTTGTTTGCATTCAGGTAACAAATAGTGTGTTTATATTAGTACACAACTACAGTTACATAGTTTTTCAGGTTTTATTAAATAGTGTTATTTAATGTTGAGTAAATATTTTCAGGTTTCATTAATTTGGCTACATGCTATGTGCCTACCTCATAGAAGGAATCAGGCTAAGGTTATGATGGTGAAGAAGACAGATACAGCACCACCTTTCATTGACCTTAGATTCTAATAAGAAAAGAAGAGTGTCAATCAGATAATCACACAATTGAAGAAAGAATTTACCCATTTCAAAAAAATGCCATGATGGAAATAAACTGGGTGCTCTGAAAGAGTATAGATGGGGAGCAAGGATGGCATTAGATAGAGTGGTTAAGGGATTCTTTTGGAGGAAATAACATTTAAACCAAGACCATAATATGAGAGGAGACTGATCACAGGGAAAATGGGATGGAGAGAAGCCATTCCAGGATGAGGAAGTAAAACCAGTAGGTGGCATTTCAGATGTTCTGAGGAGCTCCAGTTCTTTATGTCTATGTGCAGAAAGAATTCAGTGAGAGGCAAAGTGATAGATACGAAGTGATTCATTAGAATAAGATGTTCATGAGACTTAAAAGTGGGCAGGTGAGAGGGTGCCATACCCCAAGGACTTAGTGGGCTACAGTTTTATAATCAAAGGAAGAGAGGGGAGGGGGTGAAGATCACCTTATTCCTCATTTTTTGAATAGACATGTTATTTCCATAATTAGTTCCTCCTCCATGTCAGGAAGGGGAGTTTTCTTGTCCCTACGTGGTCAAGCCTGGATTGTCATGGCACAGTGGAAATGAGTAAAAAGGTGGCAACACATGCTAAAAATGGTAAATCATCTCAGGTTTTAGTATACTGTTACCCTTTCCTTATATTTTTGTTTTTAGTGTATGCAGAGGAGTGTGTCCTGGGAATCATGAATTTATTAAGCTCACTGGGCAGGATGTGGGTCTCATGCCACAATTGTTTCATTGTTTGGGGGCATGTCTCTTCCTTCCGTTGCTTGGTTTTATTGCTAAGCAAGCCTGGTTGGTTTTGTGGTTAAGCCAACCTGCTTTCTAGAGTGATCATTAACTTGCAGGGTCTCACACTTTTTTCTTTACTCACAATTCCTTAGTGGGATTAACTATTTAATTACTTTATCCCTGTCTTACTAGTAAATAGTAAATCCCTATTACTTACTTTATACTCTGTCACTATCAGAGGTAGCATAGCCAAAGACACCAAGCAAAAAAATCCTCTGAATACAAGTGATTTCTATGAGATTGATGTATAATGAATAAAAAAAAGACACCATGGTAGGAAGTGTTGATTTCATTCTAAGTTCCACGAGATGGTCTCTTAAATGAGACTTAAGCTCAGCAATGACACCATCCAATTTAAGTCTTAAAAAATTCCCATGGGGGCTGTGGTTTGACTAATTATCTCCCAACTGGGAAAGCACAAAGGAATGCTGTTTGGTCCTGGCAGGAGAAAACTGTGGCCCAGAACAGAGTGGGTGAGAACTGGACAGGGAAATTTAAGGAGAAACAGGATGTAGATGAGCTAGGCAGAAATCCAAACGTTTGTGTTTCATCTTCCTTTAATGTCTAGTATTTATTACCCTACCATCTGTATATGGATACAATTTTCTACCACTGAGTAAAAGCATTCCTATATGATTTTGATATGAAGGGAAGATATCCTATTATGAAATTAAAGAAATTAAGTTTTCAAAGTAAAATTTGAGAGCATTCACTGCAGATGATCATTGCTCTTGTTAAATTATTTTCATTGATTCATTCACTCATTCATTCAACAAATACTTCAGTAACATAAGTATCACATATGTTGTATCATTTTGTTAAAGTTGTATTTTTAAGTGTTCTATGTAAACAACAAGAAATGATTCTGCAGGAAAATGGTACCATTGATTTACTCTGGGGATTTCCTCACCCTTGTGGTTTTAGGTCTTAATTAACTCCATTTATTTCCCTAAATTCCTTCCTTCTAATGTATAATGATGCTTATCAAAATACTTTTCTTCAGGATTTGAAACTGAAGTTTGCAAAATATTAAGAAGTCTTAATCTACATTCTGTTAATTCTTGTGTTTTTTTCAATAGAAAAAAGAAAAAGCCTCTGTGATGATACAGAACAATGCTTATGCAGTGGCTGTTGCCAATTACGCCCCAAATCTTTCAAAAGACCCAGTTCTCTCCACCATCTCCAAGAGCGCAACCACACCAGAACCCAACAAGAAACCAGAAAACAAGCCAGCTGAAGCCAAGAAGACCTTCAATAGCGTTAGCAAAATTGACAGAATGTCTAGAATAGTTTTCCCAGTTTTGTTTGGTACATTTAATTTAGTTTACTGGGCCACATATTTAAACAGAGAACCTGTATTAGGGGTCAGTCCTTGATTCTAGGCACAGGTTGTCTTTGAGATGTATAGCAACATTAAACTTGTTTTGTTTTGCCATGTACAGTCTGACTAATAACTGCTAATTTGTGAACCAACATGTACAGTATGTATATAGCATCATAGCTTATAGACCTCTAATGGAGACACGCATTTGCTAACTCATGGCAGAAGGCACCCCATGCCCAATGAGCCATTGCCTTTTTAAAAGATTTACCCTCAGAATTGGTCTAAAGTAGATTTCAGGTGATCTGATTTATTTTCTCTTATTCTAACAGCAATGAGAAATGGAGATCCTTCCTATACCACCCTTTATGGACCCTTTTGATTTAGGTCTTACATAGGAGTATTTTCTGCTGTTACCTAACTATAAAGTAAAATAACATGTCTTTCCAAGATGAATCCCTCTAAATAACAGAACCTCCTATCTGCAAAGTCAGTTCCCTTCTCAAGTGCTCAGAATCCCTGCTAATATAATTGGAAGCTTAGCACACATCTGAAGAAAAACTAGAGATTTGAAATTAGCTTTTAATTACTCTGCTTAGTATCTATAGCCATGTACATGCTACGGCATGACAAATTCAAATAATTATGAATCACCCTGACAAGATGTTCAGTATGCCTAGAATTTAATAACTACTGGAATGCCGTGGTCATCAGATTTTTCACATCAGAGTTTATCTGAAAGTAATAACTGAAATCCTCCAGATTATTTTAATCATTGGAAACTACCTTAAATTTTAAAAAAAAAAAAAAAAAAGGTGATAAATAGGTCTTAGTATTTCCAGGTATGTGTTGTATTGAAATTGATCAGCTAAATTTTCTTGGTGCTGGAAACTGGAAAAGACATCCAGTTTGGCTGCTGTGGAGCAACATTCATATTGGATTAGAAAATTGTGCCAAAAACTCCCATCAATGAGAATTCATAGGTGTCACAGAGTATATATGAGCACTTATACGATTCTCTCCTTTCCTGTTTACTGCAAATTCTGCCTTAAGGCTTCTTTTCATCAGGACTCAGAAGCCAACTGATTACAAAGAACAGGGCAGTTAATTGGCACATTTTTCTGTCTTGAAAGCAGCTCTTTCAGATAAGAATTAATGTAAATTTTGCTTTTGTAAATTGCAACTTTAAATTTCTCTGACTCAAATTTGCAGCTTTGTATATGAGAAGAGGTTTTGGTAAGAGTTGAACATTTTTAAACTGAAACTTTAAAGCATCACCAACAGATTGTGGATTAGTTCACATGCACAAACAAAACACACACACCCACAATTAGCTCAATTAGGATATGTACACAAATATTTAGCTAAATTAGAAACCACAGTTTTCAATTTTATATAATTACTAATTATTAATGAGCAAAATTCATTTTCCTTTTAGAATTTAAAATGCTCTTTATGCCCCTGAAATATGTTACAGAAATTATTAATTGTGTCTCATGTTATTAGACTCAACATTTTGGGCAAACTTAAAATCCTTTGACTCACATATACATTAGCAGTTATTAGTTGACTTTTACTAATAGATACACCTTTATGATGGTGTTTTGTAGAGACATAAGTAGTCAAATAGTGGCATTTCTTGCAGTTTTGTACAGTATTTCAGTATAGTGCATAAATAGGTATGTTCATAAAATCAATAAAAGGAGTTATCTTATGGAAACAAGCAAAATCACAGCAAAAACTGCTATTCCTTTGCCTCATTTATAATTTTTATTATTTTCATTGTTTTTTGTTTCAGTGTGATTCTGTTCTGTGCTTTGCATGATTGTATTAATACCAAGGTCACAAATGCATCTTATTAACAGAATTTGCCATGAAGACAGCCTTGACATTAAAAATTCGCCCTCACAAAAGGTAATCCATAATCTTTAATAAAATAAACTTGTTACATGAGCCAATAAATGTATTTGTTTAATTCCCTTCCAAAGCACTGTTTTGGTCATCTAAATAGTTTTTTAAAGTGCACTTTATTCATATACCGCAATGGAAGTTATCCTATTTTCTTACACATTTAAATATATCATAGCTCTTCCAGGTGGTCTAGGGAAGGGTGCAGTAGTCTAAGACAGTACACAATGCTTGAAGGCAAGCAATAAAAATGCTTTGTATGGTATGTATTATTAAACATTTTAAAACATTGTTCTTATAAGTTCTGCATTTCCCCCTTAATGTGTGACTATACATTATAAATTTATAAATATGTACATATGTAAAAATATTTGTAAATAGCAATTTCGGTAGGACAACAGAAAAAAACTCATCTATACCTTTGCAAAAGGCTG
>SJYQ01000255.1:255326-278799 GCA_006410935.1 Redunca redunca | reverse complement strand
GTCAAATGTAATGGATTTATTTTGATTTTAGTTTTGAAGAAATTAGAATTACTGCAGATTATTTTAGAAGAAAATATACAGGAACATGAAAGGTATTTACCTTCTATGAGCTGTGCTTATAATTTATAAGACATTAAAGGTGTCTACATAAAAAATATAAACAATTATGTAATTAGATTTCAGTTGTAGAAAATAGCCCACTATACCCATTTTAAGCAGGTAATAATTTATTACAGAGTTTTAGAAAGATGCTACAGATTTGTTCAGAAGGTTAATAAAATAGAATATGAGATAAACTTACAGGAAAATTTTCAATATCTTCACTCTAGTATGAGGCCAGCTAGGGCTGCTGTCTCTTCTATGATTAAGAAATGACTGGTCTAACATGTGAAACACCACGACCACATCAAGAATACCTCAGTCAGGAAGCTAGTATGATGTTCCTTGGTCCAGAACCACATTGTGCCACATGTAGTCTTTAATGGAAAATTGATGTTGTGTCCTGCTTCCTTTTTAATATCTATAAGATTAGTGACTGGGATGTTTGCTAACATTGCCACAGTAAAATCACTTGCCATTAGCACTCTGCTTACCAGCAGAAACAGCTGAAACAACAGAAGCACATTCTTCAGATTGCATCAGTCTTCCAAATCTCACAGAATTGCATCTGATTCGTCAAACTTAAATCAGCCAGAACTTGAGTTATATAATGTTTATCTTTCAAACTTGCGAAATATAGTAAGTCTTTGACTGTCAGGTTACCCATTTGACTATTGAAATTCCAAAAGTATTCTTTCCATACTTAAATCTACCACCAAAAAAAAAAAAGAAGAAGAAGAAGAAGAAAGAAACCATACAATTGAAATAACAAGCTAACATCAAACATAAGGGATTTACCTAGTGCTCAGAGGTAAAGAATCTGCCTGCCAAGCAGGAGACACAGGTTCAGTCCCTGGGTTGGGAAGGTTCCCCAAAGAAGCAAATGGCAACCCATTCTAGTACTCTTGCCTGGGGAATCCCACAGACAGAGGAGTCGGATGGTTGAAAAGGAGCACAACTCAGTGACCAAACAATAAATATCACTGAACAGAAAAAATATTTTCAGCACGTTTCTAAAAGGAAAAAAAAATCCAGCAGTGATATAAACTTTCTCTGGGAGGTGTTCAGTGTTAATATTCATTTTTTTGTTTGCTGTTTAGTCATTCAGTCATATCTGACTCCTTTGCAACTCCATGACTATAGCCCACCAGGCTCCTTTGTCCATGGGATTTTCCAGGCAAGAATATAGGAGTGGGTTGCCATTTCCTTCTCCAGGGAATCTTCCCAACCCAGGGATTGAACCCATATCTCCGCCTGACAGGTGGATTCTTTACCACTGAACCACCTGGGAAGCCCCAGTGATGGCTTATTGTTGTTTAGTTGCTAAGTTGTGTCTGACTCTTTGTGACCCTATGATGTAACCACAAGGCTCCTCTGTCCATCAGGTTTCCCAGCAAGAATGCTGGAGTGCGTTGCCATTTTCTTCTCCACAATATTCATTAATACAGTCAAAATTCTATATTGACATTCTATAATGGCATAAAGCCTATGCCTACAACCATAGGCTATGTGAAATATGATCCAAAGGAAGAGCAAAAAAGCAAGAAAGTATATCTATATGTAACAGATCAAGAAAGAAATTATGAGTAAATATTTCTGTTCATTGTTTTCTAACTGATGATGAAGCTATGGTTCATATTTATAACTTTTCTGTTTCTCTAAACATTTTATGTTTATTCTGTTCTCAGCCACACTGGAAGCATTGTTAACCTGTGCCCCTCAGTTTATATAGGTCCCAGTTGGACTGTCCTGACAACTGCAAATCACACTTTCTTTCCACATGGACCAAATGTGTTCCAGGACTATAATTCTTGTAGGGAAACCAGACACTAACTTCCTTTCCTCCTTAAAACATGGTGAATTGTACTTTAGAGACCTTCAATTATTTTAGGAAACACTGCCAGTAGATCATTTAGCCCTCAGATTATAGAGCTCTTTCCAAAATGAGGTTATCCTTGATTATTCGAGGGGTTTCCCGAGAGATAACCAGCTCATTATTTATAGATAACCTGAGGACAGTTTATTCCTATGATGGGAGGCATACAATTAGAAAAGGCAGTAGGAAGTTTGTTTCCTGACTTTCCCTGAAATGATCAATGACATTTCCTTGACCCAAAAAGATGTTCAGGTAATCCTCAATTTTACTGCCCCCTTGAGGGCTAAGCCAGAGTCTGTGCAATTGTTAACACACTCTGTTCCACATAGATTAATGGCTCAAGACAAGGGAGAGGTTAATACAAAAATATACAGAGAAAAAAATCCCTGGCTTTCTTGGTGGTTTGGGGGATTTGTTCAGTGATTGTGTTTGAGAACCTGGGAGACCACAGTTATGGTCAGAAGTGCACTTTTGTTTCATCCTCTGTCTTGAAAGAGGAGTTGGTGATGGCCCTTCTTAAATGTTGTGTGAGACAAACTGAACAGATATAATCCAAGCCTCAATCAGTTAAATTTATCAACAAAGGGGCATATACTCATGGAAAAATTCACCAGAAGCCAAGATGGTATAGAAATAAAAGGCAGATATTCTTGAAACAATTCTCCATGAGTCATTCACATTTCACTACACCGTGTCAGCAAAGGCACTGGCTGCCTTTGTGCTAGACTCTTTTCAAATACAACTGTGTAACAAACAGCCTTGGAAGATAAAGATAGCAGCAGAGTCAAGTTGTTTACAACCCAGTATGATAAAGATAATATGTTTCTCTGAGGCATAAGTCAGGCAGGTTTATTGCCCATTACAAAAGATTCAGCCTCTCTGAGCTTGAAGTTCCTCTCTTATAATGTAACCCACTGTGCAGTTGTTTCTTGAATCTCTTTTTGTTGTTCTATAGAAATTGGGGGCTCAAGAAACACTTGCAAACATCCAGACATGCTGGCTGTTGCTATTGCTTTGAGTAAAAAACTGTCTCTGACCCAGGAATCTTATGTTTTTTGCTAGTTTTCAGAAAATTTGGCTGGCTAACTTGTTAGCTTGGATGTAGAATATAATTTTAGACCTCACAATTATTGACAACAACTACCAAAAAGTAATAGTAATGATAATACGTACAATGAACAAAAAGCACTCTCTTCCAGACATCTTTCTGGGCACTTTATATATCTATATATATATGTATATGTATATATCTTCATATAAAATTTTAAGTTAGTACTATCATAGAGATAAGGAAATTGTAATGCAGATAAATGAAAGAACTTACTACAGACCACACAGCCAGTTTATGGTAGAACCTGAATTCAAACATAAGCTATATAGCTCTAAAATTTATTACTTCAAATAATCTCGTATACTATCTCTCATAATTCAAGTAACCTGTTAACACTGCATGACATAGACTACTCAGCTATCTCATGTTAGTAGGAACACTGCCAGCTTAAAATTAAACCAGGTTACTTAATCAACTATAATTTTTCATTCCCTCAAGAATCTGCTACTTTCAAACCATCTTGCCATCAAGTTGTTTTATCAGTCACTATTAAAATGTAGACCAAAGAAAACAAAAATGGATTTCTTATCACATATTGATTGCATAGAGACTCAATGGAAGAGTGTAGAAAGAAGATCCAGGTTAGTAAATCTCTCAGAGCTATGCTGCAGTGAAGTCAAAGTTGCTCAGTCGAGTCCTACTCTTTGGGACCCCCATGGACTACATAGTCCACGGAATTCTCCAGGGCAAGGTACTGGAGTGGGTAGCCTTTCCCTTCTCCAGGAGACCTTCCCAACCCAGGGATCAAACCCAGGTCTCCCACATTTTTGCAGACAGATTATTTACCAGCTGAACCACAAGCGAAGCCCAAGGAGCTGTCACCTCATCCATAAGCAGAGAGCGACAGGTGCCAGAACTAATACCACCGCCACAATCAACTATTATAACCAAGTAACTGCCATTATCATTAATTATCACTATTATTGTCATTATCAGGAAAATATCTGTGACACACTTTCCAGGCCTATGAAGATGGAAGAGTGGGACTACTGCTAATATCACTGTAAAACCCCAAATATTCTGGAATGTGCTTCACTGAAATAAACAGCAGAGCAGGAAATGCCTTTCATTCTTTTGCTTTTCACATTTCAATTTTTGTGTGAGTTTATCTGCTTGTGGCCGAATCTAAATCAAATCTAGAACTCTAGTTGTTGAGAGTCTGAAAATGATGATCAAAGGATAACGGAGTAGATGTTGAGAACCAATTCCATCAAATTTGATAAAGCATTAAATTCTACTGTCGTATAAGTAAAGGCTGCTCTAAATAAAACACAGCATTTAAAAAAATCACAAACCTTTTTAATGCAAACAGATTTTTTTTTTGAAAATTAAAAGCTGATAAGCATCAGAAAAAAGGTTTTCACATATATGTCTACTCATTTCCTGTTGCCGTCCTGCTATCCTAATGTAGGTAGATGAATTTGGTGCTGCCTTTTAAGCTCTTTAGTGTAAATTGGTATGGAAAAGAAAGTGATTTGAGATGATGGGTGCCAGTTCTTCAAGGCAAGGACAAGAACTTTTATCTGCCACATTGTGGAAAGATACGGAAAGGAAAGATGATAACAGAAAGTGGAATCTATTTTGTGAGAAGAAAAAGTAATGTACTAGATATTAAAATATGATAATGTTAGGAATCAACAGTATTTCAAATTGGTTTATTTCATTAGCAGTTGTGTAGATCTAGAATAAAGAGGGGATTTGATACTCTGGGCTAGGGTTTAAATATTTTGTATATATAGACCATGATTGAATTTCTATAAAACTCTTGAAATAGTAGAAATATTTGGAGAACTGAGATGCAAAATACTTTAGAAATGTACTCTGCGCAAATATGGCCAAAAAGAAAAAAGACCCCAGAATGATAGCCTTCTTCAAGATCAAAAGACATCAGGAGTGAAATGCTGTACATACTAGATAAATTTCCAGCACTGTTATGTGATGATTTTGTGGGTAGTGAAGAGAGAAATTAAGGGCATGGTACGATCTGTCCCTCAGAAGATGCACTATGAAGTGCTCTCATGAGAATGAAAAGGGAATAATGAATTCATGAGAAGGGAGTAGTTTGTGAACCAAAATATTGATGAATAAAGAACAGACTACTCTTGGGAAAAGAAACAAAGCCAAAGAAGATGTGATTTTTAAACCTCAAGTTCAGTTTCTTACTGATATATAGGAGAGAATGAATGTGAAGCAACTCTTAAATTATAATTATAGGGAAATCTATAACAATCATTCTTGCAAACACCTCTAAAAATGACAGTGGGAAAGATTTTTAAACAAATAATTTTCAGGTCTATTGAAAAGATAATGAAGTGTGTAGTTCTTCGTTGGCTCACGCTGTCCAGAAAATTATAGGGCAAGCAATACAAAACACTTGGGCTTCATTAAGAGGAGCACAGCATTCTGCCGACTGAAAAACAAGTAGCTGCTGGAATAGAAGGCTCAGAAAGGCATCTACATCTTGCCTATTTGCCATTTCATTTAAATATTGTTGTAAATGTTTAAATTATTCCCTCATCTCATTCTGGGGTAGAAGAAAAAGAGAGTTCTGTTTTTGTAAAAAATCCAGCTGTTCATGCAGGTTAAGAATAATGAGATGAATGAGTATGCATATTTAAAGCTAATGTACAAAGAGAAGTTATTTATGGTTTAAAAATTGTAGACTAAAAGTCAAAAATGGGATATGTCTTGCTGAGCTTCTAAGGAAGCAGATCACAGCTGCATTTGCTTTTACTTTTTATGTGATTATAATTATTATTCTTAGGCTATTCTAAGAATTGTATACTAAATTCACATAGGGCACAATAAGCTTCTTAATTGAAGGCATATTGCTAATCAGATGATTGACTTAATATTTTACTTTAGGTCTAGAGGTTTTTTTTTTTGCATCAAATAAAAAACTTAAAAACTCAATTAGGTATGTACCTCAAACTCTTAGATACTGAGAATCAAAGAATTAAAATTTTCCTCTGAGAATTAAACCCCAAAGTCAAAAAAGTAGTCTCAAGTTCATATTTAAGAGACAAAATATTTTGTCTCTCAGATTGTATGGACAAGAATATAACCTGATTGCAAGTTTTAGCATAACAAAATAACAAATTTCAATCAGAATGTTGTTGGTTGGCCACTGATGCCTAACAGAAGTGGACCCTTTAGAAGTAAACATCTACACATCCTTGTTCTACTGCAAAAGAGAGAAACTTAGCAAATACATCTGAATATCCTGATCCCTGAGTATGGGCAAAATCATTCCTACTGTCATATGGCTGCAGCAAAGTAAGCCTAATTTAGGTTAATAGTCAACATATCATATTCCTTTGTTCTGTGTCCTTACTAAATTGGGTATTTTGATACCAGTTCCAATGTGTTTGTTAGCTGTAGGGTGGTTTCCTCACACACCCACAAGCAATACTTGGTACACCAGGCAGGTTTCCTAGAATTTAGCAGAATTCTGACACTATTTACCCAGAGTTAGTTTCAGATTTTGCAAGTTAAGTGGTCTGTCCTGCAAGACTGCCCCCCCCCACCCCCGCACCCCATCCAGTTCCTGTATTTCAGATGCCAATCACAAGCTCTGGTTATTATCTGTACTTCTGATGAAACTGCTATAGATTATAGCTTTCAGTGACCCCCTCTTTGGACTTCAGTGGCCAGTCCAAGTCCATGTTTTACCTATACTTCTGATCAACTGACTATAAATTAGAGGTTCCTATGACCTCCTCCAAGGATTCCATTAATTTGCTAGAACAGCTCAAAGAACTTAATAAAAACATTTTACTCACTAGATTATCAGTTTATTATGAAAGACTATTGTCCAAGAACCCCTAGATGGAAGAGATAGACAGTGCAAGGTATGATGAAAGGGCAGGGTCCTTTCATGCTCTCTCCTAGGGTATCACTCTCCCCAAATTTCCATGTGTTCACCAATCCTGAAGCTCTCCAAAGTTTCTCCTTTGGAGTTTTCATGGAGGCTACATTACACAGGCTTTACTGACTACAGCTTTGGCCCCTGGCAATCAAGTCAGTCTCCAGCCCCCTCTCCCATCTCTGGTCAGGGAGATAAGACCAAAAGTTCCAACCCTCTAATCACATGATTGGTTCCCCGGGCAACCAGCCCTCACACTTAGGTAGGGGTACAAAAGTCACCTTATTAACATAACAAAAGACACATTTGTGGCTCATTTAGGAAACTGCACAGGTTTTGGGTCAGGAACTATGGGAAAAGACCAAATATATGTGTGAAATATGTTTTGGTCATCTGAAGATCAAATATTTATTTCTCTTATACGTCACAATACTGCACTAACACACTGAGCTAACTATTCATCAGTTTTTGGCTTTTCATTTAGGTTTGCCTAAAATGAGACAAGGCACTGGACATATACACTAGGAATGTTCTTGCATCTATAAATAATTTTTGTTGTCATAGATTAGCATCATGGTGGCTCTCATTTTATTAACAATTTTCACATTTAGATTGGATGAGTCTGTCACCAAGAGAATTTTCAATGTTCTGTTGACAGTATCATTGGATACAGGTATATTACCAAGGTTGCAGATGGAAGTTCAGTTCAGTTCAGTCACTCAGTTGTGTCCAACTCTTTGTGACCACATGGACTGCAGCATGCCAGGCTTCCCTGTCCATCACCAACTTCCAGAGTTTACTCAAACTCATTTCCATCTAGTCAGTGATGCCATCCCACCGTCTCATCCTCTGTCATCCCTTTCTTCAATCTTTCCCAGCATCAGGGCTTTTTCTAATGAATCAGTTCTTCACATCAAATGGCCAAAGTATTGGAGCTTCAGCTTCAGCATCACCCCTTCCAATGAATATTTAGGACTGATTAACACCTACATATTTAATACCATATACTTCTTGAATTAGGTAACATACAGCACCTAGTATATATTGACTGCTTAATAAATGCTAGAATTATTGGTATTGCTGTATTATATTGTATTGAAGTATTGTTACTGCTATACAATCACCAGGAGGAACTGTTACCAAAGGTATTTTTCTCTTTATCCACATTCAAGTTTTGGGAATTAAATTTTTCATGATGCAATGCACAGGTATCATTTCCATTTTCCACTTTCCAATCATCTTTCTGGGAAGTTCCTATATGGACTAATGATACTAATACAGACGTTTTATTTCTAATTCAGAGGAGATTTCAGTGGTAAAAGAAAAAATGGTTTTGCTTCTGCTTTCAGGTAGCAGACTTCCCATTCTGCTCTCAGGTAGTTTTGATGGAGAGGTCTTCTTAGTCTACCAGGAATTTATCCATCCCATTATTTAGCTTTTTAGGTTTTTCATTTTCTTTTCCTGTGTCCATAGTTCAATTCTTATCAATAATAGCCAACATTTATTAACCTAGAGTTACTTGAACAGTCACTTCTACAAAGAATTTTCATTGAATCACCTCATTTCATATCATAGAAAACTGAGGCAGGTACTAATATTATGCACAGCAAATAGAAGGGGAAAAGCAGAAGCACTGACAGACATGGGTTCCAAAATCACTATGAAATTGAGACGCTTCTTGGAAGGAGAGCAGTGACAAACCTAGACAGCACATTGAAAAGCAGAGATGTCAGTTTGCCAATAAAGTTCTTTATAGTCAAAGCTATGGTTCTTTCAGTAGTCATGTATGGATGTGAGAGGTGAACCATAAAGAAGGCTGAGCACCAAAGAACTGACATCCTTGAACTGTGATGCTGTTGACTCTTGATGGTCCCTTGGACAACAAGGAGATCAAACCAGTCAATCCTAAAGGAAATCAACCCTGAATATTCATTGGAAGGATTGATGTTGAAGCTGAAGCTCCAATACTTTGACCACATGATGCAAAGAGCTGACTCATTGGAAAAGACCCTGATGCCGGGAAAGATTGAAGGCAAAGGAGAAGGAGGAGGCATGGGATGAGACGGTTAGATAGCATCGTTAATTCAATGGGCATGAATTGGAACAAACTCTGGGAGATAGTGAAGGATAGAGGAGCCTGAATTGCTGCAGTCCGTGGGGTCACAAAGAGTTGGACATGACTTAATGACTGAATGACAACATCTAACATTATGCCCATTTCACCAGTAGGAAGTCTGATGCACAATGCAGTTAAGAAGGTTCCCAGTGTCATACAAGCAAGAGGTAAAGAAGGGACTTTAGCACCAGCTCTGCAGCCCTATTTCCTGAGGGTGGAAAATCTTGCTCGTACACGTGGATTTCTGTCCATGTATAGTCTTTGTGATTGCTTATGAAGTGATATATAAAATCTACTATATATAAAGGGGACAAGGAAACATGTCTGAGAGAAGGGATATACAGGAAATATTTATTAAATACTTCAAACTAAAATTCAATCACAACTTATACTAGATACTTACAACCACATATTGTACTAAATTCTTTATTAAATCAGTTTAAGTTTATATGAAATAAAACNTTTAATAGGACTAACTTATTTAGCTGTACATTGGAAACTGTTTTAAAAATACACTGATGTTATTAAAAGTTTTTCCTGTTACAAAGAGCACTTAAGTAGATTCAAGATTTATTTACAGAGATACACAGCAGTTAACAAAACCTGGGAACAAATGCAAATATGATGATCTAATTTTGTGTTTTATATTCATTAATATCATTCTGTTGTATACTGAGAGAAAAATTTTCAGTACACAACAAAAATCATTTTTAATTTACAGATACACAATTGCTTATAAAGGAATGACTAATAAGCTAAGAGTATTTGTGGTTCCCTTGAGGTGTATGATTCACCCATTAGATCTCTCCTTTTCAAGGGATATTTGCAAACTCTGTAGCTTATCATTTCATTAATTTCCAAAGTTCCTGTGATAGATGAAAATCATAAAGTAATGAACTGATCAGTGTGTTTTTTGAAGATTTTGGTAATAATTGCTCTGGCATCTTGAGTTTGGATCTATAAACTTTGAGATGGATTGCATGAGGCACTTTACTTATAAATCAACCCCAAAATGTCTATCTCTGATGTGTCAGTAATAAATGTCAGGTCACAGTGCCAAATTCACTGAGGAGAAATATTTCAGAAGGCTGTTGGTTCTTTCATAAGGATTTGCATCTTGGTAGTTTCTGGAAGATGTAGTCTGACTAATGTATGTGATCAATCCCCAGTATTTTATATACAGGCAAGTGTTTTAGAAATATTTTTTAAATAAGTAATAGTAGTGGAGTTTAGGGGGGAAATCATATATATTGAATACCTCCATATTGATAGTCAATGTCTTCATTTAACAAAATAGCTTTGCCTGAGCAACATGTGATAGACTGCCAGGGTTTGCTAGTGAATGTAAAATGACTTTTGTATTCACTCTATTTTGGCCCAATTAGTTTTATTGTTCTGTTTTATTTTGTGTTCCTTTAAGCTATTTCTAAGAGAAAGGTATTTGAAATTTTCTTTGGAAACATATGCATTAATACCTTCAAATGTATGAAAATTCTTATATGCACCACCAAACAAATACAAATACCTGAGTGCAGAGCCACCTACTCAGAAAGATACCTTAGGTACTGATCTACTGACCTTCTGGGAGGCCATGCCCACACTAGTAGTTAGACTAAGTGTGAATGAAAGTCACTCAGTTGTGTCTCTTTGTGACTCCGGCGGTATAGTTCATGGAATTCTCCAGGCCAGAATACTGGAGTGGGTAGCCTTTCCCTTCTCCAGTGGGTCTTCCTAACCCAGGGATAAAATCCAGGTCTCCTGCATTGCAGGCATATTCTTTACCAGGTGAGCCACAAGGGAAGCCCAAGAACATTGGAGTGGGTCAAGGAAATGCTTAGTCACTGTTGTTTCTGTTTCTCCCCCTCCCCCGCCCCCGCTCTCTTGTTCACATCATCATCAATTCTTGTCAACAAAAAAATATATCCTGAGTCCTGTTGAAAAAAAATTGTTGCTTCTTTCTCTGAAGTGCGCCTCAGACCTTCCCTTTCCTTCACCCCTGATGCTGCTGCCTTCACTTAGTTTTCTGTCTCCTTCCTTTGGCTTCTTGAACAAATTCTGTGCCATGTTTCTCTCCATTCCTCTCCACCTGTTATCTCCCCAGCAGAGGATTCTTTCTAAAATCTAAATGTAATCATGTCAGAGTACTGCCTAATAGCTAATGCATTTCAAGGAAAACATTCAAACTAAACATAAAGGTCCTTTATAATATGACCACATCCTAAATTACAAACCCTGTTTTCTTAAACTATTTTACTTCACTCTTTCTTTCAAGCACTTTATCCTCTATCTGCAGTGGATAATTTCCTGACCTCCAAATGGGTTTATGTATTCCTTCTTTGTGACTTTAATGTGATTCTTTTTTCCCTGGCAGGTGCCCTATCTTTCATCCATCTCTACCTGTTGAAACCCCTTTCAGACTTAAAGATACAGCTTTGCTTGTAGCTTCTTCTGTGAATTATTTTTACATTTCCCCAGAATTATTTGTCTTTGAGTCTTTCCAGTCTCATTAACATTAAATAAGGTATTATATCTAAAAAGCACAGGACAATGCCTATTGATGTGAAGTGTATTCATTTTGTTTCTAACTATCTTTTAGGCTCTGTCCAATGTGTCTGAAGCTGAGATCCTATGGATGCCTGTGATTTCTGTAGCTCGTTTTAAATCATGCCTTTAATAAATTCTCAAAGTCCATAATTCTTCAGGATCTATACATTATATAGAAGTGAGTTTTTCCTTCTCTTTTTAATGGAAATAACAAAAGGTTAAAGCTTATGTCAGTTTCAAGAATCCTAATTCCACTTGGAATGAAATTAACTCCCACAATCATATATTACAAATTTATTATCTTCCTTTGTCTGCAGATTTTCAACCATCTGGAATTATGCTCATAATAACCTATATAATTTAAATCACTTGGCGATGCTAATGAACCCCACCTGAGAAATACAAAATAGATATAGATACTGATTAATAGTAGCAATCTCAGCCAAACCTGACCACCCCTGCACATTAAATACCACTCTTTGAAAATGACTTCTGACATATTGGCTATTTGAAAATCTGATGAGCCGTTTTGCATGAAAAAAAATCAGAATCACAGATTTTCTTTGTAGTTCTAATATTTTTTCAAGATTGCCTTATAAAAATAGCCAAATGAAGAATCTAAGTGAAATGGCTTTAAAATGTTTGAAGAGGCAGAAAATTTCTAAGACTGAACCCAGCAGGATATCTCTGAATAAATCACATATTATAAATGAAAGGTGAAGAAAAACTGTGGAGAACAGTGTAAAATATTTTACAAACTTTTTCAATAATATAGTACAATATTTTTGGAATAAGAATTTTATTTTTTTATTAATTTATTTTAATTAGAGGCTAATTACTTTACAATATTGTGCTGGTTTTTGCCATACATTCAAATGAATCAGCCATGGATGTACATGTGTTCCCCATTCTGACCCTCCCTCCCACCTCCCTCTGCATCCCATCCCTCAGGGTCATCCCAGTACACCAGCCCTGAGCACCCTGTCTCATGCATCAGACCTGGACTGGCGATCTATTTCACATATGATAATATACATGTTTCAATGCTATTCTCTCAAATCATCCCACCCTTGCCTTCTCCCACAGAGTCCAAAAGTCTGTTCTTTTTATCTATCTTTCTTTTGCTGTCTCTCATATAGGGTCATCATTACCATCTTTCTAAATTCCATATATATGTGTTCATATACAGTGTTGGTGTTTTTCATTCTGATGTACTTCACTCTGTATAATAGGCTCCAGTTTCATCCACCTCATTAGAACTGATTCAAATGAATTTTTTTTAATAGCTGAGTAATATTCCATTGTATATACATAGCATAGCTTTCTTATCCATTTGTCTGCCAATGGACATCCAGGTTGCTTCCATGTCCTGGCTATTGTAAACAGTGTTGAGATGAATATTGGGGTACACGTGTCTCTTTCAGTTCTGGTTTCCTCAGTTTGTATGCCCAGCAGTGGGATTGCTGGGTCATAAGGCAGTTCTATTTCCAGTTTTTTAAGGAATTGCCACACTGTTCTCCATAGTGGCTGTACAAGTTTGCATTCCCACCAACAGTGTAAGAGGGTTCCTTTTTCTCCACACCCTCTCCAGCATTTATTCTTTGTAGACTTTTGGATAGCAGCCGTAATGACCAGCGTGAGATGGTACCTCATTTTGATTTTATTTGCATTTCTCTAATAATGAGTGATGTTGAGCATTTTTTCATGTATTTGTTAGCCACTTGTATGTCTTCTTTGGAGAAATGTCTGTTTAGTTCTTTGGCTTATTTTTTGATTGGGTCACTTATGTTTCTGAAATTGGGTTGCAGGAGTGGTTTGTATATTTTTGAGATTAATTCTTTGTCAGTTGCTTCATTTGCTATTATTTTCTCCCATTCTGAAGGCTGTCTTTTCACTTTGCTGATAGTTTCCTTCGTTGTGCAAAAGCTTTTAAGCTTAATTAGGTCCCATTTGTTTATTTTTCCTTTTATTTCCATTGCTCTGCAAGGTAGGTCATAGAGGATCCTGCTGTGATTTATGTCATTGAGTGTTTTGCCTATATTTTCCTCTAGGAGTTTTATAGTCTCCAGTCTTTCATTTAGATTTTTAATCTATTTTGAGTTTATTTTTTGTGTATGGTGTTAGAAAGTGTTCTAGTTTCATTCTTTTACAAGTGGTTGACCAGTTTTCCCAGCACTACTTGTTAAAGAGATTGTCTTTTCCCAATTGTATATTCTTGCCTCCTTTGTCAAAAATAAGGTGTCCATAGGTGCATGGATTTATCTCTAGTCTATCTGTTTTGTTCAACTGAACTATTTTTCTGTCTTTGTGCCAGTACGATACTGTATTGATGACTGTTGCTTTGTAGTATAGCCTGAAGTCAGGCAAGTTGATTCCTCCAGTTTCATTCTTATTTCTCAGGATTGCTTTGGCTATTCGAGGTTTTTTGTATTTCCATTCAGATTGTGAAATTATTTGTTCTAGTTCTCTGAAAAATACCATTGGTACCTTGATAGGGATTGCATTGAATCTATAGCTTGCTTTGGGTAGTATACTCATTTTCACTATATTGATTCTTCCAATCCATGGACTTGGTATATTTCTCCATTTATTTGTGTCATCTTTGATTTCTTTCATCAATGTTCTATAGTTTTCTATATATAGGTCTTTTGTTTCTTTAGGTAGATTTATTTCTGAGTATTTTATTTTTGATTCTTTTCATTGCAATGGTGAATGGAATTGTTTCCTTACTTTCTCTTTCTCTTTTCTCATTGTCAGTGTATAGCAATGCAAGGGATTTCTCTGTGTTAATTTTATAACCTGAAACTTTACTGTATTCATTGATTAGCACTATTAATTGTCTGGTGGAGTCTTTAGGGTTTTCTATGTAGAGGACCATATCATCTGCAAACACTGAGAGTTTTACTTCTTTTCTAATCTGGATTCCTTTCATTTCTTTTTCTTCTCTGATTGCTGTGGCTAAAACTTCTGAAACTATGTTGAGTAGTAGTGGTGAGAGTGGACATCCTTGTCTTGTTCCTGACTTTAGGGAAAATGTTTTCAATTTTTCATCATTGAGGATAATGTTTGCTGTGGGTTTATCATATATGGCTTTTATTATGTGCAGGTATGTTACTTCTATGCATGCTTTCTGGAGGGCTTTTTATCATTAATGGATGTTGAATTTTGTAAAAGGCTTTCTCTGTATCTATTGAGATAATCATATGGATTTTATCTTCAATTTGTTAATGTGGTGTATCACATTGATTGATTTGAGAATATTGAAGAATCCTTGCATCCCTGGGATAAAGCCCACTTGGTCATGATGTATGATCTTTTTAATATGTTGTTGTATTCTGTTTGCTAGAATTTTGTTAAGGATTTTTGCATCTATGTTCATCAGTGATATTGGCCTGCAGTTTTCTCTTTTTGTGGCATCTTTGTCTGGTTTCGGTATTAGGGTGATGGTGGTCTCATAGAATGAATTTGGAAAGTTACCTTCCTCTGCAAATTTCTGGAAGAGTTTGAGTAGGATAGGTGTTAGCTTTTCTCTAAATTTTGGGTAGAATTCAGCTATGAAGCCATTTGGTGTTGGGATTTTGTTAGTTGGAAGATTTCTGATTACAGTTTTGATTTCTGTGCTTATGATGGGTCTGGTAAAGATTTTCTATTTCTTCCTGGTTCAGTTTTGGAAAGTTATACTTTTCTCAGAATTTGTCCATTTCTTCCAAGTTGTCCATTTTATTGGCATATATTTGCTGATAGTAGTCTCATGATCCTTTGTATTTCTGTGTTGTCTATTGTGATTTCTCCTTTTTCATTTCTAATTTTGTTGATTTGATTCTTCTACCTTTTTATCTTGATGAGTCTGGTTAATGATTTGTCTATTTTATTTATCTTCTCAAAGAACAAGCTTTTAGTCTTGTTGATTTTGGCTATGGTCTCCTTTGTTTCTTTTGCTTTATTTCTGCCCTAATTTCTATGAGTTCTTTCCTTCTACTAACCCTGGGGTGCTTAATTTCTTCTTTTCCTAGTTGCTTTAGGCATAGAATTAGATTATTTATTTGATTTCTCTCCTGTTTCTTGAGGTAGGTTTATATTGCTATGACCTTCCCCTTAGCACTGCTTTTACTGAATCCTATAGGTTTTGGGTTGTTGTGTTTTCAATTTCATTCTTTTATATGCATATTTTGATTTCTCTTTTGATTTCTTCTGTGACTTGTTGGTTATTCAGAAGTGTGTTGTTTCACCTCTATGTGTTTGTGTTTTTCGTAGTTTTTTTTTTTTTTTTTCCTGTAATTGACCTCTAATCTTACCACATGGTGATCAGAAAAGATGCTTGAGATGATTTCAATTTTTTTGAATTTACCAAGGCTATATTTATGGCCCAGGATGTGATCTATCCTGGAGAAGGTTCTCTGTGCACTTGAGAAAAAAATGAAATTCATTATTTTAGGGTGAAATGTCCTATAGATATCAATTTTCTATTTATCAATTTTCTTGCTAATTTTCTGTTTAGTTGATCTATCCATAGGTGTGAGTGGGGTATTAAAGTCTCCCACTATTATTGTGTTACTGTTAATTTCCCCTTTCATACTTGTTAGCATTTGCTTTACGTATTGTGGTGCTCCTATGTTGGGTGCATATATATTTATAATTGTTATATCTTCTCCTTGGATTCATCCTTTGATCATTATGTAGTGTCCTTCTTTGTCTCTTTTCAGGGCCTTTATTTCAAAGTCTATTTTATCTGATATGAGTATTGCTACTCCTGCTTTCTTTTGGTCTCCATTTGCATGAAATATCTTTTTCCAGCTCTTCACTTTCAGTCAGTATGTGTCCCTAGGTTTGAGGTGGGTCTCTTGTAGACAGCATATATAGGGGTTTTGTTTGTTTTTGTATCCATTCAGCCAGTCTTTGTTTTTTTTGGTTGGGGCATTCAACCCATTTACATTTAAGGTAAATATTGATAAGTATGATTCCATTGCTATTTACTTTGTTGTTTTAGGTTCGAGTTTATACATCTTTTCTGTGTTTCCTATCTAGAGAGGATCCTTTAGCATTTGTCAAAGAGCTGGTTTGGTGGTACTGAATTCTCTCAGCTTTTGCTTGTCTGTAAAGCTTTGAATTTCTCCTTCATATATGAATGAGATCCTTACTGGGTACAGTCATCTGGTTTGTAGGTTTTTCTCTTTCATCACTTTAAGTACGTCCTGCCATTCCCTTCTGGCTTCAAGAGTTTCTATTGAAAGATCAGCTGTTATCCTTATGGGGATACCCTTGTGAGTTATTTGTTCTTTTTCCCTTGCTGATTTTAATATTTGTTCTTTGTGGTTGATTTTCGTTACTTTGATTAACATGTGTCCTGAAGTCAGATTGATTATATTCTTTGCAGCCAAAGGTGGAGAAGCACTGTACAGAAAAAAAAAAAAAAAAAAAAAAAGACTGGGAGCTGACTGTGGCTCAGATCATGAACTTCTTACTGCCAAATTCAGAATTAAATTGAAGAAAGTAGGGAAAACGACTTGACCATTCAGGTATGACCTAAATCAAAACCCTTATGATTATACAGTGGAAGTGAGAAATAGATTTAAGGGACTAGATCTGATAAAGTACCTGATGAACTATGGGCTGAGGTTCGTGACATTGTACAGGAGACAGGGATCAAGACCATCCCCATGGAAAAGAAATGCAAAAGAGCAAAATGACTGTCTGGGGAGGCCTTACAAGTAGCTGTGAAAAGAAGAAAAGTGAAAAGCAAAGGAGAGAAAGAAAGATATAAGCATCTGAATGCAGAGTTCCAAAGAATAGCAAGAAGAGATAAGAAAGCATTTCTCAGTGATCAATGCAAAGAAATAGAGGAAAACAACAGAATGGGAAAGATTAGAGACCTCTTCAAGAAAATTAGAGATACCAAGGGAACATTTCATGCAAAGATGGGCTCGAGAAAGGACAAAAATTTTAAGGACCTAATAGAAGCATAAGATATTTAGAAGATGTGGCAAGAATACACAGAAGAACTGTACAAAAAAGATCTTCAAGATCAAGATAATCACGATGGTGTGATGACTCACCTAGAGCCAGACATCCTGGAATGTGAAGTCAAGTGGGCCTTAGAAAGCAAAACTGTGAACAAAGCTAGTGGAGGTGATGGAATTCCAGTGGAGCTATATCAAATCCTGAAAGATGATGCTGTGAAAGTGCTGCATTCAATATGCCAGCAAGTTTGGAAAACCCAGCAGTGGCCACAGGACTGGAAAAGGTCAGTTTTCATTCCAATCCCAAAGAAAGGCAATGTCAAAGAATGCTCAAACTAATGCACAATTGCACTCATCTCACAGGCTAATAAAGTAATGCTCAAATTCTCCAAGCCAGGCTTCAGCAATACATGAACCATGAACTTCCAGATTTTCAAGCTGGTTTTAGAAAAGGCAGAAGAACCAGAGGTCAAATTGCCAACATCTGTTGGATCATTGAAAAAGCAGGGTAGTTATAGAAAAACAACTATTTAAGCTTTATTGACTATACCAAAGCCTTTGACTGTGTGGATCACAATAAACTGTGGAAAATTCTGAGAGAGATGGGAATACCAGACCACCTNTTTCCTGATGAGTCTGGCTAATGGTTTGTCTATTTTATTTATCTTCTCAAAGAACCAGCTTTTAGCTTTTTTGATTTTTGCTATGGTCTCCTTTGTTTGTTTTTCATTTATTTCTGCCTTACTTTTTATGATTTCTTTGCTTCTACTAACCCTGAGGTTCTTCATTTCTTCTTTTTCTAGTTACTTTAGGGGAAGGTTAGGTTATTTATATAGTTTTTCTCTTGTTTCTTGAGGTAAGCTTGTATTGCTATGAACCTTCCCCTTAGCACTTCTTTTACTGAATCCCATAGGTTTTGGTTTTTTGTGTTTTCATTTTCATTCATTTCTATGCATATTTTGATTTCTTTTTTGATTTCTTCTGTGATTTGTTGGTTATTCAGCAGCATGTTGTTCAGCCTCCATATGTTTGTGTTTTAAATGTTTTTTCCTGTAGTTGACATCTAATCTTACCCCACTGTGATCAGAAAAGATGCTTGGAATGATTTCAATGTTTTTTTTTTTTTTTTAATTCACCAAGGCTAGATTTATGCCCCAGGATGTGATCTATCCTGGAGAAGTTTCCAGGTACACTTGAGAAAAAGGTGAAATTCATTGTTTTGGGGTGAAATATCCTATAGATATCAACTAGGTCTAACTGGTCCGTTGTATCATTTAAAGTTTGTGTTTCCTTATTAATTTTCTGTTTAGTTGATCTATCCATAGGTGTGAGTGGGGTATTAAAGTCTCCCACTATTATGTTATTGTTAATTTCCTCTTTCATACTTGTTAGCATTTGCCTTACATATTGAGGTGCTCCTATGTTGGGTGCATATATATTTATAATTGCTTTATCTTCTTCTTGGCTTGATCCTTTGATCATTATGTAATTTCCTTCTTTGTCTCTTTTCAGGGCCTTTATTTCAAAGTCTATTTTATCTGATATGAGTATTGCTACTCCTGTGTTCTTTTGGTCTTTATTTTCGTGGAATATCTTTTTCCAGCCCTTCACTTTCAGTCTGTATGTGTCCCTTGTTTTGAGGTGGGTCTCTTGTAGACAACATATACAGGGGTCTTGTTTTTGCATCCATTCAGCCAGTCTTTGTCTTTTGGTTGGGACATTCAACCTATTTACATTTAAGGTAATTATTGATAAGTATGATCCCGTTGCCATTTACTTTGTTGTTTGGGGTTTGAGTTTATAAACCTTTTCTGTGTTTTCTGTCTAAAGAAGCTCCTTTAGCATTTGTTGAAGAGCTGGTTTTGTGGTGGTGAATTCTCTGTTTTTGCTTGCCTGTAATGCTTTTGATTTCTCCTTCATATTTGAATGAGATCCTTGCTGGGTAGCATAATCTGGGTTGTAGGTTTTTCTCTTTCATCACTTTAAGTATGTCCTGCCATTCCCTTCTGGCCTGAAGTGTTTCTATTGAAAGATCAGGTATTATCCTTATGGGAATCCCCTTGCATGTTATTTGTTGTTTTTCCTTTGCTGCTTTTAATATTTGTTTTTTTGTGTGTGTTTAATCCTGATTATTTTGATTAATATGTGTCTTGGGGTGTTTCACCTTGGGTTTACCTTTTTTGGGACTCTCTGGGTTTCTTGGACTTGGGTAGCAATTTCCTTCCCTGTTTTAGGGAAGTTTTCAACTATTATCTCCACAAGTATTTTCTCATGACCTTTCTTTTTGTCTTCTTCTTCTGGGACTCCTATGATTCGAATGTTGGGGCATTTGACATTGTCCCAGAGGTCTCTGAGGTTGTCCTCATTTCTTTTAATTCTTTTTTCTTTTTTCCACTCTGCTTCATTTATTTCCACCATTCTATCTTCCACCTCACTTATCCTATCTTCTGCCTCAGTTATTCTACAGTTGGTTTCTTCCAGAGTGTTTTTGATCTCAGTTATTGCATTATTCATTATTGACTGATTCTTTTTTATTTCTTCTAGGTCCTTGTTAAACATTTCTTGCATCTTCTCAAACCTTGACTCCAGACTATTTATCTGTAACTCCATTTTGTTTTCAAAGCTTTGGATCATTTTTACTATCATTGTTCTGATTTCTTTTTGAGGTAGACTCCCTATCTCCTCCTGTTTTGTTTGGTTTGGTGGGCATTTGTCATGTTCCTTTACCTGATGAATATTTCTCTGCCTTTTGATCTTATTTAGATTGCTGTGTTTGGGGTGGCCTATCTGTATGCTGGTAGTTTGTGGTTCCCCTTTATTGTAGAGTTTCCTCCCTGTGGGTGGGGTTGGATGAGTGGCTTGCCATGATTACCTGGTTAGGGAAGCTTGTGTCAGTGTTCTGATGGGTGGAGCTGGATTTCCTCTCTCTGGAGTGCAATGAAGTGTCCGGTAGTGAGTTTTGTGGTGTCTGTGGGTTTGGTGTGACTTTTGGTCGCCTGTATTTTAATGCTCAGGGTTATGTTCCAATTAGCTTTGTGTGTCTTGCTCTGAAACTTGTTGGCTCTTGGGTGGAGCTTGGTTTCAATGTAGGTATGGAGGCTTTTGAATGAGCTCTTGTTGATTAATTTCCCTGGAGTCAAAAGTTTTTTGGTGTTCACAAATTTTGGATTTGAGCCTCCTGCCTCTGGCTTTCAGTCTTATTTTTACAGTAGCCTCGAGACTTCTCCATCCATACAGCACCAATGATAAAACATCTAGGTTAATGCTGAAAGATTCTCCACAGTGAGGGACACCCAGAGAGGTTCACAGAGTTACATGGAGAAAAGAAGAGGGAAGAAGGAGATAGAGGTGAACAGGAGGAGAAGAGGTGGAATCAAAAGGGGAGAGAGCAATCTAGCCAGTAATCAGTTCCCCATGTGCTCTCCACAGTCTGGAACACTCAGAGAGGTTCACGGAGTTACATAGGGAAGAGAAGAGGGAGGAAGTAGATAGAGGTGACCAGGAGGAGAAGATGGGAAGTCGAAAGGAGAGAGGCAAATCTAGCCAGAAATCAGTTCCCTAAGTGTTCTCCACAGCCTGGAGCACCCTCCAAAATTCACAGAGTTGGGTAGAGAAGAGAAGGGAGAGGGAGGAGATAGAGGTGACCTGGAGGAGAAAAACGAGAGTCAAAAAAGGGAAAGAGCAATCAAGCAATCACACTCCTAAGTAANAAAAAAATGTTAATAGTAAAATATATCTAGGAATTTCTCTGAAGCCATTGAGGGCAGTGTGGGGTCAGTTCAGTTTCAGATAGTTCCTTGTTCCAGCTTATACTTCTTCTCAAGGTCTATAGGCCCCTTCCAGTGTAGTCAGTGCTAACTATAGGGTTTTAATCTGTTGCACCTGCCACTTCCAGAGCAGTTCCCTCTTCTTTGTTTATTTTGGCTTCCTCTGTTTGCAAGTCTCTTCAGTGTCTAATTTCCACCCTGATACAAGGGGTGAAGGTTATCACTTATTTAGGCTAACTTCTTCAGTTGTGCTGTGGGGAGTGAGGAACACTGCAAATAGCACTGGCACGTGTGTGGAGTGCTTGCAGTGTCTGGGCCACACTGGGTTTGCCCCTGCTCACCGCATGTGTGCTTTCCCCGGCTATACTGCTCAGGCTCCAGGATGCTCTGCAGGGGAATTGTCTAAAGCAGGCCCTGGGTTGAGTACACTTCCCAGGTCTAAGCCACTCAGGTTCAGGTTCTCGAGTACTCCACAAAGACACAGACTTGGTTGGGCCTGCGTTTTGTGCCCTTCCCAGGTCCAAGCAGCTCAGGTGACCAGGTGCTTGGTGAGCACACTCTCCCAGCTGGGCAGTGCATCTTATCACCTCCCCAGTCCCAGCCGCTCGGTTTCCTGGGTGCACCACAAGAGCGTCATCTCAGGTGTGCCGTGTGTCTCCTCTGGGGAGTTGATCTCTGACTGCGACCCTCCTGGTGGATGCCAACCATCCAGGATCCCAGGAAGACTTCGTTAGTAATTGGGAGCCTGCTCACAGTTTGGTGGAGGAGGCCATCTCTGGGGCTGAGATTGCCCTTGCCTTCAGGCTCTGGCTGTTGCCATCTGCCTCTCTGCCCCCGGCGAGGGGAGGGGCCTGTCCACAGCTGGCTAGCTCTCCTCTGGTATTTGCTCAGTCCTTTGTTCTGTGAGCGGGCCAGGCTGTGCCTCAAAACTTTTTGCGGGAAAGTTTTTTTTCTCTCTCTCTCTCTTTTTTTTTTCCTCTCTGGTTATTCTCACAGTTTGGGTTGCTGTCTCACGTTAGCTCCCTCAGATTGTTCTCAGGGCATTCAGGCCTGGTCCCCACCCTATGCATGCAGCCCGCGCCTCCCTGTTCAGCCCTCACTAGCTCCTGGTGGATGCAAGCTTCTGGGCCGCCTCTCCGCTGGGAGTCACGGCTAGTGTAATCTGTGGGTTCTTTTTTTTTTTTTTCCCCTCCCAGTTATGTTGCCCTCCAAGATTCCAAAACTCCCCACAGACCCACCGGTGAGAGGATTTCCTGGTGTTTGGAAATTTCTCCTCCTTCACGACTCCCTCCCCAGGATGGGTCTCCATCCTTAACTCCTTTGTCTCTCTTTTTATCTTTTATATTTTTCCCTACCTCCTTTCGAAGAAGAGAATGAGTTGCCTTTATGGGTGCCTGGTATCCTTTGCCAGCATTCAGAAGTTGTTTTGTGGAATTTGCTCAGTGTTCAAACGATCTTTCGATGAATTTGTGGGGGAGAAAGTGGTCTCCCCATTCTATTCCTCCATCATCTTAGGATCGCCCCCCCATCTCAACATCTTTTAAACTTGTTTTCTTTTAGTTACCATTTTTTTGTGTGTGTGTGGTGACAACAATTTAGGTCTACTCTCTCAGCAAATTTCAAGTATACAATCAAGTATTATTAAATATAAGGCTTCCCAGTTGGCTCAGTGGTAAAGAATTCGCCTGTCAATGTGGGAGATTCCGATTTGATCCCTGCATTGGGAAGGTCCCCTGGAGAAGGAAAAGGGAACCCACTCCACTATTCTTGCCTGGGAAATCCCATAGACAGAGGAGCCTGGTGAGCTACAGCCCATGGGGTCACAAAAGTGTCAGAAGTGACTTAGTGACTAAAACAATAATTATTAAATATCATCATTATCACCATGTTGTATGTTAGATCTCCAGAAATTACTCATCTTATAATTGAATGTTTGTAATCTTTGAC
Source organism: Redunca redunca (assembly GCA_006410935.1). Lineage (NCBI taxonomy): Eukaryota > Metazoa > Chordata > Mammalia > Artiodactyla > Bovidae > Redunca > Redunca redunca. The sequence goes on along the minus strand of SJYQ01000255.1, from coordinate 255,517 downwards.
CAGCATCTCCCCATCTCCCCACCCCCCAGTCCCTGGAAATAAGTGTTCTACTGTCTGATTCTGTGTATTCTATGGTTTTAGAGTCCACATATAAGTGAAGTCATGCAGTATTTGTTTTTCTGTCTCTGGCTTATTTCATTTCAGATATTTCATAATATCCTCCAAGTAACCAATGTTGTAACAAGTGCAAG
>SJYQ01000255.1:221984-236749 GCA_006410935.1 Redunca redunca | reverse complement strand
CTATGTCATTAGGGAAATGAAAATTTAAAAAATAAGATGCCACCATATATGTATGACATCACTGACTCAATGGACATGAGTTTGAGCAAACACATGGAAATAGTAAAGGATGGGGAAGCCTGGTGTGCAGCAGTTCATGGGGTCACAAAGAGTCAGACACGACTTAGCTACTGAACAACAACAACAAATAGACTTATGAGAACAGCTAGAATCTGAAATAACTCCACCACCAAGTGCTGGCAAAGAGGTAGTATGACAGGAATGCTCATTCATCACAGGTGGGAATGTAACATAATATAGTCACTTTGGAAGACAGTTTCCCAGTTTTTTACAAAACTAAATATACTTTTACCATACTAATCTCAGGTGGGCTCGGTCTACAGCAGCTTGAAGTAGGACTTCAGTTCCCCAGCCAGAGACTGAGGCCAGGTCATGGTGGTGAGGGCACCAAATCCTAGCCACTAGACCAGTGGTCAGTGACCAGGCCCTGGCCCTTCAGCTCTGTAGAAAAGAATTCCCACAAAGACGGAAAGTAATAAAAAAGTAAACTGTTTATTAGGAGGATAAAGAGTGCAGTGTGTGTGGATAGACATACGGGCAAACTCAGAGGTAGAGTCCCTGAGTCAAGCCCTCATGGCTGTTTGAATTAGTCTTATGGGGCATTACTTCCAGGTTTCCTTTGGACAATCATTTTGATTTGCCTTGGTTCATAGTCCCTGTTAGGTATATCTCAGGGTCCTCCCATGTGTGTGCACGCATCTCTTAGTCAAGATGGATTCCACTGAAGAGGCCAGTGGGTAGCTTGGCATCACTTAGCATCACTCCCTTTGACCTCCAAGGAGCCTGTCTGCACATGTCTGGTTGGGGAGGTCTCCTGACTTTGAGAATAAGAAACATATGGTCTGGGCAGGGCCCAGTCTTCTGTCTTAATTGTCCTGCTATTCCTCTCTTGGAGTTTCAGTCCAAGCAGTGAAATCTATTACTTTACACTAGGGTAGGGTGGGGCTCATCTGTCCACTGCCTCAATACAATCCAGCAACTGTACTCCTTGGTATTTACCCGAATGAACTGAAAACTTATGTCCACATAAAAACTGGCACATATATGTTTATGGGAAATTTATTTATCATATTTGAAAAAACTTAGAAGCAACAAATATATCCTTTAGTATGCGAGTGAATAAATAAACTGTGGCACATCCAGACAATAAAATATCAGTTCAGTTCAGTTGCTCAGTTGTGTCTGACTTCGCAACCCCATGGACTGCAGCACACCAGGCTTCCCTGTCCATCACTAACTCCTGGAATTTACTCAAACTCATGTCCATTGAGTTGGTGATGCCATCTAACCATTTCATCCTCTGTCGTTCCCTTCTCCTCCCGCCTTCAATCTTTCCCAGCATCAGGGTCTTTTCAAATCAGTCAGTTCTTCAAATCAGGTGGCCAAAGTATTGGAGTTTCAGCTTCAACATCAGTCCTTCCAATGAATATTCAGGACTGATTTCCTTTAGGATGGACTGGTTGATCTCCTTGCTGTCTCAGGGACTCTCAAGAGTCTTCTCCAACATCACAGTTCAAAAGCATCAATTCTTTGGCACTCAGCTTTCTTTACAGTCCAGTTCTCACATCCATATATGACTGCTGAAAAAACCATAGTTTTGACTAGACAGACCTTTGTCTGTCTCTGCTTTTTAGTATGCTGTCTAGGTTGGTCATAGCTTTTCTTCCAAGGAGCAAACATCTTTTAATTTCATGGCTGCAGTCACCATCTGCAGTGATTTTGGAGGCCTTCCCCGCCCCCCGCAAAATAAACGCTGTCATCTATTTGTCATGAAGTGATGGGACCAGATGCCATGATTTTAGTTTTCTGAATGTTGAGTTTCAAGCCAACTTTTTCACTCTCCTTTTTCACTTTCATCAAGAGGCTCTTTAGTTCTTCTTTGCTTTTTGCCTTAAGTGTGGTATCATCAGCATATCTGAGGTTATTGATATTTCTCCCGGAAATCTTGATTCTAGTTGTGCTTCATCCACTCCAGCATTTTTCATGATGTATTCTGCATATGAGTTAAATAAGCAGGGTGAAAATATACAGCCTTGACATACTCCTTTCCCGGTTTGGAATCAGTCTGTTGTTCCATGTCCAGTTTTAACTGTTGCTTCTTGACCTGCATACAGATTTCTCAGCAGGCAGATCAGGTGATCTGGTATTCCCATCTTTTCAAGAATTTTCCACAGTTTGTTGTGATCCATGAAGTCAAAGGCTTCAGCATAGTCAATAAAGCAGAAATAGATGTTTTTTCTGTAACTCTCTTGCTTTTTCGATGATCTAGCAGATGTTGCCAATTTTATCTCTGCTTCCTCTGCCTTTTCTAAATCCAGCTTGAACATCTGGAAGTTCATAGTTCATGTACTGTTGAGGCCTGGCTTGGAAATTTTGAGTATTGTTTATTGGCATGTGAGATGAGTGCAATTGTGTGGTAGTTTGAGCATTCTTTGGCATTGCCTTTCTTTGGGATTGGAATAAAAACTGCCCTTTTCCAGTCCTGTGGCCACTGCTGAGTTTTCCAAATTTGCTGGCATATTGAGTGCAGTACTTTCAGAGCATCATCTTTTAGGATTTGAAATAGCTCAACTGGAATTCCATCACCTCCACTAGCTTTGTTCATAGTGATGGTTCTTAAGGCCCACTTGACTTCACATTCCAGGATGTCTGGCTCAAGGTGAGTGATCACACCATTGTGATTATCTGGGTCATGAAGATCTTTTTTGTATAGTTCTTCTGTGTATTCTTGACACCTCTTCTTAATATCTTCAGGTGTGACCTAAATTAAATCTGTTATGATTATACAGTGGAGATGACAAGCAGATTCAACGGATTAAATCTGGTAGAGAGAGTGCCTGAAGAACTATGGACAGAGGTTCATAACATTATATAAAATATCATGCAGTTCGTGGTGAATTCATGTCAATGTTTGGCAAAACCAATACAGTAATGTAAAAAAAAAAAAAAAGAAAAAAAAAAAGAAAGTAAAGGGGATTTAGAAAAAAAAATGAATTAGGGTAGATGTGAAAATTAACCTTCCTGGACTGTGATTTTGTGCTGAAAAGTAAGAACAAAGATGGAGGTTAGGCAGAGTCTTAAGTTGTATGGAAGGAAGGAAAGACCCACATATGTTTTTCAGATATTGCATGATAAATTTTAGAGAGATTAGGTTTACCATTTAATATGATATATATCAGAGGGGGAGATAGAAGAGGGGAAATCCATTGTTTTAGTGACATTTGTGCCTTAGCTGGCAAATACCTCATATAAATTAATGAGGGTAGAAATAGGGCAAGATGATAAAAGTCTTAAGTCATTACAATGATTTGAGAATGAGTCAAAACTAAAGCTGAGCATCATGGTTTAATCTATAGTCTATGTATTGAGAAGAATGTTAATTGCAAAAAGAATGTAGTTTTAAGAAATAAATGATGAAAAAAAAATATCATGCAGTGATAAAAAAAATGGGCTATTAAGCCATGAAAAGACACAGAGAAACCTTAAATGCATATTACTAAGGGAAAAAAGCCAATCTGAAAAGACTACACATTGTATCATTCCAACTATATGACATTCTGAAAAGGCAAAAGAATGAAGACAGTAAAGAAATCAGGGGTTCAGAGAAAGAAAGGAAGGGGTAAATGATTGGAAGAGGGGAATTTCACAGCAGTGAAACTACTCTGTATGATACTGTAGTGGTGGATACATGTCATTAGATATTTGCCAAAACCCATAGAATGTAAAACAAAAAAAGTGAATCTTAATGTAAACTATGGACTTTGGAATACAAAATGAAGCAAGGCAAAGGCTAATAGAGTTTTGCCAATATAACGTGCTGGTCATAGTAAACACGTTCTTCCAACACCACAAGAGACAACTCTACACATGGACATCACCAGATGGTCAATATCAAAATCAGATTGATTATATTCTTTGCAGCCAAAGATGGAGAAGCTCTATACAGTCAGCAAAAACAAGACCTAAGGCTGACTGTGGTTTAAATCATCACCTGCTTATTGCAAAATACACGCTTAAATTCAAGAAAATAGGGAAAATCACTAGGCCATTCAGGTGTGACCTAAATCAAATCCCCTATGATTATACAGTGGAGATGACAAGTACATTCAATGGATCAGATATGGTAGACAGAGTGCCTGAAGAACTATGGACAGAGGTTCATAACATTATACAGCAGACAGTGGTCAAGACCATGCCCAAGAAAAATAAATGCAACAAGGTAAATGCTTGTCTGAGGAAGCTTTACAAATAATTGAGGAAAGAAAAGAAGCAAAAAGCAAGGGAGAAAGAGAAAGATATACCCAACTGAATGCAGAGTTCCAGAGAACAGCAAGGAGAGATAAGAAAGCCTTCCAAAGTGAACAATGAAAAGAAGTAGAGGAAAAAAATAGAAGGGGAAAGACTAGAGATCTCTTTAAGAAAATTGGAGATACAAAGGGAACATTTCAGGCAAAGATGGGCACAATAAAGGGCAGAAATTGCAAAGACCTCACAGAAGCAGAAGAGCTTAAGAAGAGCTGGCAAGAACACACAGAACTATACAAAAAGGTCTTAATGTCTTGGATAACCATGATGGTGTGGTCACTCACCTAGAGCCAAATATCCGGATTGTAAAGTCAAGTGGGCCTTAGGAAGCATTGCTACAAACAAAGCTAGTGGAGGTGATGGAATTCCAGCTGAGCTATTTCAAGTCCTAAAAGATGTTGCTGTGAAAGTGCTGCACTTAATATGCCAGCAAATTTGGAAAACTCATCAGTGGCCACAGGACTGGAAAAGGTCAATTTTCATTCCAGTCCCCAAGAAAGTCAATACCAAAGACTTCAAAATATCACACAATTGCACTCATTTCACATGCTAGCAAGATTGTGCTCAAAATTCTGAAAGCTAGGCTTCAGCAGTATGTGAACTGAGAAATTCCAGATGGATGCACTGGATTTCGAAAAGGCAGAGGAAGCAGGGATCAAATTGCCAACATCCATTGGATCATAGAAAAAGCAAGAGAATTCAGAAAAAAGCCTACTTCTGCTTCATTGACTACACTAAAGCCTTTGACTGTGTGGATCTCAATAAACTGTTGAAAATTCTTAAAGTGATGGGAATAGTTGACCACTTTACTTGTCTCCTCAAGAGGAGTATGCATGACAAGAAGCAACAGTTAGAGCCAATATGGAACAATGAACTGGTTCAAATTGGAAAAGGAGTACATCAAGGCTGTTTATTATCACCATGCTTATTTAACTTACATGCAGAATACATCATGTTGTCACGCAAGTGTATGCTCCTCGGTTCTGTCTCATCCACAACAAAGATTTGGAGTGACGGACATTAAAACCCTTGGCGTGTCACCGCTCTCGGGTCTTGGACAGACTGTGTTATAGCTCTCAGGTCTCAAATAGACTGTGTTATAGCTCTTAGACAAATCAGTGTTACAGCTCCATGTTACAGCTCTATTTTATTTAGATAAAAACAGGAAAATCCATCCTCGAGGCGTGAGGGCATGTCAACCCAAAGACACGAAGAGAAGAGTGCCCCAGCATGTGGGAGAGAGAGAGAGCCCTTTGGCTCCTCTTTTTATGTTTTTCATTTCCCCCTGGGCCTGCCCTATGTAAATTGGGTTAGCCAGGAGTGTTGTTTGTTCTACCTGAGATCCTCACTCTGGTCCTCAGACCTTCCTTTGTTCTATTTTTGTGGGCTTTTCTCTTCCTTATCTTTTAGCCACTGCCATTTTGGACTCTGTTTCCCTATTCTAACTACCTAACATTCCCCCCTCAAGAGATGGGAGGCCAAATTCTTTGGGAATAGGGGCATTGAGGTCTTTCTGGCTACTTCCTGCTGAACTGGGACAGCGAGGGGTATTGGGCTTCCCCTTCTTGCTAGTCTCAGGCCTCAAAGTCCTTATAGCGGTGTCTATCTAAGGATGAGTGATATTTTTCAAGGTCGGCTGTAGTTTTATATCTTTGTTGAACTGGAATTGCATGTTGTAGCTTGTTGACCTGGGCAGAGACAAACAGGTTAGACAATTGATAGTACATGGAACAATGATAAGCATCGTCAATATGGCATAACAAGGACTAGTAGGGGCATTAGCCAATTCCAAATTCACATCTCCAGGATGGCTCAAGTCCGTCCTTGTTTAGGGATCAGAAGATCTATCTCCTGTCTGTTTTGGAGTACTATTCCTGCCAAGCTGTGTTGGCTCTTTAGAGTTATCCTGAGAAATCTTATCCCCAGAGACCAGATTTTGGGGTTGTTCATTAGAATGGCACTCATTTGTAGTTTTGAATAAGTATCTGAGATCTCCCAGGGGCTCACAGGTGTATTGAGTGTCCTCTTCTGTTTTCTTCCACGGCTTGACACGTGAGTAGTGAATCCAGCAGTCATGTCCTGGTACCTTGACTGCTGTGGGGGTAGAAAGTATTACAGCGTAGGGGCCCTTCCATGTGGGCTGGAGTTGAACCTTTGGGGACCCATCTTTCCAGACTTTAATTAGGACTTGAGTCCCTGGAGCATATAGTGGTGATTCCTTAGAATCTTTTGGGTCCTAGTTGACATACCACAAGCGTATATTCTGTTGAAATTGCCCAGTGGCCATGGTATAAGACTGGAGGGTCTGAACCTCTGGATCTAGGAAGAGGTCATTGACATAAACAAAAGGTCTCCCACGTAGCATCTCATCAGGACTAAGACCAACCTGTTCCTTAGTGGCAATACGGGTGTGGAGGAGAGCTACTGGTAAAGCCTCCTTCCATCCCAGGGAGGTCTCCTGGGTTATATTTTTTATCACTGATTTTAAGAATTGGTTGGCTCTTTCTACTTTTCCTGAAGACTGAGGCCTCCAGGCACAATGGAGATAGTAAGTAATGCCCAATGCTTTAGAAACCCCTTGGGTGACCTTAGAAGTAAATGATGTCCCATTGTCACTTTGTAATGACCTGGGCAGACCAAATCGTGGAATGGTTTCATGGAGAAGTCTTTTTTTTTTTTTTTTTTACTACCTTCTCAGCCTTCTCAGTCCGGGTGGGAAAGCCTCCAATCCATCCTGTGAATGTATCTATCATGACTAATAGGTATTTATGCCCTTGAGAAACTGGCATCTGGGTGAAGTCCATCTGCCAATCCTCTCCTGGGTAGGCCCCACGTCGTTGGACTGGCTGGGCCAGCTGGGGTCTTTGAGCTCCTTGGGGGTTGTTTAATTGGCAAGTGGGACAAGAGGAGACCACTTGTCTTAGAGTTGTTTGGAAGCCTGTTCCTCTGAAGGACCTTTCTAGTAATCTTTGGAGAATCTTTTCCCCTAAATGAGTGATGGCATGTAAGGAGTTAATCACCTTCCATTGGAGGTTCCCAGGCAGAAAAAGGAGTCCCTCCTTTTGGAACCACCCCATATGATCTTGAAAGTCCTCACTCTTAGCTTTAAGAGTCTCACCTTCAGTATATGAAGGAGTTTTTGGCAAATTAGTCGGTGGAACTAGGGTGGCAACCCCTATTATGTCATTGTTCTTTAATGCTGCTCTCTTAGCTGCCTAATCAGCTGCTTGGTTTCCTTGTGCCACTTCAGTGCTCCCTTTTTCATGTCCTTTACAGTGGGAGACTGAAACCTCAGTGGGCGATGGACTGCCTCTAGTAGTCTAAGAATTTGATCACCATATTTGATTGGGGACCCTTGGGTGGTCAAGTGGCCCCTTTCTTTCCAAATAGCAGCATGTGCATGTAACACCAGAAAGGCATACTTAGAGTCAGTGCAAACGGCTATCTTTTCCCTTTTCCCAGCCCTAAAGCTTGAGTCAGGACTATGAGCTCAGCTAATTGGGGTGAAGTACCTGGTGACAGAGGCTTAGCCTCTATGATCTCAAAATTGGAGACTACTGCATATCTGGCCATGCAAGACAAAGCTGCTTCCATCAATGTACCAGATTTCCTCAGGATTGGTCAGAGGATCTTCTGACAATCCCTCTCGGGGTTTTGTCCAATGGTCCAAGGTTTCTAGACAAGAGTGAAAGGGGAGAGAGCCCTCGGGGGTAGGCAGGAGGGTGGCTGGGTTAAGAACCTCACAAGGGGATATAGTGAGGCCTGGATTTTCGTTCAGCATTACTTGATATCTGAGGATTCTTTGACCAGACATCCATAAATGGCCTCTCCCATTTAGGAGTTGTTTTACTTGGTGGCTGGTAAAAATAGTTAATTTGTTCCCAAAGGAGAGTTTCAAAGCATCTTCTATCATGATTCCAATAGCTGCAAGATTTCGAAGGCAGGAGGACCAGCCTCAGGCAGTTGGATTGAGCCTCTTGGATAAGTAAGCTACAGGCTGGGGCTCAGATCCCAACCTTTGAGTTAACATTTCCAAGGCTATTCCCTCTCTTTCATGAACATAAAATTGNGGAGGGGGAGGCAGGGGGCGGGATTCTCCCAAGATTACATAGGGATTGGGTACTGTTGGATGGAGGGGGACTACAGCTTCATTTATGATCCAAAGATCTTGAATCATTCGCCAGGTTACATCCTTTTTCTTTACTGAGAGGATTGGGGTGTTACATGGCAAATTGGTGGGGACCAATAGCCCACAAGCAAGGAATTTATTAAAGGCTGTAGTCCCTCCTGAGCCTCTCTTTTGAGGGGATATTGTTTCCGGTTAGGAAACCGAGTGGGATCTCGGAGGACAATGATGACCAGTTCAGCTTGGTGGGCTCATCTAGGAATTCTTTGGTCCCACACCAAAGGGGTTAATTTTGTCCTCCCATAGTTTTTGGTCCCTCTCTATTGTAGAGGGTGTAATGGGTTCTTCAGTAGTAACCAGGAGTTGTAGGGCTCTAGGGGCTGAAAAGCTTCTCATCACAAAGGTGGTCCCCAGTTTAGTGAGTGTCTCTTCCCATTAAGGGAGTAGGACATTCAGGAACCACCAGAAACTGGTGGGAAAATATTTGTCCATCCCAGCAACAAAGATGTGCTTGGGTGAATCTTTTAGTAGTTGTTTTTCCTGTAGCACCCAAAATGGTGCAGGTTTGGGAGAAGAAGGCTCTGGAGTAGGAGATCAAGACAGAGTAGGTAGCCCCCGTGTCAACCAAGAAATTCTCGGACCTACCTGCCACATTCAGTTGCACCCTTGGCTCCAGCCCTGTGATGGTTATCTGTGACAGGTGGGCTGGCTGGAGCAGGCCGCTTCAGTCCTTTTGAACCATCATGAGGGAAGGCTTGGCGCTTGACCTTGAGGCTCTTGGGTCCCGAGGGCAGAGTGCTACCCAATGTTCCAGTTGATGGCATTTGTAGCAAGCCGTTCTAGGAGACTTGTCATGGCTTGGACACTCTTTGGCCCAATGCCCCGCCTGTCTACAGATTAGGCATTTGCCTTGTGCCTTGTCCTTCAAGGACTCGGGGTTTGCCATAGGGCTTCTCTGAAGGGCAGCCAGCATCTGGGCATGCCTTGTCTCTTTCCTTCTCTCCCTCTCCTGGGCCTTGGCCTCCTTCTCCTGTTCTCTGTTATAAAAGGTATTGGTGGCTGTCTGGATCATCTCGTTTGAAGAGGCAGCAGGGTCCTGCTGCTGTAACTGTTGTAACTTAATTCTGATATCTGATGCACATTAGGACAGGAATTTGTCCTTTAAAATCACCTGTCCCTTGTAAGAGTCTAAGTCCAGGTTGGTAAACTTTTGGAGGGCCTCTTTTAGCCTTTCCAGAAAAGCAATGGTATTCTCACTGGGCTCCTGAGTTATTGCTGAGACCCAGGCATAGCTAATTACTTTTTGTTGGGCTGCTTTCAGTCCTGCCTTCACACAGATTAGAAAATGATCCCTTTCCCAGACGTGCTCAGGGTCATTATAATTCCAATTAGGATCGGAGGAAAGGACTGCAGTTTCCCCTACTGGATAGCTATCACTTGACATGTGAAGCTCTGTTGCATACCTTCAGGCTTCCTTTAAGACCCTAGTATATTCAGGGTCAGATATAGTTTGACTAAATATGACCATGATGTCTTTCCACGTCAAGTCAAAAGCCAACGTAATATGTTGGAATGTATCAATATATTTGCCTGGGTCATCTGTATAGCTTCCCAGGTCTTGTTTGATCTGTATTAGTTCTAAGAGGGAGAAGGGCTTATGGACCTGGGTTGGTCCGAATTCTCCTCCAGTTTCAACTAAGGGACATATTCGAGCTGGCTTTTGTGGAGGGGGTGCTCCCGGATATGGGGGCACGTTTGGATACAAGGAAGAAGCACCAGGCAACTCGGAGCTGTGGGAGGTGAGCCTTCATGGGGGGGGGGGGTCCTTTTCTTGGTTGCCTGTGCCTAACAACATTTGCCTGGTGGGCTCACTTTTAGGGCATAAAACAATCCCATACTTAAGACAGAGTTCCTTCATATCTCTTAGTTGAAAGAAAATTTGAACATAGGGGATCTCTGTCCATTTTCCTTGTCTTTTGCAGAATAATTCTAATTTCAGGATGGTATTATAATTTAAACTCCCATCCTCAGACCAGTGTTCCTCATCCCCCAGTGGATACTGTGGTCACGCAGTGGCACAAAAGAATTTTAAGTGACTTTTCCATAGAGTCAGAGGATCGAACAGCTTCCAGTTATCAAGGATGCATCTCTAGGGCATCTGTCGGGAAGTGGATTGGTTATTTCCCATCTGAAAGACAGTCATGACAGGGAGAAAAGAAAAAAGAAAAAAACTAATAGGCCTTCTTCTATTTCCATGGGTGGATTTCCTTAGGGGTGAGTCTTTTTGAAGCTTATCCTACCCAGTACTGTTGCAACCTGAGAGCCAGGCGTCCCTGGGTGAGGGTGAAGATCCCCAGGCAGGCTGAGGCATGACAGCCTCCTGGAGATCGAATCCCCAGGCAGGTCGAGGCATGATGGCCTCCTGAGAATTGGGTCCCTGGGCAGGTCGAGGCATGACGACCTCCTGGGACCCCTGGACTGGCAGATCCCTGAGGAGATTGAGGCGTGACAACCTTTCAAGGAGCAGATCTCTAGGCAGGTCAAGGCAGGTTGATCTCCTGGGACCCACGGACTGGAGTTGGGCATCCCCAAGATCTCCAGTGGGACCAGTGCTGGGTAGGATTCAGTTCAGTCACTCAGTCGTGTCCGACTCTTTGTGACCCCATGAATTGCAGCACGCCAGATCTCCCTGTCCATCACCAACTCCCAGAGTTCACTCAATCTCAAGTCTGTCGAGTCGATGATGCCATCCAGCCATCTCATCCTCTGTCGTCCCCTTCTCCTCCTGCTCCCAATCCCTCCAAGCATCAAAGTCTTTTCCAATGAGTCAACTCTTCACATGAGGTGTCCAAAGTATTAGAGTTTCAGCTTTAGCATCATTCCTTCCAAAGAACACCCAGGGCTGATCTCCTTTAGAATGGACTGGTTGGATCTCCTTGCAGTCCAAGGGACTCTCAAGAGTCTTCTCCAACACCACAGTTCAAAAGCATCAATTCTTTGGTGCTCAGCTTTCTTCACAGTCTAACTTTCTACATGACCACTGGAAAAACCATAGACTTGATTAGACAGACCTTTGATGGCAAAGTAATGTCTCTGCTTTTCAATATGCTATCTAGGTTGCTCATAACTTTCCTTCCAAGGATTAAGGGGTTGTAATCTTAACTCATTGCTGGTTTGTCCACCGTGGATGGGAATAGATATCATGATGTAAAGCAATCCAAGCCTGTGCCCTGAAACTGGGAAACAGTGTAACAGTCATAAGTCTCATCCTCTTACTCTAAGGGATTGTAAGTCACTGATTTTTTTCCCTAGTCCTCCATAAGAGCAGGTTAGAGTGTCTCCAATGGTAAACACTTCGTTGTCATAGACCCACTTTAGGTAATAACAGAAATAGTGATAAAGGAGTGGGTTATCTGGCCCAGTTAGGGACATTAAGGTATTTTAATAGGAGGCTGGGTGGAACAATGTTGCCTACAAGGGGGCAGGGTCCTGATTGTAGGAGTTAGTAATTGGCTCAAGAACAAATTGGTAAGAGGCAACCGACCAAATGTTCCATAAAATTGGAGTGGAGATTTGATCCAGGGATATGTTTTTAACTTTAGGAGAAGGGTGGTAAGGGTTTGGGCCTAAACGGCCTGCAGGGCTAACTCTCAAAGTGGCAAACATTATCCCTGGAAGCCCAATTGCCTTTGAAGGGATGCTAACTGATGAACTTCTAGCAGGCATTGTGTGCCTGTTAGGGGAAGCACACTGATTGAAACCGCCCACCCTGGCCAGGCACCATAGCAACTATTTGCATGAGTTGTTTTATGAGGGGAGATCCTGATAAGGAATATGGAACTAATAAGACACCACCAACCGGAAGAGGGCACAGGAGGGCCTAGAGGAGCTACTTCATGTTCAAGGTGAAGAGGGGCGGCAGTGAGGAGATACCCCTCATCCAAGGGAAGGAGCTGCGGCTGCGCTTTGCTGGAGCTGCTGTGAAGAGATACCCCAAGTTCAAGGTAAGAGAAACCCAAGTAAGACAGTAGGTGTTGCAAAAGGACATCAAGGGCAGACATACTGAAATCATAATCACAGAAAACTAGTCAATCTAATCACACTAGGACCACAGCCTTGTCTAACTCAATGAAACAGCCATGCCTGTGGGGCTGCCCATGACGGGCAGGTCATGGTGGAGAGGTCTGACAGAATGTGGTCCACTGGAGAAGGGAATGGCAAACCACTTCAGTATTCTTGCCTTGAGAACCCCATGAACAGTATGAAAAGGCAAAATGATAGGATACTGAAAGAGGAACTCCCCAGGTTGGTAGGTGTCCAATATGCTACTGGAGATCAGTGGAGAAATAACTCCAGAAAAAATGAAGGGATGGAGCCAAAGAAAAACAATACCAAGTTGAGGATGTGACTGGTGATAGAAGCAAGGTCCGATGCTGTAAAGAGCAATATTGCATAGTAACCTGGAATGTCAGGTCCATGAATCAAGGCAAATTGGGAGTGGTCAAACAGGAGATGGCAAAACTGAACGTCGACATTCTAGGAATCAGCAAACTAAAATGGACTGGAATGGGTGAATTTAATTCAAATAACCATTATATCTACTACTGCGGGCAGGAATCCCTGAGAAGAAATGGAGTAGCCATCATGGGCAACAAAAGAGTCCGAAGTGCAGTACTTGGATGCAATCTCAAAAACGACAGAATGATCTCTGTTCGTTTCCAAGGCAAACCATTCAATATCACAGTAATCCAATCTATGCCCCAACCAGTAATGCTGAAGAAGCTGAAGTCGAACTGTTCTATGAAGACCTACAAGACCTTTTAAAAGTAACACCCACCAAAGATGTCCTTTTCATTATAAGGGACTGGAGTGCAAAAGGAGGAAGTCAAGAAACACCTGGAGTAACAGGCCAATTTGGCCTTGGAATACGGAATGAAGCAGGGCAAAGGCTAATCGAGTTTTGCCAAGAAAATGCACTGGTCATAGCAAAAACCCTCTTCCAACAACACAAGAGAAGACTCTACACATGGACATCACCAGATGGTCAACACCGAAATCAGACTGATTATATTCTTTGCAGCCAAAGATGGAGAATCTCTATATAGTCAACAAAAAGAAGACCAGGAGCTGACTGGGGCTCAGATCATGAACTCCTTATTGCCAAATTCAGACTTAAATTGAAGAAAGTACAGAAAACCACTAGATCATTCAGGTATGACCTAAATCAAATCCCTTATGATTACACAGTGGAAGCGAGAAATAGATTTAAGGGACTAGATCTGACAGATAGAGTGCCTGATGAACTAGGGATGGAGGTTCGTGACAGGAGACAAAGATCAAGACCATCCTCATGGAAAAGAAATGCAACAAAGCAAAATGTCTGTCTGGGGAGGGCTTACAAATAGCTGTGAAAAGAAGAGAAGTGAAAAGCAAAGGAGAAAAGGAAAGATATAAGCATCTGAATGCAGTGTTCCAAAGAATAGCAAGAAGAGATAAGAAAGCCTTCCTTAGCGATCAATGCAAAGAAATAGAGGAAAACAAAATAGGAAAGACTAAGACTAGAGATCTCCTCAAGAAAATTAGAGATACCAAGGGAACATTTCATGGAAAGATGGGCTCAATAAAGGACAGAAATGGTATGGACCTAACAGAAGCAGAAGATATTAAGAAGAGGTGGCAAGAATACACGGAAGAACTGTACAAATAAGATCTTCATGACCCAGATAATCATGATGATGTGATCACTCACCTAGAGCCAGACATCCTGGAATGTGAAGTCAAGTGGGCCTTAGAAAGCATCACTACAAACAAAGCTAGTGGAGGTGATGGAATTCCAGTTGAGCTATTTCAAATCCTAAAAGGTGATCCTGTGAAAGTGCTGCACTCGATATGCCAGTAAATTTGGAAAACTCTGCAGTGGCCACAGGACTGGAAAAGGTCAGTTTTCATTCCAATCCCAAAGAAAGGCAATGCCAAAGAATGCTCAGAGTACCACACAGTTGCACTCATCTCACAGGCTAGTAAAGTAATGCTCAAAATTCTTCAAGCCAGGCTTCAGCAATACGTGAACCGTGAGCTTCCAGATGTTCGAGCTGGTTTTAGAAAAGGCAGAGGAACCAGAGATCAAATTGCCAACATCTGCTGGATCATCGAAAACGCAAGAGAGTTCCAGAAAAATATCTACGTCTGCTTTATTGACTATGCCAAAGCATTTGACTGTGTGGATCACAATAAACTGTGGAAAATTCTGAAAGAGATGGGAATACCAGACCAC